>JAXQQM020083090.1:0-207888 GCA_034641835.2 Pinus albicaulis | reverse complement strand
TAAGAATGGAATTTTAACACAAGAGGATGATGAGAGAAATGAGAAAATTCCAACACGTGGAGAGAGGGATGTTAGCCTTGGAAATGCATATCTAAATATAGAATTGAGGATGATAGAGGAGTGACTAGTCAATCCAAATATAGACTAAGACTACAAAGAGTTTTCATACAAAAAAAAAAGAAGAAAAAGAGATGCAAGAGGCATTTAATAGTATTTTTGAAACTAATTTTTGTGAATACGTAAATCAGAGACAACAAGGCATTCCTTTGAAATCAATAAATGGAATGATGGGGCAGTCATATATTTCATTGGGAGATGAGAGTTGTTACACCATTTTTTGGTCATCTAACCTATTATCATTAGATGGACCCAAGTACACCATGTAAGACCAGTTTTACCCTAAGTAAAACTGCTTTCACTATGTTAAAACAGGAAACCCCAAAAGGAAATATTAAACAAACCTATATTTGTTTGATTTTCCTCATGGAATAATTAATTAAACCATAATTTAATTATTATTCCCAGTCATGTTTAACCTAAAATCAAAGAAATTAATTAGATAAACCTTTATTTATCTTATTATTTTCTAGGAATAATTATTTAAATCTTATTTAGATAATATTCCTTGTTAAATATGACCAAATCATCCACAAATAATTAAATAAATCATTATTTATTTGATTATCCTCCAACCACTTCCTTAAAATGATAAATAAATCATTTATTTATTTATTATTAACAAATAAAGGGATTTGACCCAAGTCAAATACTTTTTCTCTCCAACAAATATAATAAAATATTCCATAAAAGGTGGATCTAGATTTGGTTAACATTATTTTAATCATGCACCAAGATCTAGAATGACCCAATATTTTGTTATAAATAGGAGGGTTCTTCCCCATCATTCCTCACCTTTTGTTGCCTACTAGATCACTCTGGATCTACACACTTGGTCTCATTTTGCCATCACTTGCTCCCATTGAGCTTCATTTTTGCATTGGGTTTTCTACATCTACAAAAGAGAGAAAGTTTAGATCTGAAGTGCTGAGGACTACAAAGAACCCATCCCATTGAGGAGAGCTGGATACACCTTCTTGTTTTCCTCCCAGGTGCCCTGTAATATAAAAATTCTTTCAAAAAAATTGTGTTCTTGTCTTGTCTGTTGGATGCATGGAGCAAACCCTTTATTTTACTGCTTAATGTCTTTCCATACATAGATCTGGTGTTTTGCAGCTATTTTCTTGTCTAACTAATTGCAGATCTGAAGATATTGGCAGCCACTTTTGTTGTTAGGGCTATTAGTTATGCGTAGCTAAAGTGGTCCTTTTTCGTACACTTCGACAAAGGATTCATACTAACAAGAGTAAATGCCACCATAAGGATGCAAATTATTTACTAGATAAAACTAATGCATAGGAGGAAGTAGCACATTATATGTCTTCAAAAATCTTAGCAGTAAGTAACCAACAAAATTGATATATGTCAGCTATCATCTTTTTTATAGATGATAGTTTCCAAAAGTTTGAAAGGCAAAATATTTTTTGAAATAAATTGATTTTATGAGAAAATGTAGGTAAAGATGAAGGGTTTAAAGATAAAAGTCAATATTTCATAAACCAACTATGGAGGAGGAAAAAAAGTGCCTTAATTTTTTTTGAAGAGAAGTTTGGTGATGGTGAAATGGACAATGAAGCCATAAAATTTTTAAATTTTGAAGTAAAACCGCAATGGATAAGTGTCAACAATATGGATTAACATAGAATTATGGTGGACATTGAGGTTGAGGAGTTATGTAAGCTAATGATAAAAGTGCCTAATAAAAGGCGTACTAAAGTGAAAGGAACCATCAACAACATAAATCACTTGACCGCAAGCGAATACATAAATAGAGCAAGTGAAGCACTACAGTATAAAGTATTAAAACCTCAAGAATTGAGACCAACACCAAAACAACAATGAACTCATACTTGGGGGAAAAAACAAAGCATATTTTGGAGTCTTCGAGGAGGAGAAATTGCAGTAAATGCACATGCAATTGGAACTGTTAGGTACAATCAACATAAAAAATTAGAAGACTCATAAACAAGAGTCCATGTATTATTTTTACCTTGGGAATCTTATGTAGGGGAATTTATTCAAGTCAAAAAATTCCTAGGAGGTCTTACCACATTTACTAAAGGGAGTGGGTTCCCTTAATTTAATTTAAGTCAAATTAGTGTAATTAAAGATAAGAGATTATTTTCGTCAAGTCCCATTAGCACAACCGATTGAGGATGGGCCTCGTCAACAAGGTGACCTAGGATCAAACCTCACTAGGGGTTGTTGTTATCTGTGCTAGGGGGAGGAGACATGCTAAAAAATCTAGTCAGCTCAGGGTTGGTGTGGCCCAGGCCGGGTGCGATCCCCGGGTGACTTTGGTGGATTAAATGCCCCTAGGTCTCTGTTCCTCAAGCCACATGTGATCTAAACCTAACAAAGAATGAAAAATAATACAAATATAACCATAAATACAGAGTTGCAACAGAAATGAAAATTCATTTCATTAATACCAAAGAACTGAAATATGCTTACATACAAAATGGAAATAAACTAGCTCAGGCGATGGTAGCTTATCTCTAAGAAGAGATGTGGCCGCTATATGCCTTTGAAATGTGTTACAATGAGTCTCAAAGGCCTTTTTATTATTGAGAAATAATGGAAAACCCTAAAAATCCAAAAACCTAACCCTAGGAGATGAAGCGGCAAAATTCTGGGCCCTGTTTGGGTAAATTGGTACATCAACTTCCCGTGGTTATAACTTTAGCATATGATCTCTGTTTGGCTATCATAATACCTCATTTTGAAGATGTTGGAGAGGAGGCCAAAAATAAACTAGTGAATAAGTTTGGGACTTTTCAAGTCTCTCAGGTTTCCCTACAAACGTATTTTAGTCCCTTAAAACGGCTCCAGAAGTTTAGGATCCAAAAAACTTCCAAAAATAGTAATTTGTGCTACAATTAAGAAGACTGAAAAGAAAAAATGGTGAGGGTCCAAGTGGAATAGGCGGGTGGCCACCAATATCCACCTGGATCAGTCCCCCCCCCGCCCCTCTTAGGAAGCAATGGTCCCAATTGGGTTGAGTGCTTACATGAGATGGGGAAACTTTCGCTGAAGTTGGTCCCTGGTGAGCCACTTGCCTTGGTGTAGGAGTTGGCCAACTTTGACAACCTGATATAGTTTAATCTTCTGCTAGCGAGTGTTCTTGATCTACGTGTCCATGATTCGATTAGTTTTTTCTTGTTCCATGCAGTCTAGGTTTAACTCTGTTGGTGTGAGTTGTTCTACAATGTCTGGTGTGTCTATTAATGGTGTGAAGTATGGTAAAAGGTGATACACATTTAATATTAGGTGTAGGCTAAGGAATGGCAGAATGCTGAGCTCAAAAGCATTATTCCCTATAGCTGTAGTGATGGTTTAAGGCCCATATCGGAGTGGGCAAAGCTTGTGGTGGGTCCAACGAGGCGCTCCTTTTGAAAATGTAGACAAACTTTGTCACCCACCTGGAACTTGTGTGGCACCCAATGCTAATCATGACACTGTTTGTACTTAGCACAGACTCTATCCAATATGTTATGGACCTAATAATGGATGTGTTGAATGTGCTTGATGAATCTATTAGCCCTATCATCTTCAAAATTGACATGAGTCAAATCTGCTTGAGTAGCTGCAAATGGTATGGCCACATCAATGGGACATAGTGATTGGAATCCAAACCCCACCTGAAAGGGGCTATGGCCAGTTGAGATACAGAGAGTTTTGTTGTAGTCGTGCTGGATATAGGGTAGGATTTCATCCCATGTGTGCCTATGCTTCGAGTTGTACATACGTGGAATGTGTACGATCATCCTGTTGACAATCTCTGTTTGGCCATCAGTTTGGGAGTGGAAAGTCGTGGATTTATTGAGCTTGGTATCCAACATCGACCAGAGACTTGACCAAAATTTACTTAGGAACCTGCTGTCCTGATTTGAGATATTGGACTATGGGATCCCAAAGTGTACCCACACTCATTGAAGGAAGAGCTTAGCAGTGGCTTCAAGTGTGATACTCTTCTTGCAAGTTGTTAGAATGACCATTTTAGAGAATTTGTGGATGACCATGAAAGCACAGTTATTTCCATGATTAGTCAAAGGAAGGCCTGACATGTAATCCATGGAGATGGATTAGCAAGGTTGCCTAGGAGTAGGTAAAGGAGTGTATAGGACTTCATTCTTGATGGTTAGTTTGTAAATAGCGCAGGCAGTGCAGGATGTGATGTACTTCCCAACATCCTATTGAAGGTTCGGCCAACAAAAATACTTCTGCAACACTGCCACTATTTATCTACTCTGAAATGTTCAGCGAACCGACTATAGTGTGCTGCCCAAATAATCTTGGAACACTCCATTAAAGGAACACAAAGGTGTCCTAGGTGGCATAATAATGCATCTTGGAGGTGGAAATTTGAAACTTGTTTTCCTTCCAGGAGTGTTTGGTATGTGTTTCCGAACTATGGATCACTCTTGTAAATATGCATCCACCCCGAAGTCTAATGCCCACCAACGGTCATTAGTGCCATTACCAATGGTCATCTGAGGTAGTCTACAACATTATTGGTGCTGCCTTTCTTATACTTAATGTTAAAATGGAATTGTTGCAGATATGTGGACCATTTCGAATGGTGGTATCACAGTTCCTTCCATACTAAAAAAAAAATGACACCATTTATGGCACTTTATGGATATCATCCATTGTCCATCACATCATATTTAAGAGAAAATTATAAGGTCAAAGTAATGGAATATCACATCGAGCATCAAAAACAAGTTCTCCAACTTTTAAAGGCTAACCTCACTTTGGCGCAGAATCAAATGAAACAACTTGCAGATCAACATTGCAACGAAGTAAGTTTTGATGTAGGCGATTACGTATTTTTATGGCTACAACCATACAAACAAATATCACTCATGCAAGCTAAGAAGGATAATAAATTATCACCAAAGTATTATGGTCCTTACAGGGTGTTTCAAATTATTGGTACTATGGGATACAAATTGGAGCTTCCTGCATCTTCTCAAGTGCACCCAGTTTTCCAAGTTTCATGCCTAAAGAATATTATAGGTGACAAGCTCCCAGTTCAAACAATATTGCCAAAACTTGATGAGTATGGAAAAATCACATTAGTACCTAAAGCAGTCACAGAACAAGAACTCGACAACTAAAAAATTGATCAATTTCAGGGTATCTCATCAAGTGGAAGAACTTACCAGTTGAAGATTCCACATGGGAGGATGAGAATTTTATATAGAGGCAACCATAACTACTCAAGTGTTGAGGAAAATACTTTTTTGTAGGAGAGGGGCATGTTAGGTCCCTATAATGCTAGTGTATCCCCTTATTGTTATTGTTAATGTAGCCCCCTTAATGTTATTGTGTTTTCCATGTAGTCCCCATATTGTTAATATTGTGCCCCATAGAATCCCACTATTTTTATTATTTTGCCCTTACATTTTTATTGTTATGTCAAATTTGATTATATTATGACCCCTTAGAATCCTATATATAGAAAAGATGTTTTTTCATTTGAAGCATCCAATAATTCTTCATTTGTGTAATGTAAAGGAGGTTTCCCCCTTGAAGAGGACAATTTTTAAGTCGTCGATCTATCTTGTCTTCTATTTTGTGAGTTGGTTGCATAACATCTTGCCATTGTATATTTTTTGTTTTAAGAATTCGTTTGCAGGTAAATTATGTACACGGTTAAAACCTTCACACATGATAGGGTAAAAATGTGACTTTATGAGAGTTTTTAAATCTGCCCACTTAGTCACCAAAGGATATTCCTCCAACCTTTAGGTTTATGTGTAACTTTCCCACCAGGTCAGGGCATGGCCCTCTAATTTTAGACGTGCAGATGAAAAATTCCATTATTTCTCTATGTGTTGAACATTGAAATAAATTTATAATGATTTCAACTAGTGACTTAACTTCATAACATCAATATCACCTTGATATGGCTTCATATTGACCTTTGCTTCCTTTTTTATAAGGTATTGTGAATGATTCACGACACTCAAACTAAGTTGTTTATTTTTGGTTCTTGTTTTCTCTCTTTGGTTCTTCTTAATCTGTCAATTTCCCACTCAATATGACCTCCACATTATAACCTCCATCTTCGCCTAATATCATGAGTTTATTGGTCAAGGTTGCCATGAGGAGGCTCACATTTTGGTTTATATATGTGACTTGTGCTTCTAACCGCACAAGCCGCTCCTTTGCAATATCTTGAGGGTTATGCCAATAGATTCGTCGATCAATGCTGGTGTTTTATGAAATTTCAACTTATTCGATCTAGATCACATAAAATTACTCATAATATATCCAAAGAAACCTACTCTAATACTAATATGATCTATAAACTATCTTGAATATTCCACAATATAGTTTGTCACGATAGATCTGATAAATTTATACTGAAGAGCCAAAATCTATACTATGAGAGTTATTTTCCTTAGACATCTAGATTTATTAAGTTATCATTTTTTATTCATGTAATATATAAAATGTATAAAATACAAAAATACAATCACTCACAACTATAATAAGACAAGATATGACTTGGGAAACCTTTTCAAGAGAAAACCCATCTAGAAGCTGAGACTACTTTGCTCTCTGTTTCTATAAATGGAAATGGATGCAAGCAAAAAGGAGTGAGTATTATGTACCACACGATCCTACAATGCACAAACCATATCTGTCCACTCTTACCAATTCTGCTCATTTATGGATAAAATTCACTCGAATAGAATCAAACTCTTTTCCACCTAGTGGCCTTGTTATAATACAACCCGATAGTGTGCTAGTGGTTAAGTTGTACTCCTTTAAATCTTAACTAGAGTTATAATATTGAATTGTCTAGAGTCATATTTTTCATGGTCTCATGGCTAGCCCATTTTCCATGAATATGGAGCTAACATGGCATCCTCTTGAATCACAATGGTCAAAATAGGAAGGTTGACTTCAAAGTGGCATAATTTTTTCATACGGACTCTGATTGAGGTGTTTCTTGCATAGTTGGAAAAGTAACTACGTGTAGAATATAGGTAAGGGGTGAAGAAATTAAGAAACAATGTTTATCCCCCATAAAAACCTTTTGATGCATAAAACTATGTCTAAAATGTTTTAGACCCTAATTTTAAAACTCAGACCCACTAGTAAAAATGGTCCTCTGAGCTGGTTCCTCCACATTTTTCCACTCTAAAAGAATCGATATGGATGAAAATAATATAATTATAAAATCTAAATTAATCATTATTTATTTTTATTAGGATTTTTTAGATTAATGAAGTGATAAAGAGATGTAATATCTAAAATTAAGGGATGTGATGAAAAAAGATGTAGCATTTAAAGTGTTCACCCCAATAGTGCTCTATTTTCCTAGGCTAGATCTAACTTCATATTATAGGATCAATTTTTCTCATAACCCTAATTTATCCACCATTTCGATTTTATATGGCCTTCTATGCAACTATAAATATCAATAGGAATAACATCATAACTAGAGTTTTTTAATTGAATACACTCACCAGAAAAGATGAGAAGAGATAGTTTGTAATGGTTTGTAAATTAAAGTTTAAAATACCTAAATATATATAAACATATACACATAATTATAAGGAGATTAAAAAAATGACATTTTTCATTTTGTAGATATTTCAAATTTCAAAACTATTGAATTGTTAAACTGACAAAGATAATAAACAAATTATATAAATCTTGTGTTTCACATTATTTACAAGATATACATATTTGAATACATGATTTTCTTGACCCGTGGTTTTCATCTTCCAAGAGGTCTCTTCGAATTCTAGGACTGTTGGCCTTCACTTGAGGCTTTTTGTCTTCATATGAGTGAATAAGCCAAGTTCACATAACCTCAAGGGATTATGCTTACAATATCGCCCCCATTAATTTGAAAGGTTTTATTTGTGTCCAAGAAGAGAGATGAATTACAAAAGTGCATGACAACTAATGGCTAGATGTGCCCTCTGAAATGGTCGCTCAATGAATACCATAAATCAAATGAGGTAGCATAAGTCAATGTCTTCTACTGATGGTGGTTTAAGGCTAGCAACCAACTCTAGAACTTGCATTGAAGCAGTTCTTGGAACAATTTTGAATCTGGCTAGAAGCTGAAGTCTTCTATGAAGTAGATGTGCCCCATTATTATGGTTTAAGGATGACCAAAAACTAATGAAATGGGTAGAAAAATATGAAATTCTTCTGCAAGTGGTGGTTTAAGGTTGACCACCAATCAAATCATACTCATGGAACATGACTCTGTTTTTAGCTACAACTATGACTTTTGCATTGGTTGAATCTGGCTCTAGAATTTGGCAGCTCGCTCTAGTTCAGGATGTGGCTTAGGCTCGCTTGATATAACTTCACAACTAGTATTTGACTATCAATCCCCCCTTTTCAAATACAAGGTGAGAAGATGAAGATATCTCCACTGTAGACATGTCAATACTCAAGAATGAAATCTAAGGTATGAACAATATATCTTCATGGTTGTTGAAGACCATTTCTAAGAGGTGATCCATCCAAGGTGAATCTTTACCCCTGCAAGATTCTTGTGTTTTGAATATTTGTTTGAATTATTACCATGAATTTCACATTTCTCACAAGGGTGAAGATCAAAACAATAATATTTCAAATGGCCAACTCGATCACAATGTCAACATTTGTGAATCTCATGTGGAAGTGAAGCACGTAAATATGAACTGTCTTGGAGAAACAAAACACTTTTAAATTGTATTTATTTGGAGTAGTCTAGGAGGTGAATAGAGACTTATTTTTTATATCCATGACCCACTATAATCCTGTTGTTAATGACTTCTTCCCAAGGTTGGATGATGGGATTGGGAAGTTCAAGTTGAACTTCTGCATGTTCATGTGAAACTACTCTTGAAGTGGCCTCACAGATCTTATCAGGTGTTGGCTACTGATGATACTATTTATATAACTCAAAAATAGTTAAACAATAACCAATTCACAATGATGACTCTTTTATTATAGTTCATATTGCTCGAGCTACAAAAACTCAATCTTGTCATGTGCATTTTGTAAACATATTTGAATATCAGTGAGAGTGCATTTGTTGATATTGATTGTACCATCAATTAAATATACTATTAGAGTGTTTAGTACCTCTAATAACTCTTCAATTCTTGACATTTTATCAATTGGTAGTATTGACACATCAAGGGATCTTAGCACATCAAGGAAAATAATTGAAAATTCCTCTATAATGTAAGAACTTTATGTCACCAAAAGTGAACTAACTCCTTTAAACCTATTATATGATGAAATTTGGTCAAACTCTTACACTCAATTTGAAGAGCAACCTATTGATGTGTAATGGGATTTTTTTAACCACTTGTTCATACTATGTTCATGAAAACAAGATTAATAGTTTTGATGCAACATTGTCTCTACCTCTACTGATATTTAGTTGATTCTATTTTCATTAAGCTTTCCGTACAATGAAAGTTCTGGCCTCTTCCGTAGATAGCTACTTCTGTTGAGAAATATAGGGACGTTATATTAGGTGTTTTCTCTTTCTTTGACAACTACTTGCGATGTATTTTTAATTAAATTTATTAGCTTCTTCTTTCACTTAGTTATTATTAGTGTTTTATATCATCAAACATCTACCAAACAATGAAGAAAAATATGACAAGGAGACACAAAATGTTGGTTGCCATCCAAGGCCAAAGCCTCTCCTCTTGGGAGGAAAACCCATAAGAACTCTTCTATTCTTATAGAAATTCAAATGATGAATTCCAAGACATACGAACCTTGACCAAGACTCCTCCAATACCAAGCCAAATTTCTCCTTGAATCACTTCCTTCTCACAAAGTCGTCTTTAGTCAAAATTTCCTTGTAGTAGCTGAAACTTCTCCTTCAACGAACCTATTACTATGAATACAATTTCAGCCTTCCTTACCTACAATTTTAGAACTACCTGTTATCCCTATAATTTCGCATGTGTGATCAATCTAGGGCAGAGTTTGAGTGATACTCCTCTCTTCATGTCTTAGGCTTATCTTATTAGAACTTCAACTTGCAACAATGATCCTTTGCATGCTAGATTTCGACTCCTTTAAGGTCTGCAATGTTGAGATTCAAAAATATGATGAGCTTAGTGAAAATTAGTCACCTTCACTGGCCCGCAGGCTATTTTTAGGTGTAAGTCTATTTTTAGACATGGTGATCATATTTCAGCAGTTGCATGATGTTATTTGTGGATGGTTGGTCAAGTTGGAAAAATAGATGAAATTATATTTTTAGAATATTGGGCGAAGTCTATTTATAGATCGTCGATCTAAAAATAGATGTGTCAATTATTATTAGCCCTTAATAATAATAAGACTATAAATATCAACTTATTCTCTTTGAGCACTTAATTTCAGTGTAGAGATTTGTCAAATCAGTGGGCTGAAGGAATTACACAATTCCCAGGGTTTACTGGTGGTTCATGCATGGAGGACTCAGTTAGAACTGAAGTGGAAAAGTTATGACAGAGTTGGAAGAGTATTTCATGGAGTTGTTATTCAGTTTAACTCAGTTAATGGAGTTAAACTCAGTTGAGCTATTTGTATCTAGTCTAACTAAATGATACACTAGTGAGAGTGGAGTGAATTCATTAGTTAATTAATTCACAAATAATAACTCACTAATCAGCTGAAAAAATACAACAATTAACTACAGTGCATGTAAGTTCCAGTGGAGACCCAGTGGAGAGATAGGTGAAAGGGCAAGATGGACTATAAGCTGTGACTATAGTGATGCATTGATTGCACCACACACACATTGGATTTGCCAATGAGGATTGTGCAGTGAAAGCAAGGTATATTCGAATTCATTTAGGGGCATTCTTCAGCAGGGATTGCGTAGTGGAGGCAGGCTATTAGGTGGCAAGGAATCAGTGCATGGATTTGTAGATTTCTTCTGATTAGTGTGTGACGATTGATTGTACTGAGAGCTTGATGTACTAAGCTTTGTATGAGATTGTTACATGATCTTCATGATATATAATATATGATATTTGGGTTTTCAGCTTCAATTTTTCTCGTTAAACAACTGTGTTATGTGTGATTGTTTTTATTCCTTCATGTTTTTGCAATTGAGTTTAAATTTCTACAAAATATTAATAGTGGAAGGATTCTATATTTAGCAAGAAGATAAATATTGTTAGATCAGGAGAATCTGGATATATACATGCATCTTGTATATAATTTCTACATGCAATACTTCACTTCAGAAACCCTAATTGTAGTCCACACATGTGAGAGATTATATCCAAGAACAGTCTTCCAAAACCTTCTTTCTTCCTTCCTTTCGTTAATCCTCTTCCTCGCTAGCTATTCCTTGTATTTTTAAGCTTATAATCAAAATTATTTAGCTGATTAGAAGTCTCAAAATGAGGTCGAGGTCTGCCTTATATATAAGCTTATTAAGGTAGTTGAACAACCCTTCCATGAGGATGACTTGTCACTTTATAGGCTGACTAGATCTCCTTTGAAGGTTGACTTGTTATTTTCATGTTGACATGGTCTTGGAGGGTCTTTGACTCTATTTTTGACTCAAATAAATTTTCTTTACGATACACAACATGCCCAAAAGGGTCTTCTATACATGACAATGACTCAATTGAATTGTTGACTAAATGACAAGCCCTAGAATCACTCAATGTATGCTTGACTTATAAAAATAACCTTGAGCATGAAACCCATGCATATGAGAATAACAATAATAATAATAAAATACCCTTTATATCAAATAAAATCATGATTACACATGTCATTATGAAGATCAAACCTAGTTACATATTTCAGCACTCCATCTTAACTAGGGAGGTATTCATAATCCATACATGGTACTTGGACATTCTCAAACTGAATAATTCTCATAATAAGAGTTAGATTGGTAAGCAATATCATAATCTATTAATTCAACTTATCTCATTGCATCTAATCATACCAACCAACATTGTCACATAGCAAGGCCTTGACTAACAACTCTATCTCTCCACAAGATCAGAGGACAATGTTGGTGAGACCAATGATCAATAGACACCATCACCATTATCTATCAAGGCACATATCCCACCCGAGTGTGCAAAGTGTATGCCCTTATAGGACAATTCTTGTCTTGGAATAACACAACCTCAAAGAATTTCGTCTTTGACTAATCTTGCCTATTTTGATGCCCTGCCACATCCTCAAAGAGTATCAGAATCAATCTCATATTATTACCCAATCCTCCATTCTTTCTTCATAACATGAAGACAAGAATGATGTGTCTATATCTCCCTCTCAACTAGGGAGGATATACTCATTCCTATAAAAGGAAAATACTCAAACTCCCTCTTAACCAGGGACTTGCCCAATCTCCCTCTTGACTAGGGACTTGTTTCCAATAGCAACTTTTACCTCATAGAGTACAATAGAAAAATAACTCTTATTAATTATGCAAAATCCAACTAATTCAAGGACTTCCATGTACCACCCAACCATAGATTGAGTTGAAATAAATATTTCTTTCATCCAATCACCCATGTGCCATATTCCAAGAATTAATGTGGGATCTTATGGATAAACCTAGACATATAAAACTAATGGATCCAAAGGTTAAACCACATCCACCCTCAAACTATAGTGATCTCACCAAAACTGGCCAAGAGATCACAAAACCAAAACAAGCTTGGATGCCTTAGAATTCCTTCACCATACCTTGAGGAATTTTCCTATCTCCAACCATATTTTGAGGGATTACCAGAGAAAACCCTCTCCACCCCCAACCCTTGGGAATTTTCCCGAGACCACCTCTCCTGGTTCAAAAATCTTCACAATCCAAAGCTAAACTAGAAAGAATCCCATCACACCATGGCGATCCAGGAAATGGAAAGGAAAGGTTGAAACCAATGTCAAACCCGACAAAACCTATGCCAATGATAGAAATTGAACCAAATAAATAAATACATGTACCATGTTGTTGACGGGATGAAATTCCCAATTATTTGAGTGCCATGTGTCCACCGGTAATTGGGGTGGATGGAGGAACAATTAACATATGGAGATCAACCTGCATATGAGACTCTTGATTTTGTTGTTGATGTTGGGGATCAAGCTCAATTTTCTTGTTGATCACTTCTTATTGTTTCTTCATCTCCTCTTCCCCCTGGTTTCTTTTATCTTCTCGACTTTCCTCTTTTATTCTTAGTCGATCCTTTTCTTCTCTCTCTCTTCATTTTCTTATTTTATTCTAAGGTCTTCTTCATGAGTTTGTTTCCTCTCTCGCTCCTTCTCCTCTTTCCTTTTCCCAATTTCTTCTTCCTCTTGATTATTCTTATGTTTTGTCTTTTGTTCCCTTCATGCTTCTTATTATTTATTTAATCATTCTTCCTCTTCATGCTTTCTCTTACTTTCCTCTTCTTGTTATTTTTGTTAGAGATCCTCAGGCTACTGGTCTCTTGGCTTTTGCGACTGCTTCAGCTATTCTTCCCTTTTCTCCTCAATTCTTGCTTCTTCCTAGAAAGGGATGCATTTATTTTCTCCATGGTTTCATTGTCTTCATCTTCCTCTTGCTCATCTAAAGGATCTTCTGGTTCATCGCCTTTATTTCATTTTTGTTTCCCCCTGTCTTTTGTTTCCATTTATTCCTTTTGAGATGGGTTGTCATAGCTTTCAAGCTTATGTTTTCTTATGACTGCTCACCTTCACATCATATTTTTTCTTTTTCTCACCTGGCCCTATTTTGTTAGAAACATTTTACCAATTCCTAACTTTGTCTTCATGGGAAAGTTTGTTGTGCACGTATGACCAGTTGAAGCCTGCTTTCTTGCAGTGCACTGCCACAATCCCCTGGTAGTCATACCTGTGGTGACTCAGGTCCACAAAGTATAATCCCTTCATCTCCTCAAATTTTGTTTCTTCTTCCTTAAAAATGTCAATGGTATATTCCCCAATACTCAAGGGGAAGGTAGTCCAGGGCTTTTTCTTTCCTTTTTGAAGTGTTTTAGAGAAACATGTGGTCATATGGTAACAAACTTCTTGCAACAACAACTTGTATTTCACAAAATTGGGGAGAGTGTGAGGAGGCTTGTATGAGTCAAAAAATTTGATGAAGGTTCCCCCTTGGATAAGAAACCAGTTGACCAATCTGATGATTGTCTCTTTATCTGTGTTGGACATACAAGGGGCCTCTTCTCCAAAGATTAATTGGTACAAAGGAGCGATGAAAGATTTAGATGTGTTTTCATGCATACCTTTATAGTTTAGGTCCCAAAAGATGTTGTAATGAAGATGCACAATGCCTAACACATCCGGGGTCCAATTGTAGCTCCATATGTCAAAATGGCATCTTGCACACACTGCATATAAAAGGTATGATTCCATATAGAATTCTGATGGATGGTCCTTCTCTCGATTCTTTTCTACATGTATGTTGGTCTTCAATGATGAAGCTAAAAATTCTTGTCTAGTTAAAAATAATGCCCCTAGTAGCAACAATGTACATAATGTGTACCCAAGTTCCCATAAAGATATCGATATTCGTCTTGTTATATAATCGGTTCATCTTTGTCACCATGAGTTGGTAGACCTTCCTAAGGCCTTTTGTTATGTAAAATTTATTGGCCTTAACCCAAAACTTAGATGGTTCCTACCACCAATATTTTAGGATGTCTCTAGTTGGCACATAGAAATCCAACATCCACCTAGTATAGAACGTCTTTTACTTCTCTGGTAGCTTGTAGTAGGCAACAATAACTGCAAAGGAGACAGTAACAAAGGCCTCACTTGTGTGGATCCTTATTTCCAATCTCCCTGTATCAGTATTCTACAATATACAATCAATGGTCTTTTCACATGGGAAGAGAGGCAGATGCATGGCCACTTTGTGAAGCCACGACCTCTTGATATTAATGTATACCCTAAAATCCTCCTGGTCCTAGGCAATGTTTTTCTTAGATAACATAGAATATATATTAAACCATGAGAGTTTGGGGGTCTTGATTATGTTACATGTTGTGTCCGAATAGATTGGTGGTGGTGGCCCCTCTGGAACTTCTTGGAAATTTCTCTTGGCACTCTTGCAGGAGGACTTAAACACAAGAGGCACCATCCCTCCAGAGAAAGATGATATTGATATGAAGTCTAGATCGACGTCACCTGGAATTTCAAACAACAATCCCAAGATGAGAGAGATGACATGAATGGTATTAATTGACAGAAATACCATAAACTGAATTTCGAAATGCAGGGAAAAAGTTGATTAATCTCACGCCTAAGTTCAATTTAGAAGAAGTTTGCTAGGTAACACAACATAGGAGGTCTCACATGCTAAGATGATCAAACCAATGACTTGGTGACTAGAGATCGCTAGGTCACAAAGTAGTGGGGGTCACATGGTCATAGGTTTGAAAAGGTCGCAAGGTCATGACTTGGGTCCTATCGTGCCATTTTGGGATGCGACTTGGTTCCTTTGTCAGCTAGGAGGAAATTCCATGTCTTGAAATGGTAAATTTGATCTCACAAGACCCTAGAAATGGTAGGCAAATGAGAGAGGAGGAGATGGGCTTTAGGTTGGGCTTAGTGCCTAGGAGATTGGGTGCTATATGGAAATATAGGAAGTCTAAAGGGTTTTGGGGTGAAAATGAGTTTGAAAATGACCCAAGGGGAAAGATAAACCCTACCAGAAGGGAATATGCAGGGTTGGACGTAAGAGAAAGAAAAATGTGAACATAAATGATTACAAAGGAAGAGGAAGAGACGATTACCTAGAGAGGAGTTAGGCGCCTGCTCAATCACCAAGTCTCTCTACCTTTGAGCGCTCCAATCAACTAAAAAAATGACCTATGGGTGAGGGCGAATATATAATAATTCGTTGCATGTGTGGGGCTAAGGGAGGTGGTTAGGTAACATGTTAGTACATTTTTGGTTTTTAAACTCATGTGGTGATCATTTTTTAAAGAGCTTCCCGAATTATCCACAGTACTAAAGAACGAGTATCGACGTTTCGAATCCCAACGGGGATCCATCATCAGGACTTTCTTGAATGAAGAAATTGAGAGAAAAGACTTAGACCATTCATAGAGGTAGATTTCTAGAAAAGAGCCAACCAAAATTTATAATTTATATTTTTTATATTTTTAATAATTATATTTCTAATTCAATAAATTTAATTTATTAAGGTTAATAATCTAAGATTTAAGGTTCACTTATAAAAGAAATATTGATTTTAATAAGGGACTTAAACTAGGTTTAAAAATCTATATAAAATATTTTAAGTTCTATTTTAATTTTTAATTTTAATTAATTATGTCAATTATAAAATACTAACTAATTTTTAATGTCTAGAAAATTTTTATTATGGTAAAAGTATACTAAAAATTATTGATGGTGATTAACTATTAGTTAATTTAATTTAAAGATATATTTAATATTTAATATATTATAATTTAATTAAGGTCTTAATAAAATATAAATATATAATTGAATTTAGAAAGATATATTCAGTTTATTAAATATATCTTTTTAATTTATTATATATTTAATTTTAAAGAATATATTTAAGTAAAGGAAGAGAATTTTTAAGATTTATTTTTATTTTAATAAGAGTATTAATTACTTAAGCTCATTTTTAATTAACTAATTAACCTATTAAGCTAGGAAAAAAGTATTTTTAGGTTAGTACATGTCACAAAGTCAAACATTTATGTGTCTTGCAACCTAGTGACCATGTGACCACAAGGCTGGAGGTTGTAGAGTTGCAAGGTAGGAGGGGTCGTGAACTCATAGGCCAAATCCATTTCTATGGTGTGACATGGCGACTATAGTTGGTAAACACAGGTCGCGGGTCGCAAAGGATGGGTAGTCGCAAGATCACCACTTTAAAACTATATAAATCATGCAACCTACATGTTTTGTGACTTGGCAACTTAGGACAACAAGACATGCTGAGGTCACAGGTTGCAATTTTATATCTTTAAGTAAATTATGTCTTTGCGACATGCGACTTTGAGAAAGTTGAACTATGAAGTTTTCAAATTGTCCTTTTCTCAGGTACCTTAGGGAAACCTTAACCTATTTCCAAGATGCGATAATTTTTATGATGTAAATGGAGGATAGAAGTTTAGTCGGGGGGCTAAAATTTTTAAAAGGGTCAAAATTATGGGGGTTGTTGCAATGGCTACAAAAATTGGTGATTCATTGGTAGAACCTCAGTGTCTTTGCTTGCCCTTGATTTGGGATTAATTCGATCCTTGTGATTGTGTTGTCCTAAACTCATAGCTCTCATTAATGTCTCCATGTCACCCTTAGTATTGATCAGAAGTTCCTCACTGCTTCAACTTGGCTTATCAGTCACACTAACCAAGGATGTTCCCAATGACTCGAATTAGGGGCCTAGGTAATGATATATGAACTAAAAATGTTTTTGGTATTGTAGTTATAGGTCTCTAGTGTTTCTTCGCTGCCAGTGAGCCTAGAAAATACCCCGACGGACTCACTCCCTAGAAATCACAAACATTTCTCTGCTACCAGAGATCCTAGACAATACCCCGGTGAGGTCGTTGCATCACCTCTCTACCCAAGAAGCCTTTTTCAATCCTTTACCCTTTATTTAGATATTTTTTTGTGTGCTTATTGAAACTTATTTATTTAGGCATTTATTTGCTAGGGAGGATGATCCCAACTTATTTTATGTGAAATAGAGTTTGTTTCTAGTTTTTCAAAGACTTTAGTGTTTCCCCAAAATGTGTGTTACTCATTAAGGTTTTCCATTCCCCTTTTGAGTCACCGGGCACGAACCTATTTTCCAAACTATACAACCAATTCAAAAGAAAGGGTATTACTATTAAGGATAGGGTGTCATTGATAATCATAGTTCCCCGCCGAGGTAGATCTCAACACCTCACCTCGATTGTGACTTTAGATATAGTCAAGAGTGGGCATAAACAAGAGTAAAGTTCAACCATTGGTGTAGGAGTTACCACATCTCTGGGGGAATTAGACTTGGGTGATGTTTATGAATGATTTATTTAGGGTCAAAACTGTATTCATGAACTAAGCTATGATGACTAAAATAACATCAAGGAAAACAAAACTAAATTCATGGTTGAAATAAAAAGTGGTAATATGACTAGAACTAAATTCATGGTTGAAAAAAAAAGCGGTAATATGACTAGGAAATAAGTGTCAAAAAAAAAAAAAAAAGGACAAGGGATCAACTATGAGAGCTATTAGGTAAAAAATAATTTAAGGTCTTGGCCATTTTGGGAAGGGGTTCAAGCCTCCCCTCCAGGGTTTGTAAATGGTATGTGTGTTGTCCAATTTCCTCTTGAATTGAAAAGGTCCAATCCATAGGGCTTGAAATTTTGTGTGCTTACCTTTGTCTTCATGGGATTTATCCAATCTAAAGACTAGGTCACCTACATTAAATTCTTTACTTCCTGTATATTTATTATCAAATCATCTCTTGATTTAACTCTGGTGTATGGAAAATTTATCCTTGGTCTTCTATCTCTCTTCCTCTAGTTTTAGTAGAGTGCCAATTCGGTTTTTTATGGTAGGACAAGGCATGCCCCGATACTCTTGAAAAAACTAAAGGGCAGGTAGGTACAAATTTTGCAGAAAGATGGATTCTTTCCCATACACTAGGAAATAAGGGGAGGTCCCAAGAGATGGTTTAGGGGTGACATATCTGGCCCATAGGGAATTTTTTGAGGCATTGTGCCAATTATTTTGGTGTGACAATAAGGTTTTCTTTATAATGCATATTAGGTTTGTTTTGATGGACTTTGTTAAGAGATTTCCTTAGGTATAGTAATTAGTTGAATGTTTCAAAATGATACCATTTTCCAAAGAAAAATCATATAACTTAAAAGATGAGAAATAAGTAAAATTATAAAAAATGATGGAGGTGGGAACATTGAACTTGGTTAAAATGTGGTGATTAGCAAAAGATATTACCTGTTGGTATTTGATTTGACGTATAGTAACAAATTCCACCCACCTTGTGAAGTAGTATGTGGCTGTGAGTATGTACATATGTTGTTTTGATGAATGTCGCATGATCTCTCCAATGACATCCAACCCCCACTACTGAAAAGGTTCTTCCACTGCTATAGACCGAAGTGGTGCGGCTGACCGTGATTCCCTTCCAGCGCATCTTTGACAAATTGAGAATTTTTGTACATATGTGTGGGCATCCTTGAATAAGGAAGGTTAATAGAAATCGACTCTCATAATTTTATGTATTGTAGTGTCTCCGACATAATGGCAAATCATTGGCCCATGATGTAGCTCCTTCAACACCTTATGCGCTTTAACAAATTCGAAGAA
Organism: Pinus albicaulis; assembly: GCA_034641835.2. NCBI lineage: Eukaryota > Viridiplantae > Streptophyta > Pinopsida > Pinales > Pinaceae > Pinus > Pinus albicaulis. Next base: position 188,460 of record JAXQQM020083090.1, on the reverse strand, counting down.
TTTAAGAAATACACCATTATGGTTCTTACGAAATAGGTTACCCCGTACCAACTGATAAGATGAAACTTTGATCCTTACAACTCTTCTTTGTTTTGTGGAAAAGGTAGGAGGAAAAGTTATTTGTCCCAAATGTTGCTTCATAATAGTATACCAAGATAAGGAATCATGTGCTGATTTGAGGTCATTTTGGTACATTTTGGTCTCATGATCCCATCCTTATGATTCTTTGTTTTACTGGTCAACAAATTCAATGGCTAGTTTACATAACCCATGTCCTTTGACTGTGTGAGAAATCTTGAACTCCAAGTTGTATTCTCGGAGGCAGGTCATCTAGTTAGCTATTCGCTCACCCAACTCTTGTTGGATAAGAAATGACCTAACAGCTGGATGAGGCACAAACATTGTTGCATGATTCTTTAGGATGTATGGTCAGAAGTGTTTAAAAACTTTGTAGACTGTGTATGCCTATTTTTCCATGGATATGTAATTGAGTTTTGAACCTTGTAACCCATCACTCATGAAGGATATGGGTCTCTCATCACCGTTACTATCCTTCTGTGTCAGCACTGCCTCCAAAGACAAATATAAAGTGAAGGTATACTTCTAGAGACAACGACCTTCTTGATATGGTCAAATGCTTCCTTTTCTTCTTGGTTCCATTTGAACCCTGCATCATTCTTTATCATATTTTGTAAGGTTTTAACTATAATTTTAGAAAAATAAAAAATAAACTTGTGAAGGAAGTTGATTTTACCCAGGAAAGACTACATACTCTTCTTACTTCTTGGGAGTGTGATTTACGCAATAGCTTTCACATGTTTGGGGTCAACAATGATATTGATTTTGGTTATAATATGCCCAAGAAGTTTTCCTTCAGATACTGCAAATATGCTTTTCTTGGAATTAAGAGATATCCCATACTTTATCTCAAATATTTGTTTCAGATGATGGAGGTGATCTAATATTTTCTTTAAAAACACTGTCACATCATCCAGATATACTACCATGATTTGACCAAAAATCCCTTTGAAAGTAATGTCGATCACCGTTTGGAAGGTAGCTCCAACATTAATAAGGCCAAAGGGCATACATCGAAAGGTAAACTTTCCCCACTTTGTTCTGAAAGTTGTATTCAACCAATCTGGTTCTGCTACCCGAACCTGGTTGTACCTATAGAAGCCATCAAGCAAGGAGAAAATTTTAGATACTGATATTGTTTTAAGAATTTTCTCTATAGAGGGGTCAAGATAGTTATATTTATCTCAATATTGGTTTAGATTCTATAAATAAATGCATAACCGGATCTCACCATACTTCTTTTGTACGGGAACCATATTCGACACCCAAGTGGAGTGCCCAACTTCCAAAAATAATGGTATCATCCAACAGCTTATTCAACTCTTTCTGAATAAGGGGTTCCAACGTGGGGTTCACTTTACTTATATTTTTTTCGAATTATTTTACCCCTTCCTTTATAGGTATGACATGTTGTATGATTCAGGTATCATATGTATTAAGCTCATCATATGTCTAGGAAAACACATCCTAATATTTCTTGAACATGATGATGAATGTGTGTCTTTCATTTGGAGACAACAACCAACACAAAAATTGACGAACTTACGGTCAAATTATGTCCCTAGATTGATTTTCTCATGCAAAAGCATGGAACTCTGAGTCTCAATATTTGGGGGGCCCTGAAAATGGTTTGTAGATCAAATAATTTCTCCAGCTTAACAACACCTTTGGGTGTGGGGTTTCCCTTAAATTCATTAGATTCTTGTTATAAGGTTCTGTTATCTTCCTCCTCATCTATTTTCGTGTCCTTGAATACATTCGTGTTATCTGTAAAATACAATATTTGTTGCTCATCATTGAAAACATGAAGATTAGTTACATTACCTGGGACAAAAGATTTATAAATAATCTCGATAGAAAAACCATCCCTTAAACGTGTAAATTTGGCCATGGCATTAGTTAGAGCATCAAAAACACCATTATTAATTCTAGGAACATATTTAATACCAAAAGCCTTAAAAGAAGAAATCAGTCGCCATACCTCTTATTGAGAGTTTTTCAAATGCGGTGAAAAAAAATGAATAGTATTTTGTACCTGCCTTGTGATAATTTCGGAATCACCGATCACTTTCAACATTCAACTTTGAGATCAATAGCCTTTTTTAGTCCAAGGATCAACACCTCATACTTTGCAGTTTTGTTAGTGCACTGAAATTCTAACTTACAAGAAATTAAAAGCTTATTTTTTGGGGGGTCCATCAAAATACAATCGACACTGACCCCATCCTGAGTCTTGGACCCATCACAATATACAGTACAAATTTCATTGCGATTCAAATCTACATTAAAACTATTTACATAAATAGTACAAGACTCATAAGCATCAACTGGAGGGCAAGGAAGGCGTTCCAACTGCATGTCAGGTGGGATAGGAAATGGCATAGCTTCATAACACCCAATGTTTGTCTCTTAAAAAAACGTTCTAAACTCTTGCTAAGAAAAACTAATTGGTTCGTTTGGAGCTTTGAGCTCAGTGACCGTATGCTTCATATAAGGTTCGCTATTGACTCTGATGTGGTTATTCTTACCTATTTAAGGGAGCAAAAGGTGAGATCAATCAGCTGCAAAGTATCCCTACAACTTTCTTGACCTGTCCCTTTTAAGCAACAACCCATACACTTATGGTATGTCAACAACACATCAACAACCACTACGTCAATGCATTGATGCACTATAGAGTCGAAGGATAGCCTAATTATCACATTGTTAAACTCTCCCACCATAGGGACTTAAGACCTATAAAATTTAATTATTTTGGCATCTATATTTTTAGGTTAGATTTTCAATTTATTGCAAATATAAAAATGCAAGATGTTAGTAGATGCACTAGAAGCGAAAAAAAAACTGTGTACATTGTAGTTAAATACCTTGAAAGTTAGAAGGCAAGGGGGAGTTGAGCCTCTTGAGTTTGAATTTGTGGCATTGACAATGGATTGCAGGTTAACCGAAGCTTTGGACTGGCCAAGTGAGCTAGTCTTCGAGGATGAGGCAGACCGATCGGTAAAATGTGTGACAACAAATGATTTAACGATTAATTCCAGCTGACTAGCTATCTTAGAAAGTTCATAAAGAAAATTTTTGGCCCACATCTTCTTCATAAATTCTATGATGTTGTACCCCATATATGAAGACACACTTCTTCTTTGTATGCTTGAGGAGTAGAAGGGGATTATGTAGATTTAGCTGAGGTTTTTGGGGTAGGGGAGTTACCTTTATTGATTTCCAAAGTGCCCTTTTAAGTTTGGTTAGATGGACTTTTGGGAGTATAGAATGAAGGATGGGTTAAATTGTTGGGGGGTAAGATTCTTCTTAACAACACCTTCTTATTTTCCTCCAGTGTGGGATTTGCACTGGCCCCCTTACTCCTTAGGTTATACGTCTTTGGTGCCTTAGGGGGAGGGTTGTCTCCTACATGGTCTTCTTGGATATATTGAACTTCACCCCCTTGTATAACCTCAAAATCTAATACAGCGGAACCAACATTATCATCGGGGGGAGTAGTTTATGTAACGAACCTCTCCCCTCATATCTTCCCACTTTCAACGGCTTACCCAGGGTAAACATGAGATGAGGGGATGCTATGACAAGACTCAACCTACTAGGTTACCTTAAGGAAATGGAGTCGATAAAACAGACTTCACTGAATTTACTTAGGTGCCTTAGGACCCTCCAAGAGTACCCAACCCCTCTAGGTGTCCATCCCTTGCACCAACTTAACTTTTCCATGAGCTAGAGCCCCAATCGCTCCCTTTATAAGCCCACCCTGTGACTCAAAACCCCCAGTATCTCCCTTTCCAAGACATCCATGTGACTAGAAACCCCAATTTTCTCCTTTTCCAAGCCCTCCATGCGACTAGAAACCCACATTCATTCCCATAGGGCTATCTCCATGCGACTATGTACTTTTTTTCTCAGTGTTGTGCCAATGACTGTGGAATTTAAGGCTATTTTTCAGGGTTGGGGCTAAGCCTATGCCCAAAAATCCATATAAATTTTATAACTCATAAAATACATGACTAAAATGATTATAAACCAAAACTAAAACCAGTATTAGACCTCACCATCCCCAACTAGGACAGAGATTTCTTCAAACACTTGGTAGATAGGCAATGTGCAAGTCATGAATGCAATTTAAGCATAAGGGACTGAAAACTCATATGATACTTAACAAGAAGGATCACCACCCTCTCCCATTAATTGTCTTAACAAAAATTAGGCCTTACATCTATTATTCTTTCAGTTACAAGTAAAAACACGAAAATAACCATGACTAAAACCAGTGATATTTCCATGCTTATAACCAACATATAAACATATAAATAACCATGAGATAACAACCATTAAATCCACATACTAACAAGTAAATTTACCAATAAAAAGCAAGAGAATTAGCTTTCATTAAACATATGCAAGATCCAAACAGGTTCGGGACTTCCACATACCACCTGACCATAGACATGGTTGATCCAAATATTTCTTTTAGCTAGTCACCCCCATGCCATATTCCAAGCATGAATGTGGGATCTCATGGGATAAACCAATCCAAGAAAACCAAGGGAATGCAGAGGTTAAAATACCTCCACCCTCATCATACTGTGATCTCACCTAAACCGACCCTGAGATCACAAAACTAATCCGAGCTTGGAGTGCCTATGGATTCCTTCACCATCCTTGAGGAATTTTCGTGTCTCCACCCTCAGGCTTTGTCATGTATCTCACCATTACCGGTTAAGGGATTCCTAGGCCTTTGGGAATTTTACTGAGACCACCTCTACCCCAGATTCTGAAACCTTTCGGCAATTCAAAGCTCAAAACTGATAAAAATCCCATCACACCATGGATATCCAGAAATGGCAAGGCAAGGATGAAAGCACTATAAAAACCCAACAAAACCATGCCATTGATAGAAAAATAACCAAATACCAACATGCACATACCATGCATGTCAAAACCAGCTAAGAAATCATATGTATAATCTATTACTTGCACGTATTCTTGTTGAAGCTTGCTTGTTCCAACCTTTCCTTGCTTTATCTTTGCTTTGATTTCCTTTCATTTCCTTTTCCTTCCTTTACTTGTTTTTCCTTCCATTGCTTGATTAATCTATTTCTCCTCTTGGTTCTCTTCTCCTCTCTGAGACAAATTCTAAAAATAAACTAAAAAAAGGATACCATTTTATGCTTTGATATATTTGTATTGATGAGGCCTCTAATTACTTCATTTTGCCATTATTTTCCTTCATTTTCCTCCTCACATGCAACCTATGAACTTTCACCTTCATTTTCTCCAAATTTCCTTTATTTTCATAAATAAATGTGCCAAAAATACTTTTTTCCTATTCAAATCCTTATCCATTGCCTTTGCCAATTCCCCCTTAGACATAAACACATCAAGTGATGCCCACTAGGATATCTTGCCCAACATTCAACTTGTAATAAGTATCCCTTAACCATGGTCTTATTTTTACCTTTATTAAATTTTATTACATGAACTTTTAGCCCAGGTCTGTTACAGTTTCCTCTTCATGATCCTTAGATTCCTGATCGTCATCAACAATCGTCTGATCCTCAAGCACCTTGGTAACCACAAAAGTCATATTATATATCCATTGCGGACACATCTTTTCTGAATGAGTGGCTTGGTGGAAGGTACATTAATTATCCATACCAAGTTCCTCTATGTTTAAATTTGCATTGGAGCTCTGAGTTGACGTTGTAGGAAGTTTTTTATTCCTTCTAAAGAAAGGCTTATCTGACTTACCGCCTGATTAACTCTCCTTGGTTTTCCTTTTCAACTTAGAAACTTAATTGGTTAATTACTTCAATGATTTGGCTAGATCCTCAAAATCAAAATAATCCTTATCCTTATCATTAGACTTGCTAGATGAGGCTTGATTTTTCTTGCCAGTTGACTTCAACTCTTCACGGGTGCCATGCTCAAGAGATACTATGGAAAGTAGATATTTCTCCACAACAAGAGCTTCTGCAATGTTTTCCACTAGAGTAGCCTTTGCTTCTCACTTAAAAAACAAAAAAATATCATGTGGTAGGGTCTTAGTATAATAATCAATAGTAATTGAATCATCAAGAGCCACATTGGTTGGGAACTTATTCAAGATGGTGGTGAATTTCTAGTTGAAATATTCAACCTTTTATTTCTTATGGAATTTAAATATGCTTAGTTCTATATATAGCATAGAAGGTGTCTTACCTTCAGCAATTTTTTTGAGAAAATTATTTTGGAACTCAACCCAATTTCATATGGAGACCATAGGTAAGGAGTGATACCATGTGGATACTTTATTCTCCAAGGTATAAGGGAAGAACCTACAAGCGACATCATCATACTGGAACCTAATCATTTTTAAGGCTAGGTAGAAATTACCGACATGGTCTTCAACCATGGTTCCTTTCTCAGGATAAAATTTCGGAAGGATTTTCTCGGGGTGCCAAGGCATGTCATGAAGGAGACCCTGGGTTCCTAAAGGATATTGTTCCATCCAGGCTAAAGGTTGTCGATCGTTAGCTCTTTGTGGTGAAATTTTTATTTAGTTATCATGGCCCTCCATACCACTTTTAGTGCTACACTTGGATCCTTCACTAGTGTGAGGCGGTTCTTTGCCATTACCCCTAGGGACCCTTAGATGTCCTAGATCCCTAAAGTTCCTAAAGTTTCCAAGGTTTCCCTAGTTCCTCAGGAATATGAAGTTCCTCTTTTTGTGAGGGGAATATACGTTGTGCAAATTGACTCGATTCCTAATGTTCTCTTCACCCCTTGGTCTATGAGCCACTTCGAGGTCCCCTTGCAGCGGTTGGTTTTCACCTCCTGCTTTCTCCTATCGCAATTGGTTATCACCTCGCATATTATCCTATTGTAGTTGGTTATAACTTTATGTATTCTTCTGTCGTGGTTGGTTGTCACCTCATATAACCGTGTTTCTAGGCCCCTCTCTTTCATATCCAGGGGGACTCTCCAATCCTTCAATCGAAAGTCATTAAAAAACATCCACATAATCATCCAAAATAAACTTATCATATGTGGTACTGAGTTTACCAATATGCCTTTATGGGTATGGTGAGTTTTAGAAGTATGTAGGTTAGGAAGGGATCTTATAGAAAGAATACACTTAATACCCTCAGCGAATTGTTAGGTAATAGGAAATAAATCTCTCATCTGCTCATGTGTGACATCATAGAGAGGATATTCCTCTTCGAGCAAAGAATACTCAAGTGGAGGAGGTTGAGAGTCACCTAAGTGGAGGTTGTTAGTGTCAGCCTTTGCAGCCTTCCTCTAGTGATCAAACATGCTCTTACAAAGTGATCTTAAAGTGTCAAGGTCAAATTTTGTCATTTCAATGAGTCTTCAAGCAAAATTTGGTCACTAGGCATTAGGTCTAGGGGTTGCTTTTACTCCTGTCAAAGTTGTCCAAATGTTGGTTCATGTCACCATTCAGCTAAGTGTACCATCATTCAGACGGTTTTCATCATCATGTCAGGTTCCATTGGGTCATTTTACATCTTGTTCATGCTTCAGTTGTGCCTAGGTAAGGTCCATTTCCCTCTCCTAGGGTTTTGGAGGTAATTTCTCTTGGATGGTAAAATCATTAGAAAAACTTGTATCCTGATGTTCATACACCTTCCCCTATCATTAATTTACCTTATTAAACACTTCCCATCACTGAGATCCCCCAAATTCCTCATTTTTCCACAAACCCTAGTTTCTTGCCACAACTTGGCAATTTTCTAGGCTAGGCCTGTGTTTTGCCCTTTTGGACCCCTTCCCCTCACTCAATCTCTGAGATTCAACTTTCCCCTGATTCCTAACAACCCTCCCTACTTCCAAAAATTTCCCCAAGAATTTAGAAGCCCCTTATCCCCTTCATTTCACTTCATTTCGACAAAATCCCTTGTTTCACACATCGGGATAAGTTTCACTCAAATGATGTTTCAGAGCAATAAAAGATTAATTTTGGAAAACTGAGAGAGGTTTTTGTACAAAACATGCCAAGGAATAAAAACCTCCTTCACTTTTTACACAGGTGTAATGGTTTTGGAGAAATGTCAAGAATACCGTTGCCTCAGAAGAATTGATGCACCTGCAGGAAGTAGTGTTGGTAGATTTGATTTTTGACAGGGTAAATGAACTCCAAATTAAAAAATTCCACTTGGGTTGGAAAGTATACTTCAATATATTTGCAACGAGCTATCACACACCCAATTTAGACACCAGGAAGGCCTCTAAAATCCTCCTGAAAAATGCACTATGTAGCGCGCTACGCATAGAAAAGTGCGCGCTACGCATTGGGCTAGAACACAAATTTTTTTTGCCATTTCTCTCCAACATCAAATTTTCTTGGTTTTTCCATGTTTGAACATCAGCAAAGGCCAAGACACATCAAGGAAGTGAAAAAAATGAGTTTTGAAGCCAAATCGTGTGTTGGATCAGCGCGCGGCGCGTTGAACTGACGCGCTACGCGTAGAGCCCAGAGGAGGATACTGAAACGGTGAAAGAGGCTTGATCCACTCCGGATTTTGGCCGAGGCTTCATTGGTTGGGCATGATACATGATGGAGGGTCTTCGCTCCAAATTTGAGCAAATTTGGAGAAATTTTTGTCATTTTGAAAAATTTTGGTCTCAAAACAGATTTTTCAGCCCAACGCGTAGCGCGTCGACGCGCTCGCTTATGATTGGGACACTTGCTGGAGGAAAAATTTATATTTTTGGATTTTTCATGGTAATTTATGCATGCTCCAGTATGGCCAAATCATTTCATCAAGTTCTGGATGATCAAAATGGCAAAAAACACCATGAAAATCACCTTTCTGCCACCTTTTGCACCAGCAGGAAGTACTTCTGGGAGAATGAAGTTTTGGAGGGGAAAATGAGCTCCAAATTGAAAAATTACACTTGGGTTGGATGTCCAACATCCAGGGCTTTCCAACGAGCTATCATGAGCTCAATTTGGACTCCGGGAAGTGCCCCAAAAGCAGGCTGAAAGGCGCGCTACGCATAGAGATTTTTGGTCCATTTTTCATCTTCCAGCTCAGGATTTCGGCCAGTTGGACCAGTTTTGCTTGTGGGTGTAATTTTTGAGTTATCTTGATATAATTTTATGGTTGGAATGTAACTTGGACTTACTTTTACCTATTCTAGATGATTCACTCCTAAAAAAGTAAAAATCAAGTGAAAGAATCAGTTTCCTTCCTTTTAGAGGCAAGTTGTTTGGCTGCCTATATTCTAGCTCCTTGTTTAGAATTAGTTGAAACTGCTCCTAGAATGAGGAATTCGACCCCTAGAGGCATGGAAAGGGGTTAGGATGATCTATATGATATAATTTCTCAATCATTTTCAGGGGTTGGATAGGTTGGACTCTTGGGAAGACTTTGGCACACTATTGTACATATTTTTCATATTTTGGCTAAGGAAAAATCAGAGGTTTTGCAGCACCTGTTGGGATTCTTGTGGCTTTCAGTTCTTGATGGTGTTTTCTCTCAGTTTATTGTAATTTCTTTCATGTTTAATGTATGTCATTCCCTTCTTATGCTTCTGAAACTAAATGAATGAGTAAATGAGGTTGAATCCATTGATTTCAGTGCTATGCCTTTGAATTTGTTTAGTTTTACATGTTTTCGCCTATTTGGAGAGGATTCCTGTTCTCCCTTGCCCTCTTCAGCTCCTTGTCGTTCTGATCCATCCATCCACCTGATCAAAAGCATCAAGACTACTGCCTACCTCGCCCCAACTCGAATTCTACAAAGATCTGGCCTTATCCCCGGACCCAAAATTGTTTTTCCCATTTTTTCAACAAAAACCCAAAAAATCAAAATCAAACTTTCCTATCTCTTTACTAGCCTAAAATCAGTATTCGTTATAAGTCATCTCGCACCCTATTGCTCAATTTATCGAGATAGACCCGGAGAGAGCCCTCTCCTGTCCTCGTAGGGCTAGCTACGAGGCTGAGCGTGGTTTGATGTAGCCTTGAGTTTTACCTTATTTCAGCCTAAGGTAGATTTGATCGCTAACAGAGGTCACCGAAAAGTGGACCAAAATCAAGATGAAGAGGTGTCACGGGGGAAGCAGGACGAGGTTGGTTACTAGCTTGTTGGGAGGTTTCAGGGTGAGGACGAGTGTTATTGAAAACCATCTTGTGGCCCTCCTTATAGGGTCAAATCTATTGGCAGGCTAGAATGCCCAATTCTTTGAGTGGAAGGTGTCCACCAGTAATTAGGGTGGATGGAGGAAAATCTAACGAAGGGAGATCAACCAGCATATCAGACTCTTGATTTTGTTGTTGACGTTGGGGATCGAGCTCAATTTTCTTGTTGAGATATTCTTGTTGTTTATTCATCTCCTCTTCCTCATACCTTCTTTTATCTTCCTCGACTTTACTCATTTATTATTCTTCAATCCTTTTCTTCTCTCTCTCTTCATTTTCCTATTTTATTTTGAGATCTTCTTAGTGCCTTTGTTACCTCTCTCACTCTCCTCTTCTTTTCTTTTCATGATATCTTCTTCCTCTTGTTCTTCTTTTTTTCTACCTCTCATTCCCTCCATGCTCCTTCTTCTTCCTTTAATTTTTCTTCCTCTTCCTTTCCTCTTCCTACTGCTACTGTTGGAGATCCTCCGTTTGCTGGTCTCCTAACTTCTACAACTGCTTCAACTCTTCTCACATTTTTCTCTTCAATTTTTTGCTTCTTCCTGGAAAGGGCTACATTTATTTCCTCCAAGGTTTCATTATCTTCATTATCTTTGCAAAGTTTGAGACAATCAAACTAGCAACTTGGAGACTTGAGGTCGCTAGGTCACAAAGTAGTGGGTGTCGCAAGGTCACAGGTTCAAAAAGGTCACAAGGTCACGACTTGGGTCCTATCATGCCCTTTTGGGATGTGACTTGGTTCCTTTAGCAGTCGGGAAGAAATTTCATGGCTTGAAATGGGAAATTCGATCTCACGGGACCCTGGAAATGATAAGTGGCTGAGAGTAGGGGAGATGGGATTCGGGTTAGGCTTAGTACTTGGGAGATGGGGTGCTAGAGGGAAAGATAAGAAGGGTGGAGGGTTTTTGGGTGAAAATGAGTTTGAAAATGACCCAAAGTGGTAGATAAACCCTAGCAGAAGGGAATATGCAAGGTTGGAGGTCATAGAAAGAAAAATAACAAGAGAAATGATTGCAAAGGAAGAGTAAGAGATGCCTACCTAGAGAGGAGTGTGGTGCATGCTCAAGCATGAAGTCTCTTTTTCGTTGATCGTTTCGATCAGATGAACAAATGATCTATGGGCAAGGGTGAATATATAAGAATTGGCCGCATGTGAAGGGCTCATATAGGTCGCTAGGTTTCATGTCAGTATAGGTCACAAATTCAGTGTTTATGTGTCTTGTGACCTAGTGACCATGTGAACTCAAGGCTTGAGGTCGTCGAGTCGCAAGGTAGGAGGGGTCGCAAAGTTGTAGGCCAAATCCATGTTTATGGTGCGACTTGACAATTGTATTTGGTCAACGTAAGTCGCAGGTTACAAAGGATGGGTAGTCGTAAGATCACAACTTTAAAATTGTATAAATCATGCGACCGTCCTATTTTGCGACTTGCCTACTAGTAGGCCAACAAGATACACTCGGGTCACAGGTCCCAATTTTAGATATTTATGTAAACTATGTCTTTGTGACCCGCGACTCTGAGAGAGTTGAAATCTTAACTTTGAAACTTGTTCTTTTCTCAACTACCTTAGGGAAACCTTAAAGTTCTATCAGGATGCAGAACTCGTTATTATGTAAATGGAGGATAGAAGTTTAGTCAAGGGGCTCAAAATTTTGAAATGTTCAAAATTTTTGGGGTTGTTGCAGTGGCTACAACACATGCATTCACAACTCAGTTAGGAAATTAAACAGGCAACATGTTACCTACAAAATCCTACTGCTAAATTTGTTGTTACAACCTTCTCCTTGCTTCCTTTGCTTTTCCTTGTTCATCCTCTTCCTTTCTTTGTTTTCCTTGCTTTCCCCTCTTGGTGTTATTATCTCTCTCTTTGAAACTAATTCCAAATTAAGACTGACAAAAAGCTGTGAATTGATCCTTAAAATAATTTTTATCATTGAGGCCTCTATTTTATTCATTTTCCTTCATTTTTCCTCTAATTTACCTCTCATGCAAATATGTGTCTCTTCTCCTTCCTTTTCTCCTATTTTCCTTTATTTTCATAAATAAAATTCCAATTAATGCCTCTTTTCCTTTTTCAATTTCCTTAGCCATAAATAAACTAAAAGTGATGCCCACTATAGTGCTTTTCCCAACATTTATCTTGGAATATGTGTCCCATGACCTTGGTATTATTCTTTTTCCTTTATTATCCTTTATTACATGAACTTTTAACCTCGGGTTGATACAAAGCCCTCCCCTTTAGGGGAACATTGTCCTCGGTATTCTATGACACTTGTGACCAAAAAACCAATTGAAACCAAAACATACTGCCCATGGAGCTTTAGAACATATCTCGATGTAGTATTTACAATGAACAACTATATAAAGCAATGACCAACATGAAAAATTTCACAATCATACCACTTATTGGAGCTTTATAACACGGTTCATTGTGGTATCTACAACCATATACATATATACATACATATACCAAAACACATTTGATTGAATCGAAAAACAATAAAGGATACAAAGCCCACATATAATCAGCCATATCCCATGTAGCTTCATCGAGCCCAAAGTGCTTCCACTACACTTTAACTTTCTCGGTTGCTCGGTTCCGGAGCATGAGTTGTTTCCTCTACAATATGCATTGAGGCTCTGAATCATGTGACATACTAATCAATCACATGATCAACATATTTCACACATTTCTTAAGCAAAGAAACATGGAAAACATCGTGGAATTTCACTGTCGAAAGGAGTGCAAGTCTGTAGGCCAATGGTCTAATCCTCTCAAGGATCTCAAAAGGCTCGCAATACAGAGGTTCCAATCCTCTAGGAACTCCTCTTTGGCTTGACTCACAAATACACATGCTCCCCAACCTGAAACTCCTTAAATAACTTGTGTTGATATCCATAACACTTATGCCTATCCTATGTTTCCTTTAAATGCCTTTTAATAACTTGCATTTCCTTCTCCATCTCTTCCAACATATCAGGTCCAACCAATACCCTATTCACTGGTTCACTCTAGTTGATAAGAGTATTACAACCTTGCCCATAAAGTGCCTCAAATGAACTCATATTCAAAGATTCCTTATACCCATTATTATAAGCAAACTCAACAGGTGGAAGATACTCTTCCCACTTTTGTTACTGATGCATGATGTACTTCCTCAACAAGTCCTCAAGAATCCTATTAACCCTCTCTTTATGTGGATGATATGTTGTACTAAAGGCTAATTCTATACCCGAACCTGCAAACAACTCTTTCCAAAACTTGGAAGTGAACTTGGCATCTCTATCTAATACAATATTCTTAGGAACACCATGTAATATTAGTATCTCCCTGATGAAAATATGAGCTACCTCACTAGCTAAATTCTTAGACTTAACTACAATGAAATACGCTACCTTAACTTTTCAACCAAAACCATGATGGAATCATGCTGCTTTGATGTCCTCGACAAACTTATAATGAAGTCCATGGAAATAACCTCGCATTTCCTCTCTGGAATCGGAATCGACTGTAATAAATCACCTGGATGCTTACAATCTACTTTTAATTTTTGACAGTCCAAACATCTCGCGACAAACTCAACCACCTCCATCTTCAAGTTCGACTGATGATAGAATTTCTTAATTACTTTCAATGTATTATGATATCCCGGGTGACCTGAACATGGATTGACATGAAACTCCCTCAAGATAATATTTTTGAGTTCACTATTGTCTGACACATAAATCCTATTCTTGAATCTAACCAAGCCATCTACCGTGAGATGATACTCCTCATCTCTATCACCTGCACTCTGCTTCTATAACATGTGCCTCAACTATTGATACATGTCATCATGTTGTCCTGCCTACAATATTTTCTCCTGTAAATTTGTCTCATAAGAACTCATTACTGAGATGTGATTCACCTGTAATCTCTGGCTAATACCATCTGGAACCATGTTCTCCTTACCCTTAATGTACCTGATCTCGTAATCAAGCTCACTAAGAGTAGCCAACCATCTAGATTTTCTGGCATTTAGATTAGATTGGTCAAACAAGTACCTTATCCCACTGTGATCACTCATGAAGATGAACCTTCTACCAGGAAGATAATGTCTCCACATCTTCAATGCATGGATGATAGATGCCAACTCAAGATCGTCAGTCACATATTTTTGCTCATGCTCATTCAACTTACTTAACTCATAGCATACCACTTGTCCCTCCTGCATCAGGACTCCACCAAGTCCCCTCTTGTAAGCATATGTACATACCACGAACTCTTTTTCTATATTTGAAATCTTCAAGACTGGATCATTTATAATAAAATGCTTTAACATCTCAAAACTAGTTGCACACTCCTCAGTCAATTCAAAATTCTTTCCTTTCCTCCACAAAGATGTAATAGGATAGGAAATCTGTGAAAAGTTCCTGATGAAACACCTGTAATAACCTGTAATAACCTGTTCCTGTTGAACTCATTAACCTTACCATCATAATATATCTCTTAAAAGTCCCTTGAATTCATGCCAAATCAACACTTATGTCTTGATGCATCTTACATGCTTAATATCTTCCCACCAAATATATGCCTTTCCCTTGAGATTGAAAATAATTATTATGGCCTTCATACTCTCTGTATAGTCATGGAGCTTGAATAACTTCTTCATTCCAAGTAACAATGCTTTTTCATCTTCCAATTTCTTCAAATCTCCATCAAATGTAGGAGGCTTATCTTTCTTGAAATTTTCTGGAAAGTATCTGATATCACTCCTCCTGATGATACTGATGATGACCATGATTCCTATCTGAACCAAGACTAGAATAGAACCCATAACCACTACCTCTCTTATCAGGTGTATCCATCAATCTTCCACCTCTGACCATGTCATGATCCCTATCTAACATGTGTCCTCCATAAGACATGTTACCATATGCCCCATTGATCCTGTCCTCCTGTCCATATTTGATATTTGGTTGTCCCTATCTCTACAAATTTTACAAACTATGAAGGATCATTGCATTGAGCTCTGCTTGCTTTTCTTGTGCCCTAGAAAGTCTTTCCTGTGATTGAATGATACTATCATCATTTTCCTTACAACTTCTGGTTTATGCCTTCAGACTTCTCAAGGTATCTGCTATGTCAAGAGAGTAATCATGTCTAGGTTTTTCATCTGATCTATAAGGAGAGCCACATGAAATATAGTCCACCATTCTATTTATCATCTCTAATATTCTTCCTACAAACATACCATGTCAGATAACCAAATATAAACATAATCAACATACCTTAGTGAAGTTCAGGGGAGGCTATCTCATCTACACAAATCAGTTTAGATAACAAGATATATACATATTTATATCAACATGTCGACATCATGTGTGATAAAACTAACTGTATACAATGACCTCATGCACGATAACCATAACCATGAAAATGCATGCATAAAAACATGTATCTAGACCATCTAGTCCAAGTGTTTGAACCTGGAAGCTCTGATACCAATCTGTAATTACCCCTCCCACATTTACTCAATTTGACCGGTCTGCCAGGGTAAACATGAGACAAAGAGTTACTATGACATGACCCGACATCCAAGCTCAAGTTAAGGAAGTGGGACCTATAAAATTACCATAAACTGAAAAAATCACATCATCCTTCAGAGATACGTGACACTCAGGGGCCAAAGGACCACCCTAGGTGACCAAACCCTGAGACGGGGCTCTTTTTCGCTCACCTAGACCCCAACCGCATGGATGAAAAGGCTTGGGTGTGGTTATAGGACTCTAGTTGCATGCACAACACTGCCTCCATGTGATTTTGACCCAACTTACCCTATTCAGAATGTGCGGTCCCAAAATCTGAGCCAAAATTCTAGGCCAACCTCCATACCACTGCTCAAAACTACCTAAGACTTCCCAAAATCATAAATAACATAATTACAGGGATTAACATACAAATTTGACCTAGATAGACCAGAACATACTATGAATTTCGTCAAACACATGGTAAAAAGTTAAGCTACAGGTCATGAATGCATGTCTAAGTGTAAATATTTTTTCTTTAGATGTGAATCACCAAGAAGGTCTAATGCCCTCTCAAGTAGTTGTAACAACACTTGTGAACAATGCATTCATCAACCATTCATCAAATAAACAAAGCTTAACAAGAGCCATAGCCAGAACATGTTATAGAACCATGCTTATAGCCAACATATAATCATAATATTAACCATGATAGAACACCCATAAACACCACATAATAAAAAGTATAAATGCTCATAAAGTACAATAGAAAAACAAATATTATTAACTTATGAAAAAGCCAACCAAGTTAGGACTTCCATGTGCCACTTGACCATAGATTGAGATGAACTAAACATTTCTTTCATCCAATCACCCTCATGCCATACTCCAAGAATGAATGTAGGATCTCATGGTATAAACCAAGACATAAAAAACCAATGGAATCTAGCGGTTAAACCACCTCCATGCTCAAACTATTTTGATCTCGACAAAACCAGTCAAGAGATCACAAAACTAAAACAAGCTTGGATGCCTAAAATTTCCTTCACCATACCTTGAGGAATTTTCCTGTCTCCACCCACCTGTCAAGGGATTCCTTGAGAAAACCATCTCCACCCCCAACCCTTGGGAATTTTCCTTAGACTACCTCACCCAGTTCCAAAATATTCCAGCCGTGAAAACTCTAAGTCCTAGATCTGGAATCATACTACAACAAATTGAATTAACTTCTCCTACTTGTAAATTACATTAACAAGTTATTTGCATATTTCTTTTGTAAATACTAAAGAAATTACTCAAGCATGCTTCACTTAATTAAATTAACATGCAAAACAAGAAATTGAGAAAGATAAAAACATCACACAAGACACCATTTTGTTTGGACACGGAAAAACCCAATGCGGGAAAGACGGTGCAACAAATCTGAGGGTTTTATTTTTAAGCGAAAGTTATATATGAATACATCTCTGAATGTCTCTCCAAACAATTTAGTTACAGATAATACCACTAACAGAGAAAAAATAATTAGACTACCTCACTCTGCAAGTCCTGATTGATTCAGTAACTGAAATGACAAGCCCCCAACACCCTCTGCGCTGCCTGTGCGCAGTAGTTGCGTAGGCCTACGTGGGTACCTCTGAAGGACTATGTCACATCCTCCACTGGATCAATCTGCTCTCAGAAAATTTGATTCCAACCTTTCCGGCTTATAATCTCGATCTCCCAGCAAAATCTCAAACTATAGCTCAGAAATGTAGCGCTGCCTCTGCGTGTGGCCTGTGTGGCACTGCATCACCCTCTCCGGGTATTGCGTCACCCTCTCTAGGCACTGCCCTACCTCCTCTGCGTTTTTCTCTGCCTCTCTGTTGAATATTCTTGGCCTTAGAGAAGATCCTCTGACCAAAACTGTCTCTGCCCCTCAACTGCTGGAGAATCTCTCGATCAAAGTTTTCCTCTAAGCACTACTCACTTCAAAAAATTTGATCTCTTGATCTCTCAATGTATTTTTCCAAATGACCCTCAAGTCTTCTTTATATTCTTCTCATTGAGACTTCAACTACCGAGATTAGATCTCCAATCAATGGCTAAGATCACATTTTTACTTTATTTTCTTTTTCTAGAAGTTTCACCCATAGTTTAGATTAATACCCATTAATTATTTTAATTTCCTAAGTTTAGAGTTAGGGCCTCATTAAAAATAATTAATTTATCAAATAAAATTGTCTTTGGGTGGAATTTCCCAAAACAATTTCTGGGTTATGTGGAATATATGTGTCTAAGCCTCTCCAAAAAATTTGAGACTTAGAGCAAAAAATTTGAGACTTAGAGCACAAGTGATGCTACTACAAATCAACACTCCCTCTTAGCGAGGAATGTACTCTAGAAAACATGCCCTAATGCACACTACTCTGACTTTGAAGCATCTCCCTCTGCATTGCTAATGTATGACATGCTATCCACCAATCACTGTGTTTCTCCTGTAACTGTACTATTGTTGACCCTGCCATGATCAACACTGCATCTGTACTACAACTCCCTCTCAAATCTTGCATCTTTTTCTAGCACTGCCACTTCTAAATCTACACTGAAACTCAGTTGCTGAGAGAAGCAACTGAAAAACATCCATAAATCTGAACAGTTGTTCAGGATGAATGTCGATGCTGAAACTCTGACTCCTACTAGTCGAAAGTTGTCTCTTTGAAGTACTACGTTGTTTTTTCCTTGCATTGCTGCAACTAAGCACTGTGTTGCCTCTGATTATGGCGTTGCTAACTATTGCATCTATTGCTCCAACACTCCTTTGCATCAACTAAAACTCCTCTGGCCTGCTACTACTGATCTTGGGCACCAGTATCAAGGTTGTGATCCAAGAGGTGGACTCCTCAAGGATCTTGCCCACTGAAGTTATGTGAACTTACAGCTCAATATCGACCCATCTCCCTCCTGAAGATGCGTGGGCACTCATGGAATACTCATTCTCCTCGATCTTTGTGGATGCAGCCTTCAAATCATGCTTCTCGTCCTTGTCCTTTTTCTTCAAAGGACACATGTTGTGTAGTGACCAAGTTCACCACACCCGAAGCATTTAATATTTGAGATGTCCTTCCATCTCCACTGTTCCTGTTGCCCCTTGGATGTAAGGGTTGTGTTTTGCTTCTCCTCCATTGCCTTCGACCCACTGCTACTGCTGCCATCAAGTTTTCAGTTGGATAGATCCCTCCTTAGCTATTCCTACTGAAGAGAAACCCACATATCTTCCCAGCTCGACAAGGTTTCTCTGCCCAGGATGCTCTGGACAAAAACCTTCCATTATTCTGTGAATGTGTTTAGGTAAAGCCTTACAATTGCGGTAGACTGAGGTGTGGATCCCAAAACTGCTAGATGATCATGGATTCCTAAAGCTTCGATAGGAAATGATCAATGCACTCCTTTTTTTGTGTCTGCACCATCCTTAGTTTCTGCTCTAAGTACACCTTGCATTGTTCGGAAGATCCTTCGTATAGCATTGCTCAGGCTTCCCACATCTGCCTAGTTTTGTCCTTGTTGGCTATGTGGGACACTATGTGATATTTGACTCCATCAAGGAGCAACCTCTTATCCTTCGCCATATCAGATGTGTACTTCTTCAGCGGATCTGGATCTACAGGGACAACTATCGTCCTAGTCACGAAAATATTTAGATCGTATTCATCTAGAAGGCATGAAATTCGTGCCTTCTACATTACATAGTTGGAGGCTCCCTCCAATAGATCTTGATCTCTAATCATGTGAACTTCCATGGTCACCAAGAAAATGTTGAATATGCTCCCTCTTTTTCTCCTCTGCGCAACGTTGGACTAGATTATGCACTCCTTGCTGGAGATTGTAGATCAACCACCCAGATCTGCTACTCAGATCTCAAAAAATAGAATTCCCTGGTTAGGAACTCCCTAAGGAAGAAAATTTCCTCACTATGCTTCTTCTCTCTCTTCAGAAAACTTTTTTCCCGGAAAATTTCCTGCAAAAAAAACTACGTCCCACCATATCTACGCTGAGGATCTGCGTTTCTCCCTCTAGCTCGACAAAATATCGATCTGGAAGCCCTTCCTCTATGTCGACTCACTCACAGAGAGACTTTTCTCGAAATTCAACCCTCTTGGCCTAGACTGCACAATCCCTTTGGGGATTCAAACTGTATCCTTTTGCAAATATTTAGCCTCCTGCTCAGCCTTGGCTCTGCTCTTATTGTTTCACCTACAACGCTCTGATACCATGTGAAAAATCCAAGTCCTAGATCTAGAATCCTACTGCAACAAAATGAATCAACTTCTCCTACTTGTAAATTACATTAACAAGTTATTTGAAGATTTATTCTATAAATAATGAAGAAACCTTCACTTAATTAAGTTAATATTTGAAATATGAAATTGAGCAAGAGAAAAACATCACACTTGACACCATTGTTTTTGGACAAATGTCCCCAGAAAAACCAAATGTGGGAAAACTGGTGCAACAGATCTGAGGGTTTTATTATTAAGAAACAATTATATCTCAACACATCTTTGAATGTCTCTCCATACAATTTAGTTACAAAGAAGATCACTGAAAGAGAAAAAATAGTAAGATTACCTCACTCTGCAAGTCCCGACTGATCTGGTAGCTGAAATGACAACCCCCCAGCACCCTTTGTGCTACCTCTACATATTATTTTCGTAGGCCTGCATGGGGACCTCTGAATGACTACATCACCTCCTCCGCTAGATTGATCTTCTCTCATAAAATCTGATTCCAACCTTCCCAACTCAAAATCCCAATCTCCCAGCAAAATCTCAGACTATAGCTTGGAAACACTGCACTTCCTTTGCATGTGGCCTGCGTGGCCCTGCGTCACCCACTCTAGGCACTAGGTTTCCTCCTCTGAGTTTTTATCTACCTCTATGCCGAGTATTCTTGGCCCCGAGGAAGATCCTCTGACCAAAACTGTCTCTGCCCCTCAGCTGGATGAGAATCTCTCGATCAAAGTTTTCCTTTGGGCATTGCTTACGTCAAAAAAATCAATCTCTTGATCTCTCAGTGTATTTTCCAAAATGACCCTCAAGTCTTCTTTATAGTCTTCTCGTTGAGACTTCAACGACCAAGATTAGATCTCCAATCAACATATAAGATTACATTTTGACTTGATCTACTTTTTCTAGAATTTTCACCCACAGTTTAGATTAATACCCATTAATTATTTTAATTTCCTAAGTTTAGACCTAGTGTCTCATTAGAAATAATTAATTTATCAAATAAAATTGTCTCTGGGTGGAATTTCCCAAAACAATTTATGGGTTATGTGGAATAGATGTGTCTAAAGCTATGCTACCACAAATCAGCACTAGCAATCTAAAGCTCAACTAAAAATAATCCAATCACACCATGGTTATCCAAGAAATGGCAAGGCAAGGCTTAAACCACTGCAAAACCCGAAAAAATCCATGCCATTGACACCAAATAAAGCAAGTAAACAAATGCATGTACCATGCATTCACACCTCAGCTAGGAAATCACACATGCAACCTATTACCTGCAAAATCCTCCTGCTAAAGTTGTTGATACAACCTTCTCCTTGCGTCCTTTGATTTTTCCTTACTTGTCCTCTTCCTTCCTTTGCTTTCCTTGAATTTTTCTCTTAGTTCTCTTCTCTCTCTCTCTGAAACTAATTCCAAAGCCAAACTGACAAAAAGTTGTGAATTGATGCTCATAAGCCTTTTTATTGTGAGGCCTCTATTTTCCTTCATTTTTCCTCTAATTTCCCTCTCATGCAAATTTGTATCTCTTCACCTTTATTTTCTCTTATTTTCCTTTATTTTCGTCAATAAAATGCCAATTAATGTCTCTTTTCCTTTGCCAATTTCCTTAGCCATAAATAAACTGAAAATGATGCCCACTATAGTGCTTTTCCCAACATTTATCTTGGAATGTGTGTCCCATGACCTTGGCCTTATTCTTTTACCTTTTTTATCCTTTATTACATGAACTTTTAACCTGGGGTTGTTATATTATTTCTGAATATTTTTTTTTTTAGGCTATTGTGTGGAAGTGTAGAGAAAGTCCATTGTGTGGAAACATATTATTTGTGTGGATCTTTGCAGTTTCACATTTCATTGAGTCAAAGCTATGTTTATGGTTATGTTTCTAAATTTAGGTAGATGTGCAGAAGTGCGTAGATAATTCATTGTGGGGAGGAAGCTTTCAATCTTGCATTGTGTGGATATTTGCACTCGGCATTGAAGGATTTAATTGCTAATGTTTTAGTATTAAAACATAATCCATATTTTTTGTTTGAAATAACATTGTTTATGCTTATATTATTGATAATATTTTAATCAAATAATGCATACTATCGTTATTTAATTGATTCTCTTTGCATGAAGCTTTCTGTATAGTGAAATATCTTAATAACGCCTTTTGGTTAGCTATTGATTACATACGAGACATCCCTCCAAAATATTTGAAAACACATTACAATTAAAATATCCCTCCTCCCTTCCCTGATTCTGCACAATTTCAACACATCCCTCATTCCACGCATGCATGTTTTCTCTACATAACCTTCGCATGCACAAAACCACCTCTACACAACATGTTCATAAATAAGAATTAAAAAATAGATTTGTATATTTATTATTTTAATAAACTTTTCACAAAACTTTTGACACAATGCACTATTAGTACTAATCTTACTTTTCTTTTTTGTGGCATATATTGTTATCTTGTTTCATTTACAAATGCTTTTGGCTGTGGGAATGAAGACTAACATACAATATTGCTAATAATTTAGTAAGTGGTTGACGTATATGATATTATTGGTAATATTTTAATTGTAAATGATGATTATTTTTGTATTTTTGAATATCTCTTTGTTTAGGATCTTGTGTGGAAGTGCACAGGAAGTCCATTGTGTGGAGAAATCTTTCTTTGTGTGGATCTCCGCACTTCACACTAAAGGATTTTATTGCTAATATTATTGGTAATATTTTAGTTGTAAATAATGAAAATCTCTGTATTCCATTTTCCTCGAAGAGCCCTTCGAAGATCTCAGTCTTTTATAGATATCAGTAGTCAAACCCACATTTCATTGAGTAGAAGCTTTGTTTATGGTTATGTTTATGAAATTAGGCACATGTGTGGAAGTGCAGAGAATGTTCATTGTGTGGAGGAAGCTTTCAAGTTTTCATTGTGCGGATCACCGCACTTTTCATTAAAGGATTTCATTACTAATATTTTAATACTAAAATATAATCCATATTAGTTGTTCACAAGAATATTCTTTATGCTTATATTATTGATAATATCTTAATTGTAAATATTGCATATCTACGTAATTTTTTTAATATCTTTCATTTTGCGGATCTTCATGCTTCGCACTTAAGAATTTTATTACTAATTTTTTAATATTAAATAATGCATACTTTTTGTTCACAATAACATCGAAGTAAGATTTGGACCTATATGATGTTATTGTTAATATTTTAGTCATAAATATGCATATCTATGTATTCTCTTTTGTTGGAAGAGCACTCTGGATTATTGTGTCATACTATAGAGGTACCACTTGCTTATCAAGCACATCAATTTTCAGATATTTGAACAGAAGATTTGTTTATGGCATTTTTTCTGAAATTAGGTATATGTCAGGAAGTGCGGAGAAATTCCATTGTGAAGAGGAAGCTTTCAAGATTTCATGGTGTGGATCTCCACATTCTGCACTGAACACTTTTATTGCTAATATTGTAGTAATACACATAGTTCCACACAAGCTCTTGCATATAACCTGAAAACGCATCAATGGTCACATCATTGACCAGAGCAGTGTCAGTGTCAGAGCACCCCCGTCTAAGCAAAGGACCCTCCTATTTTCAATGAGACCAAGACAAGCAGTGCACCCATACAATTTGCTAATATTTTAGTATTAAATAATCCATATTTTTCGTTTGCAATATTTTAGTTATGAATAATGCAAATAATAGAGGTCGAATTGTTTTGGAATGCAAAGAACCTGCAACCGCATCAATGTTTAGGTCATCGAGCACAAGCTTTGTTCATAGTTATCTTGTTGAAATTAGGCACATGTGTATAGGTGCGAAGGATGTCCATTGTGCGGGGGAAGCTTTCAAGCTTTCATTATGCATATTTTTGCACTCCGAACTAAATACTCTTGTATATTTTTCTTGAAACACATGCGTGAGTGCAAAGAATAAGTGCGGAAAAATTCAAAGCTAACATACAGTGTCGCACAATCACTTCATAGCCAATATATGATATCAATTTCCATTTATCGAATTTAATATCACATATTGTACTCATAATTTGTGTAGCACAACATTATTATTTATAAAATATTTTATTACGTAATTATTGTAATGATGACAATTGAAATAAAAAATGTTGGAAGCATTTTGTTTTTCTTTGGAGTCAAGTTGCGTTAACTGTGCATTATTTGGTTGTGTTTTTGTAATTTTAACCAAAGTTTTGGGAAAATTTCTTAATATTTCTATTTTTGTATATATTAAAAAATGACTCTTGAATTTTCAATAAATGATGTCTACTTTCCGATTGGATGAGGAAGCTTTTTTTATGGTTATATTTCTCAAATTATACACATGTGTGAAAGTACAACCAAATTTCATTGTTCAGAGGAGGCTCAGAATCTTTCATTGTGTTGATCTCCAAACTCTGCATTGAAGGCTTTTATTGCTAATATTTTAGTATTAAATAATCCATATGTGTTGTTCGTAATAACACTGAGGCAAGCGGTGGACCCATTCAATATTATTGTTAATATCTTGATTATAAATAATGATTTTATTGTTAAAATTTTAGTATTAAAAAATCCATATTTTCTCTTTACAATATTTTAATTATAAATAATGCATATGTCCATAATCTCGGATATCATTAGTCAATTGAGTAAAGATTGTGCAGAGTGCAGAGAATATTGGATTATTGAGCACAATTTTTTTTTATGGTTATCTTGTTGAAATTCGGCAGATGTGCGGAAGTACGGAGGAAGTCCATTTTGCAGAAGAAGCTTTAAATCTTTCATTGTGCGAACCTCTACATTCCACACTAGAAGATTTTGTGGATTTTTTGCAGAGTCTGAGTGCGGAAATTTTCAAAGCTAACATTAATCACTTTGTTTCCAATATAGAAAATCAATTTTCATTTATCAAATTTAATCTCACATATTATACTCGTTATTTGTGTAATAAAACATTAGCGTTTATAACATATTTTATTACGTAATTATTGTAATGGTAACAACTAACATATAATTTTTTGGAAGCATTTAGTACTATAGCATCTAATAAGGGACAAGTGTGTTATATGAAAAAAGTAGTTTAACGAGGCCACAATTTTTCTCGGAAAATAATGGAAATGCCAACAATATTTTAACAAAAAACCGGCAGAAATTTTAGAAATATGGGTTACACATGTCGAGATTCTAGATTTTGGGTACCCCAAGGGTTTTTTATGGTTTTGAATCCATTTCCAAAATCAAAAAATGATTTAAACACACAAAGCCATGGAATTTCAGGAACAATTGTGGAAAGGTCAAACCTCCACTGCTTAGTCGGGCCAACCTGGTCTTCAGGGGCAAGCTCGCTCATCTCAACCATTAGGCCAACTTGTACCCCAAGGGAAACCTGGTGGATCTTAGCATCAAGGCCAACCTGCACCCCAGGGACCGCTTGTCGAACCTTAGTATCTGGGTCAACCTGCACCCCAGGGGCAACCCGTGCAGCCTCAGGGCCCACCTTTTATTCCTCAAGGTCAACCTTCGATGGTACAAGGTTCGCCCCAAGGCACTACTTAAATTCCGCAAAAAAAACCATATGTTGCTCAGACAGGACCTCAGTGGTTTGCTCAAAATCAATATCCTAGTCCTCAACCGGTGTATGGGCAGAATTATCAGAACTATAACCCCTATGGAAAATATCCTCCGGGACAGAACATATGGGGTCAGAATTTTTCCTAACCTGGTTGGAATCCCAATACTGGTCTCTATCAAAGGCCTGCAATGCCTTTCAATCCGCAATTTCCCTTTCTTGCTACGCTGGAACTGCCCGATGTGTCAAAGTTGAAAAATGATCCTATCATTCATAATCCATATTGGCCCCCAGTTCCTACCAAAATCCCTAGCGATTGTCCCAAATTTGAAGGCAAGTCCGAAGAATACCCCCAAGCGCATGTTATGAAATACCATCTTTGGTGCTCCTCTAACTCTTGGGTTGATGATTCAATTCATCTACGTATTTTCCAAAGGACTCTCACTGGTGCTGCTGAAAAGTGGTACACTGAGCTCTCCCGCGGCATATTTAAATATTTCAACTCTCTGGCCATGGCATTTCTCACCCACTTTCATTTACCAGTTCATTATGAAACTGGGACGCATCTCCTAACATCCTTGAAATAATATCAAGCTACCCATATCTCTGATCATATTCATGAATAGAGGCGGAGTCGTCGTTTGATCAAGTTTGAGATTCCTGATCAACTTCTGACTGATTGGTTCACTACCTCTTTTATCGGTCTGATTGATAAGGACATCGCTATGGGGGCATGTGTTACTAAGGAACAAGCCATCGCTCATTCCCAATACCTCGATCTTGTGTACTCTCAATCTGGCACATTGTATGAACTCTTGCTCGATGCTCTGCCACATGGAGCTACCAAAGCACCAACGACGCCATCTATCGACGGTTTCATTGGTTTTGTGTCTCAGACTCCTCATAAGTATTCCTTGAATCCTGCGAAGCAAAAATCTACTTCTTCCAATGTTATTGCTTCTGAGTCACCTCTGAATCCTAGTAAGACCGCAGAAGTGAATGTCATCTAGTCCACTTCGGCGGATAAACCTTCCAAAATTAAGAAGAAGGGTAAAGGCAAGGCGAAATCCGATGCCTCGAAACAGGATTCTCTGAAACCTAGTGCCGATGATGGCTCGAAACATAAACCAAAGTAGCCTTGTTTGATTTATGAGGACGAGCATTACACCAAGGACTTTCCACGACGGGCCGAGGTAAGTCGACTGCTCAAGGGCACTCAAGGCACTCCGACTGTTCTTAAAGAACCATTCCCATCACAACAAACTCAGATGGTGGAGCAACCTCAGTCCTTCACCCCATTTGGCTCTCTAGTTTTCATGATGCATGGTGCTACACCCATCTCTATTGCTACCCGATCGAAAGAGATCGCAGATGGTCCTCCTCTCATGCCTGCTTCTGGCCCTCTTCACATTGAAAGGCCCAGTCCAAAGCCCATTGTATGACCACCTTCTAAAGGCATACTCTGAAATTATTCCTATAATCCAAACGTCCGTGCTGCTCAGCATTACAGTATTGTTTAGGATTTGGCTCATTCGCGATTCGCGATGTCTTCATTGGAAGTACTTCAGATTTGTCTGTCACAATGGAAAGCTTTGTTATCTACTATCGGAGGGGTTGACCCCGTCGATTCCAACCTTATCACTTTCAATTTGGAAAATTTCGTTCCTTGTCCCCCTCACTAGCTTGCACTAATTATCCAAGTTGGGATTAATGGAAAGAATATCCATCGAGCATTTGTCGACGAGGGTCCATCTACTTGCATCATGTCTTCTGCATGCTGGAAATCCATTGGTTCTCCAGCCCTCAATCAATCTCCAAACTCTTTATAAGCTTTTGGAATAAGGGAATCTCACCCTCTTGGTGTTCTCGCAAGTTTACCTATCATGTTACAAGGGAAAATGGTTAACGTTGAGGTTGAATTCGCTGACGCCAAAATAAATTATAATCTTCTCCTCAGTCGCATTTGGACTCACGCATGTTATGTGTTTCGTCCACTCTATTTCGTGTTCTTTGATTTCCACACGAAGGAAATATCATCATCGCCGATCAGTTGTCCTTTTTCACTTCCACCTCTTCTGAGAGAAACGTTCCATATGTAGATCATATTACTACACCTTATGAGAGCACAGGGCCAGGAATTTTCAAAGATCCTGCCCTTATGGGTCTTTTTTCTCTTCCTCCGCCCAACACTACTCAGTTCAACATGATCTCCACATCTTCTGATCCTTGGATCATCCCTTCACCCGATAATATTGATTCGTTTGGTGACGTGATGCCGCTAAGCCCAATAGAAATTAATTGTTGTGAACTTATTTCAGCTTCAACTCCTCCTCCCTTTGATCATACTTTGTTGAGAGTGTCCCTTGACACGTATTCTCAATCCCCTTGGCTCGGTGCTTCGGACTCTCCCGATCCCTTGAAGGAGATATTTACCATTGATGAGGCCATCATGGAAACCATGTCTCTTGAGGGTCCTCCCTGGGATGATAGTCATCATCATTCCTCCTTCATGCCTGGCCTTGGGGCCATGTCTACTTGTCTTGAGAAATTTGCTTCCCAAACTCCTTCCCATCCACTTCAAATTCCCATCTTGACACATGAATTTTTCGCAGAAGGTAACCTGGGAAACATTATGCAAACGATGCCTATTGACATCTGCGTTAAACTGGGGGTTGTCGAGAATATCCACATTGGGGTGACCTGTTCTACTGATGAGATCGACGTCTATACTAGTCTCTTCCGAGAGTTTCGAGATGTTTTTGCTTGGCCCTACGAAGAAATGCATGGCATCGATCTGAGTATAGTCATGCACAAGATTCCTACTTATCCTAATGCGAAGCCTGTTCGCCAACGTCTTCGTCCCATGCACACTAGAAAGGCAGCTGCCATCAAGGGCGAAGTTGAAAAACTTCTTAAAGTTGGCTTCATTTATTCGATCCTGTTGACATAATGGGTTTCTAACATCGTTCCTGTGGATAAAAAGTAGGGTACTGTTCGTGTCTGTGTGGATTACCGTGACATCAATCGTGCTTGTCCTAAGGATAACTATCCCACTCCTTCATCGACCAGATCATTGACGATTATGTTGGGAGTGAGATCTTTTCCCTTATATACAAGTTCTCTGGTTACAACCAGATCAATATTATGCCAGTCGATCAACACAAGACCGCCTTCATCTATCCGTGGGGCACCTTCACATAAAAGAAGCTCCCTATTGGTCTTAAGAATGTTGGGGCCACATTTCAAAGAGCAATGTCGTACGCTTTCCATGATATTAAGCACAACCATTCAACCTTACTTGGATGACCTTCCGGCTCATTCTTCTTAGCATAAGGACCACCCAGATCATCTCTGTCAAATATTTCTTCATTGTAGACACTATAACATTCGGCTCAATCCGCATAAGTGTGTCTTTTGCATCGATTCCGGTAGACTCCTTGGGTTTATCATTTCTAAATACGGAATTTTTCTCGACCCTCTTAAGGTCGAAGTTATTGTTAATCTCCCCTCCCCTTCCTTTGTACATCAGTTGCAGAGTTTGCAAGGGAAATCCAATTTCCTACGCCATTTACACTGAACTATGCTAAAGTAGCCAAAGGATTCATCTGATTGCTTAAGAAAGGCGTCTCGTTCCTCTGGGATGCAATTGCCCAAAAAGATTTTGATGCACTAAAGACATTGTTGATCAATGCTCCTATTTTGCGTCCACCCAATTATCATCGTGACTATTCCCTCTACTTGGCTACCACATTTAGCACTATTTCCATGGTTTTGGTACAAGACGACGATGATGGTGACGAGCACGTCATTTATTATTTTAGCCACAGTCTTCTTTATACTGAAACATGTTATGAACATGTCGAGAACTTGGTGTTGGGATATGTTCAAGCCGTCCAATGTTTTCACCATTATATTTTACTTCGCACAGTAACTGTGATTTCTGATTGCAACCCCATGACCTATGTATTAACTTGACAATTGCTGGGGGGGGGGAATACTTGAAGTGGATCGTTATCCTCCAAGAGTTCGATTTGGATTTCACTACTGCCAAATCGAAGAAATCATTGGTTTTTTCCGTTTTGATTTGCTCTTTACCATCTGCCTCTGCTCCCTATGGTTCTGAGGAACACATTCTAGACGATGCTTTTTTTCTCATTAGCACCCTCGATCCATGGTACGGTGATATCATTGTCTATCTCTAGAATTCCACCTTCCAATATGAGTTGAAGAAGGATGCTCGTCAATGTATCCATCATCATTCGCAACCTTATTGCGTAGTCGAAGATACTTTATACCACATTGGAGCTTATTATGTTCTCCGCCAGTGATTAACCCTCGAGGAGGCTAAAAAAGTCCTTAATGACTGCCATTCTAGCGCCTGTGGCATTCACATGTCTGGATATGCTACTACACAAAAAAAATTGTGTGCTGGATATCTTTGGCCTACCATTTTTAAAGACTGCATTTTTTTATGTCCATAAGTGTCACGATTTCAAGATTTACCAGCACAAGATGCGCGCGCCACCCACACACCTCCATCTCGTTGTTACCGTTGGTCCCTTTGTGAAGTGGGGCATCGATTTTATGACGTGTAACCCTCACTCAGTCGGGGGGCATGATTATATTATCGTAGTCGTGGACTACTTTACTAAATGGGCCAGAGCAATGCCTACACTCACAGATGACAGTAAGACGACTGCACAATTTATGTTCAATCACATGATTACCAGGTTTGGTGTCCCTCAAGCCATTGTCACCAACTGTGGCTCTCATTTCTACCATTACATGATGGCTAAGTTGACTTCTACGTTGGGTCTACGTCACAAAATCTCAACATCGTACTACCCTCAAGCCAATGGCCAGTTTGAATCCGTGAACAAAGTTCTAGTCACTATGCTTCAACGTATGATTGGGATGCACAAGTCCAACTCGCATATCATGTTTTTTTCAGCTCTTTGGGCTTAACAAACCTCGGTGAAGGATGCAACTGGATTCACTCCATTCCAGCTTGTTTATGGTCTGGAATCTACCCTTTCGATTGTATGTGAAATCCCTTCTCTCAAGATAGTTGTTGAATTACTGCCTAATACCTCGCCAAAGGAAGAGCGTCTTTTGTATTTGGAGAGGTTAGATGAAACTCGCCACTTTGCTTTTCTAGTCAAAGAAGCATAGAAAAAGCATGTCAAAGCTCATTTTGATCAGATATTTTCCCCTCATACCTTTGTAGAATGAGACCTAGTCCTCTTGTATGACCAAGCTCATGACAAGTTGAGGGGAGGAAAATTTGAACCCATGTGGCATGGGCCCTATATCGTTGAGCGTGTTTTGTAGAATGGGGCCTATGAGCTAATTGATTATGAAGGCTATCCTTTGAATCAGACCAGAAATAGGTTGTACCTCAAAAAATACTATGCATGAGTTTCTCGTGCATGTCCTTTTTTACATAAGTGTTTTTTTCATTTTTTGTACATTTTTTGGCTTGGTGTGCTCTGCTAGCAGTTTTTTTCCTGCTTATTATGTCATTTCTTACTGTGCATATGTCTGTCACTCCTTATGTTGGTTTCACGGATGGTGCCTCCCGCAGTACCCAGAATCTGTCTTCTACAACCTGGGTGATTTATTATCCTAATGGTGAGTTGATAGACCTTCAAGGTATTTGCATAGGATGAACAACCAACAATGTCGTTGAATACAGTGTCGTCATTGAACTCTTAACCGAGGTCATTTCTCTCGACATTCGTGCATTAATTGTGAACCTAGACGCTCAGCTTGTTGTTCTCCATTTTAATGGGCATTACTTTGTTATAAATCCTCAAATTTTAAGGTTGTATTTGTGTGTTCATTTATTAGAAATTAAATTTGATTATATCACATAGCATCATATTCGTAAACGAATGAATGTGTTAACTGATACAGTAGTCAATATTGTATTCGATAGACATTTGCGTAATTTGTAAAAGCATAATCATCACATAATAAAATTTAGACAAGAAAATAAGAATATATATATATATATATATATATATATATATATATATATATATATATATATATATATATATATATATATATATATATATATATATATTGATTGTTTTCATCCACGTGCATCATAAGTTCAAAAAATATGTGTTTTTTGGTTACATCCCGAGACATTATGTCTCTAAAAAAAATATGTAGAAATAAATCCTAGGCATCTAATCAGCATGATTCTCATGATAGCATGTCACTGCACCCACAAGCCGCCTCAATAAACGGTGGATGCGGTTAGACACCTCTGCAGTGTGCCTCTGATATGCACGAGGAACATCCTCAAATCTCACGTAATCTGGGATCTCGCTTGTGAGTCCCTCCGAGTTGTGCGCGATCTCCTCTTCCTCGCTTCCCTCACCTTGAGGGGCCACCTCTAAATCACGTGGGACCCTCCATGCTATGGGGGACATACCTGCAGGTCTCTCTGCATGGATAAATAATCATAACATATATAAACAAAAAAATCGTAATACTCATCCAAATCAAAAAATGAGTTTTTACCCAATGCTTCATCCCAATCCTCTCCTTCCGAGAGTAGAAGTTCCAGATCACCCATGAAATTGGTGTCGGTATACAGCCAGTCCTTTAAGACGATGAGTTGTCGGTGGAGCCAGGCAAATAATTCTAGCTTCCATGACATATGTTGACCACCTCCCGATCGAGGCATCAACTCCTCCCAACGAACCATCTATGGCTCTCGTGCTGGTGGTGCAGGTACTAACACCTCCTGGCGTTGAAATATTGGCAACCGTTCTAGGATGAATGATATCAAGATGGACCAATATCCAAATTTTTTTAGCTTTTTCTTTCACTTTGTTAACTGGCGCTTCAAGTTGATTGTTATGGCTTTCACCCAGTTGAAAATGGTTGGAGTCATACAATCTATGGCAAGTTGAAGTTGTGTATTTGTAGCTTCTTGAGGGGCTTGAGATCCAACGGCTCGTGTTATAGTGTGCAACACTACCTTTAATGCCATATTAGGTATTTTCTGAATATCTATTTCCCTGCTCTTTGATCCTTTCTTTTCCCCTCGACAAACTATGTCTATTAGCATGCCCATGCTCTCACCCATGGGCCAAGAACCTGTCATGATTGGTTTTTCTCCCCTCCGTGACAATCTAGTGATGAAATATATGTAAGAGATTTCTATCTCCAACTCTTGATCGTGAATCATAAATCTCTCTCTATCGGTGTCCCACACACTGATCAAATATTGTAGTAATTCCAGCTGAGCTCGTAGACACAGTGCTAGGAATAATTTCAAGAGCCCATAATCTCTCAGGGCATCCATGCATCTCACATTTTCCATGGCTTGTTCATCTTCTTCCCCGTGTTCTCGTTCTTTCCATTCAATGACCATTTTGACTTTTAATTACCTACAAAACCCTCATTGGGGATTCTATTAGTCAAATAATTAACTTTTGAACCATTCAAATCGGACTATTTAGGAGAATTTTCTTACAATTGTGGCCACGGCGATTGACGCCTCCCCGTTATAATTTTAGGTCGGTCGGCGCGACTCCGCGTCTGGAACCCTCGTCGATCGCCGCGCCTAATCTCTGACAAAATTCCCCCAAATGCATAAAAATTTAAGAATTCAAGCAATGAAATATAGTTTAAAATGCAGGGAAAGTTGAGAGCTCTTACCTGGAGAAAGTGGATTTTCGAATAGCCTCCTGGATTGCCTTTTGTCAACTCCACAAGATCATAATTGACAATGGTAAAATGCTCACAAGATGGTGAAAAGGTGAAAATTAATTTGTTTTTAATATTTCTGTCATTTTATAATCTTTTTGAAACCCTAATTAGGTTTTTAAGCTTATTTTTTTATTATTTTAATGTTTTATCTCAAAAAATGGGTTTACATGCATTTCTTGTGCAAAAACAGGTCCTAAACATAATGATGATGAAGTGACGAGTTGTATTTTACTACTTTTTCGGATTCGATAAAAACACGAAAAAGTCACCCCCTGGAATCATCTTTCAGCTCTTTTCTGGCTCTCAAAAATTGAAAAGATTGTCGAGACTCTTGTCGTATTGAACTCGTTAAAGGCTGTGAAATGTCGTCTGCCCAGTATACATTTACCCCTTTTTCAGGCTGGGACAGATTATTTACGAATAAGGAATACCTTATCCAATCGTGACTAAGAGGTTCTCCCAGATATTATTTTCTACCTTTTCGGATTTGTGAGACTACCTACGAAAAGGGACCTATTAGATTTTTCTTTTCAGCTTCTTTTAAAACTCTCTAAACATGAAAATACGTCAAGTTCTTCCTTTTTCAGACTCGTTAAACCTAAATGACATCGGAAACCGTCACCATGATGTTACCGAGTTCCTCCTTCCTAGGGCTCGTAAAACGTACTAGGATGGATTTTTCCGAAGGACAAACTTATATGACAAGCATATGCTATCCCCTTCAATTTTTTTCCAAAAATAATTGGGATACTCACCAGAAATGGTGGGGGGAAATGGAACCAATTCTCAGTCGTGTCGGCAGTATGTCACTCTTGAACATGACACTTGTCTGCAGTTTGTGTCGGGTTAGGGACATCCCACATTCGTCATTTTCCCTCCATGGGTTTGGGTTATCTATTTTGACCTCTCATATTCACTTTTTTGCGTCATCATGACCTCAGATCATTTGATGTCAAATACTGCCAAATTTTGGAGTCGTGTCGCCAATATTTTCAAGAGAAGTTTCCTTCTGCAGTTTTCAACCCCTGATCCTCTTTTTGGTCCTGATTCACTATCATCTTATTCCTCTGGCTCGTGTTGATGATGTGGGAAAAATTATGGCCCCCCTTCGACCGGTCACTTCCTGTCAACTTCAGCTCATTATCCAGGAATTTGATCTAGATACTCCCTTCTGGTACCTTAGAGCTTGCATGCCTCAATGGCAAATTCTTCACATTCGATGATAGGTTCTCATCATTAACCTTCGATCGAGTGATTTCGCAGGTGTTCAACTTTAGCTCACTCTTCACATACCGTGAGTTGTATTGATGGTACCTTGAGGACCATTTTCATTATTGGTGGTTTCTATGACACATGTTAACAGCTTTCATCATTGGCTGGTAATTAGGTGATTTTCTCACATGTTCGACTTCAGTTCATTTATTCGCATGCTTGAATTTGTACTTGTTCGGGTCGAGATGGAGCGCAAGACCCTGGGTTTTGTCTGATAAAATCCAGGCTGCGAGACGATTTGGTTTATCATGACTATATGCATGACTCTTCTGATTGGATGGATGCGACCATACCCGAGTCTATTTGATGATCCTTCTTACTGGATGGCTGCATCCATACCTCAAATCTTATTTTTATATGTACTATACTATGGATGGTTGCTCCCATACCACATGTTCATGTATCATAGATATCAGTTGTACTTGTTCTTGCAAGTCTTCTGACGATGACGTTTTGGTTTGGGCATGTTCTCATAAAGCATTTCATCCCTCCCTCTCTCTCAGACCTCATGCTTTAGGGGACATCTGTTACATAGTATTTTTTCACCATCCCTACAATCCCCATCTCGAAAATTGGAGGACCATTTCAATGACTTATGTATACTGTCATACCTTGCTATAAGTGTCATTGCATCCCTTAGCATGTCAATAACATATTCTCTATTGATCATTCCTCAAGAAGACCTTCAAAAACATGTGATTTTGGGTCGGCATTGGTAGGAAATTATGGCCCCGTGCACATGGAGAAATTAACACTGGGCCCTGTGCCCTTCAGCACTCTATCTCAGAAGGGCACCCACGCCGAGTTGTTTTTGGAATTTTTTTTAAAACAGAAACAAAGTTTCCATGCTTAACAACTTCGTGAGCGAAGTCATGATGGTTTTTTCGACTGAATAACGTCGATTTCCTCCCTTTAGATTGTTGTTTCCTACAATTGTGCAACTCCCCAAAGGGATAGGACTCTCCTCCACCTTATGGGGAATCCGAAACCACCTCCTCCTCTCCTATAAATTCTTATCCTCACATTGATTCAGCTAGTTGAACAGACGTTACTATAGCTGGTGTATAGAAGAAGGCAGAGAAGAATCCATTGTTGAGAGAGAGTTTAGGCCCATTGCCTCATCGAGTCCAATCCCGAACGAATTCTGGAGACGCACCTCGACTGAACCTGCTGAAGGAGATCCACAACTTCAAGGCATAAGGTTGTAAACTTCTTTTTCTCTATCAATAATACATGACTAGTTTTCTGGTTCCAACTTTGTTTCCATTTATATGCAAAGTGTTTAGCTCTCCTTGACTAGCTGAATAGCCATAAATGAATGTATATGCTTGTATGTTTTCATCGCTTGTTTGATCTTTGTGCAAACGTGTGAAAATCGTCACCAACACAGAACGCAAAGCGTGAATACAAGGATCAAAGGATCACTACTGCGTGCCACAACAAAAGCATTGGACCGAGGTAGGATATATTTTCTAGTCTATATTTCATTTATAAGCTAGGAATTCAGGAGTCTGGCATGTTCCCTTGTTGCTAGACCCACCCTAGGGCTAGAGGGATCGCCTCTGTCCGCAGAGAGGATTTTCCTGCTCAACAAGGGGTAGTCTAAGAGTCATAATGGAGGTGAATGATCACCCCATTTGGTATATATACACCCTCATCACTCATGTAAAGGAATTTTCACCTTGGCTCCTCCTACCAGGAATTAGAGAGGAAGATAGTTCTTTTAGTGGAGTAAGTGGTTGCTCTAACACTCCACTGTTGGGGCTAGTGGTGTTCAATGTAATGATGTATATTAGCAATTTTGCTTAGTTTCGAAGCTTTTTTCTTTGAATGTTTGCGATGTATTTTGTTTTCATTTGTACTAAGGAAATTAAACTATTTCGGTGGCTTTGGTACTTATCTTGTTGAAGGTGTGTTGTATGTGTTTTAACAATCATTGCTTCTATGTGAAATGTTTTGCTAGTTGTCCAACAATTTATTCATATGTATATGCTTGTGTGTCTTTACTAGATTAGTACTATTACTTGTCTTTTAAATGCTCACTTTTCTTTCCCCTTTTGGTGGAAGAGCCTTAATACATTATGTAGTTGAACATTCCACAAGGCATACTCACTTGTTCATCTAAAAGTACAACTAAATTACTCTCATATGCTGAAAATTGTAGCCAAGGAATGTCTTTAAGAAGATATTTTAGTTGGGCCTTATTTCTTGAAGGGCTCCTATAACAAATAGTGCAAATTCTAATTGGGACTTTTCGTCGGGGAGACACCCTTGGTTGACTATTTTCTAGCACTATCAACAAATGGCGATAGAAGGAGGGTTAGATGACAAGTTGTGCCCATTGAGTCTATTTTGAATCTCTTATCTTAAAAGGCTTATCCCTAAATCATAATTTTGGAATGTTTAAAACACCCAAAAAAAAAAGTGTGTCTTCCAGAACGCACTTGTTTTTTTTTTAAGGTCAAATTTCAACATTTTCTAAAATTATGCTAAAAAAAATTGTTTGTTGAAAAAAGGATTGAAAAAACACCCTCAAAACAAAACCAGTTGATGCTGGAATAACAAAAAAAAAAAATTGTGTCATAATTTTGACACTTGTAACAATGGAATTAAAGACAACATATTAGGACATTTTTTAAAATCATAAATTTCTAACATTTTTGATAAATGATGTTAAAGATAAACAAATACATGTCTGAAGGGCTTATCATTTCGAACAATTTTCATCCATGTTGTTAAACATAAAATATCTTGACTTTAAACAACCCTAAAATTGTAATTATTGTCAACCATAACCTTAAAGATAAAATTTGGTAGCGCATAAAAACCTTAATGACAAGTTGTAAATCTAAAATTTTTCAATCTTAAGTGTTCAACATACTTGAACAATGAAATTATGGAGAAATTATAAGACTTAACAATTTAAAAAAATGAACAAGTAAATGAAAAAATTATCATTGAACATAAACAAGAGTGAGTAATTTTAATTTTAAAGGATAAAAACTTATCTTTTTTCAAATCTTAGCATAAGACAAATTTAAATATAATTTCAACCAAAACCTAAAAATCAAGCATCAAAACAAAGTGTTTTGTTTCAATGACGCATATAATTATTAAAACTTTTAAAAGTATCTTATACCAAATGGTAACAATACATAATATCATGGTAATATCACTGCATAATCTAAAAATTCAACATTAGTTTCTATTTTCTATTTTACTTATAATTAAAATATCAACATTGGTACATTAAATATAACATAAATTATTTTTGTAATTTATTGTTGCATTGTCGATATTATAAAGAAATGAATTCTTCATAATTAAAACATATAATCTAACAAACATAGAAATGTCTCATAACTTCATGAAAAATGAGATGGAAGTCAAAATTTTTATTTCAAGTTACCATGCAAACATCAATTACATAAAAGTGTCTTAGATAGTTATTCAAAATCAACCATAGGTTCTGGCACACCATCATAACCTACATCTTCAGATGAATGGCTCGATGCAGATGAAGATGATCCATGTTCTTCTCTTTCATCAACTAGTGCTCCATCCGAGTCAACATGCATGCCCACCATTTCAGAGTTCAAAAGTCTTGTAGATCTACGTCTACATTCTGCAGAGTCCCATCTCAACAGTAATTGTTCTGGTAGCAATTTCTTCAAAATATTTATGGTCTGCAACCAAAGAGTTCCTCTCTTTTTCAAATTGAAGTCATACACAAGTATGTCAACATCCTCCAATTTTAAGACATCTGTGCGGCGACGATTTATATTTGTGCCCTTTCTTTTTCTCTTTCTGCCAATTCTTTTTTCCACTACCATCTCTGGCTTGTACACACCATTGAAAGGGTGGGTACTTGTGGCATACCAATGCACATCAATAGCTGTAATCTCTTCATTTTCATTAATGACCTTTATAACCTTGGAAATCCAGAATGGATAGCTAAGTGGATCTTCATCTGCTAACACTGCTATCATGCAACCCTCCTTAAGATCCTGCACAGAACCCCTGTAAAGGTCTTCCATGGCTTCACGTTGTGCACGTGATCTTCTAGAACCAATATAGATTTCTCTTTCCTCTACCTGTGGGGAATTAATAATAGCTTGATGCTGTTGTTGTTCAACATTGTGTGTTTCCTGATGTTCATGTTCATTTGGCATATTTTGTGGCAAAAAAAAAGGAGTCTTCAAAAGCGTATCCCCATTTATTGATCTTGAAATCATATCACTTTGATTACTGAAAAAAGACTCCCACCAAACTGAATCAGCAACATCGAAGTATTCATATGTATCTCTAATACATCTTTTAATTTCCTCTAGACATTCAAAATAATTTATCTCTCTCTTTTGCCTTCGTGCATTATGGAGTTCGGAAACTGACTGTAATAACAATATCTTTGATGAAAACATTGGACGCTCTGGAATGAACTTCAAAAATGCTAAACCCGATGATGGTCCCCATTCTTCAATAGTTGAATACTTCTTGCCCCATATAAGTGTTATCCCATCAATTTTTTTGATACGAAATTGATGCTGGAAGCTAATGTCGTTAAGTTTTTCAATGCATTTCTCCTCACCATGCGATCCAAAAATAAACCTTCGCATGTCAATAGTTTCTTCCAACACATGAAAAATAGGCTCTGGAATGTATGATTTCTTAATACATTCAATTAATGATGGCAGGCTCCCAACACCTTTCCTCCTCAATGTTACTGAAAAACGACTGAACATTTGATCAATATGATCATGAGTATGCCCAACAAGAAGGAAACCAACCTTTATCTTTTTAAAAATCTCCAATTCAACGAGCATGTTTAGATACCCAAAAAGAACTTGATTTTTGTTCTCACGACTTGTGTTGTCTAATTGTAAATACAAAACTTCAGGAAGAATCCCAGACCAATGAGTAACCACATCATGGATTATAGTTATGGTCAGATTTGCATCATTGTGAATATTTGAAGTTGTGAAGAAAACTCTTGGAAACATCTTCTCATTAAATACCATACAACCAACCAAGTGAAACTGAATGAAATTTTCCTCCTGTAATTTTTTTGGCGTGCGGACAAAATGTGGAAGAAGTGTTTTTTTTTTGTCCATACCATCAATTATCAATCCCAGATATTTATTTGGATGATCATAACACTTCTTTCGATGTTTATACAACTTTTGCCTTTCACTTGTTTGTTGATTGCGATGGTCTTGAAGTTCTTTGACAATGGAATCTGTACATAAAATAAAAGAAACATATGAATAAATATATTTTCATAGTTGATAAGTATCAAATTTTAAAAAACAATGTTTTGAACACATACCTCTTTCCGCCCCTTGACGTTTATCTCTTTTTGATTTAAGAGAAGCACATGTGCTGCAAATCCCCATCCTTGTCTTCTTAGGAATACGAACATTGTTGAATTCAGTTTTCCATATCCTTGTAAAATAAGAATATGTAATAAAATTACCAATTCCTTCAACAACTTCTGCATAATCTTTGTGTAACATGAATATTTCTTGTCTCGAGAAATTATCTAGAATATGTATTGTGTCTTTATTTGACATACACTCTCCATGATTTGAAAAGAAGTCTTTCATCCATGTCTTAGCAGTATTTGCAAACGGCCCCACCTCCCGTTTATAACGTGCTTCTGAATAATATGTGGGATCCTTTTCCAATCTATCCTGGATTCTTGACAAACGACAATTACCAATTGAATACAACATTTTGAACGCCTTTCTGCAAAGCAATACATTCTCAATATGATAATCATAACCTGCTAGTGTAGATTGCATGCAACCCACTAAATATGAATTTTGCATGCTTTTATTCATTGACATATATGTTTTCCTTTTCTCCAAAGCAAAGTTGAAATCCATATTTTTCAAGCAATCCCTTCAACAACATGCACTTGAAATCAAATGAACGACATAACTTTTTGTCGTGAGATATTTTGTCCTCGCCCTTGTATAACTGGAATGCTTTGGATTGATATGAAAAGGTCTACTCCTACTCCTAGTTGCAATATTTTCTTGCAACGACTTCATCATTCCATCATCCTTTGTAAAAGTAGTTTCATCACCATTAGGAGGAATATTATCCCCACTATCATCATCCTCAACATAGTTAAGAAATTCATCAACATCATTTCCTGGAAAATTTTCTTTACCATCATCAGTTGAAGAAAACATTTCACAAGAATCATCGACACTTTTGTAACCCTGACTCAAAAGAAATTCTTCACCATCTTGACCCATGATTTCAAATTCTTCCCTGGGAGGATTCAATTCTTCATCACCATGAGTGTCTTTGAAATGGTCACTTGGAGAAAATGCAATATTCAGATCTGTGCCTCTAAAATTATCATTTGCAAGAAACTCTTCATCCTCCCCTTCCTCAGTGGTGCTCTCATAATCCTTGGGATTAGGCATAAGTGGAAGCTTTGCATTTGTATTCACTATAATTTCTTCATCCCGCCCCTCCCCTTCCTCACTGAAGCTCTCATAATCCTTAGGATTAGGAATAAGTGAATGCCTTGAATCTATATTTATTGGAAATTATTCATCCCCCCCTTCATCAGTGGTTAAATTATAATCGTTATGATTAGGATGAAGTGAAAATTTTAGCTTTGGAAATTCATCCCCGTCTTCATTAGTGGTGCTGGCATAATCCTTAGGATTAGGACGAAGTGGAT
This sequence comes from Pinus albicaulis, assembly GCA_034641835.2. Taxonomy (NCBI): domain Eukaryota; kingdom Viridiplantae; phylum Streptophyta; class Pinopsida; order Pinales; family Pinaceae; genus Pinus; species Pinus albicaulis. The sequence continues at coordinate 147,164 of JAXQQM020083090.1, read as the reverse complement.
ATTTTGATGCTGCAAATTCTTCATTCCCCTCTTCCTCAGTGGTGCTGACATAATCCTTAGGATTTGGACGAAGTGCATATTTTGACTTTGCAAATTCTTCATTCCCCTCTTAATCTGTGGTGTTGACATAACCCTTAGGATTAAGATGAAGTGGAAATTCTGACTTTGGAATTTTTTCGTCCCCCTCTTCATCAGTGGTGCTTTCATAATCCTTAGGATTAGGACGGAGTGGAAATTTTGACGCTGTAATTTTTTCATTTCCCTCTTCATCAGTGGTGCTGACATAATCCTTAGGATTGGGACGAAGTGGATGTTTTGACTCTGAAAAATTATCATTCCCCTCTTCATCAGTGGTGCTCGCATAATCCTTACGATTAGGACGAATTTGATATTTTGACTCTGGAAATTTTACATCCCCCTTTTCAACAGTGGTGCTGGCATACTCCTCAGGATTAGGACAGAGTGGATATTTTGACTCTACAGATTCTTCATTCCCCTCTTCATTTGTTGTTCTCACATAATCCTTAGGATTAAGCTGAAGTGGATATTATTCATCTCCCTCTTCATCAATGGTGTCCTCATAATCCTTGGGATTAGGATGAAGTGAAACTTTTGACTCTGGAAATTCTTCATCATGCCCTTCATCATTGTTGCTTTCATAATCCTTAGGATTAAGAGTAAGTGGTATAACTGGCGCTCGATTTACAGAAATTTCATTTTGCTGCACCTCATCAATTTTGTTCTCATCATCTTTAGGATAACAACCAAGTCGATTTTTTGACTCTCTATTCATGGTGAACGAACTCCCGTTATATTCATCACTCTGAATAGAGTTGTTGCGTGACGAAGATGTTGATGTTCTAGACAGAAAAACTTCGCTATCAGAAGAAACCATGGCTTTCAACAAGAATAGGTTGAATGATACAAATTCCTCTCCCACTTACAATATATAGCTTAAAGACTGAAAATTTCCCTCCAAATTTTCCCTCCAAAAAAATTCACGAAAAAATTTCCCTCCAAAATTTCCCCCCAAAAAATTTTGCGAAAAACTTTCCCTCCAAAATTTTCATTTCAAATATTTGGTACAAATATTAGTCAAAAAATGTATTTAACATTTTTTTTAATAAACTGTTTATGTTGAAATATTTTACCGATATTTATATTCAAAATATCCACAAAATATTTCTATCATGGATGCCTTCCAAACTAAAATAATGTTTTTATTTAAATGATTTAACATTGACTAGATGTAAGTATTAACTATAATATTACTATAATACCTACATGCAAATATTAACTATTTTAACTATAATGACTACATGTAAATATTTTAAATTTTAAATTTTAAACTTACGTTATATTCATCTAAAATTTATTTCAAAATTTATTAATAAACTGTTGGTCTTCAAATATTTCATCATACTTTCTATTCAAAATATCCACAAAATATTCTTTTCATGCATGTCTTCGAAACTAAAATAATTTTCTTATTTGAATGGTTTAAGATTGACTACATGTAAATATTTACAAAAATAACAACATGTAAATATTAACTATTTAAACTATAATATTAACTATAATTAACTACATGTACATATTTTAGATTTTAAAATTTAATCCCATGATTTTAAACATTGATTACATGTAAATATTAACTATGATAACTAAATGCAAATATTAACTATTTTATCTATAATATTAAATATAATTAACTACATGTAAGTATTTCATATTTTAATTTTTAATCCGAGATTATATTTGAATTATTCAACATTCAGTACATGTAAATATTAAATAAAATATTAATTATGATAACTACATGCAAATAATAAGTATTTTAACTATAGTATGAACTATAATAAACTAAATGTAAATATTTTAAATTTGAAATTTTAATCCCACATTCGTTAAACAATAAACCAATCAGACAATATTCGCTATTTAAAAGGAATGATTGTTTCTATTCATCACATCACATCAATTTTTCTGGTATTTGTTAGAGCAAATTTCTGGAGGTGTTGCGTTGGCATTGGTAACTTCGTGGAGGCATTGCATTGGCATTGGAGGCGTTGTGTCGCTATTGGTAATTTTGTGGAGGTGTTGCATTGGCATTGGTAACTTCGTGAAGGCATTGCATTGGCATTGGAGGCATTGTGTTGTTATTCGTAATTTTGTGGAGGCGTTGTGTTGGCATTGGTGACAGCAGCTTTTTGCATTTCAAAGGTTAGTTTTCCTTCTATTCTGTCAATTTAAAGACGATTTTGGGGAAAATCTGTTTTTCTATAGTTTTTTTGTGTCCAAAAACTATTTTTTTAAGGTTTTTAGGTTCAAAAACCTTGATTTTTTAATATTTTTTTAGTGAAGAAAATGCAAAAAAAACTAAATTTTTTAGGGTTTTAAGAACAAAAATTTAGATTTTTTTTTCTTTTTTAAGACTTATAGGTTCATTTAGACAGAAAAATCCATAAAATGACCATACACATAAAATAAAAAAAAAAGTAATATTATAACATTTTTTATTTGTTTTTTTTTTTATCATAAATATATCAGTGATTTCATTATTTAAATTTTTTTTTTTTTATTTGAGAATTTTTTTATTTTATATTCTATTTTATTTTATTTTTTTAATTTTAAATCTTCGTTTTATTCTTTTTAATTTTAAATCTTTAATTTTTTTTTCTTTATATATATATATATATATATATATATATATATATATATATATATATATTATAATTGTATTGTGATATAGTTTTTTTTTTTTTTAATTTATTATATTGTTATATTAAAACAAATGTTTTTATTTTATTTTATTTATTATATTGTTTTTTTTTTAATTATATGATGTTTAGAAACCAAACATAATTGTGATTTAATAATTTTTTTTTAATTTGTTATATTTTGATATTTTTAACATTTTCTTTTAATTAATAGATAATGTTTTAATAATTATATTATAAAAAAAAAAAAATTAAAAATCGAAATTAAAAAAAAATTAAAAAACAAAATAAAAATTAAAAAAAATTAAAAAAAAAAAATTTTAAAGTAAATAAAAATTTAAAAAAATAAAAAAATAAAAAATAAAAAAAACAAACGTGCCAAGGCCCGTTCTATGGGCGCCGGGGGCCGGCCGAGTGGCACCACGGGGGCGGCCCAGCCCGCCTCACGGCCCCGCCTGGGCCGAGGGCCGATTCGCCCGCCCGATGGGCGCCAAAGGCCGGCCAGGCAGCGTCACAGGGGCGGCCCAGCCCGCCTCATGGTCCCGCCTGGGCCGAGGGCCGATTCGCCCGCCCGATGGGCATGGGGGGCCAGCCGAGCAGCGCCACGGGGGCGGCCCAACCAACCTCTCGGCCCAGGTGGGGCCGTGAGGCTGGCTGGGCCGCCCACGTGGCGCCGCCCGGCCGGCCCCCAGTGCCCAATGGGCGGGCCTTGCTATTCATTTTTATTTTTTCTTTAAATTTTTATTTTTTATTTTTTTTTAACAAAACTTTTTTTTATTTTGGTTTTTTTATTTTTATTTTTTTATTTTCTTTTTAAAATTTATTTATTTATTTATTTATTTTTAATAATTTATTTTAACAAAACATTTTTTAATTTTGATTTTTTTAAATTTTATTTTGTTCTTTAATTTTTTTTTGAAATAATTTGTTTTAATAAAACAATTAAAAGTTCATAGAAATATTGTTATGTATAAAAATAAAAATAAAAATTGTTATATAATATAATAAAAACATTGTTAAATAATAATTGTTAAAAATTTCAAAATATAACCCAATATATATATATATATATATATATATATATATATATATATATATAAAGTCATTAAACAACAATTACGATTTGTTTTTAAACATTATATAATTAAAAAAAAAAATACAATATAATAAATTAAAAGAAAAACATTTGTTTTAATATAACAATATAATAAATTAATTAAAAAAAACTATATAACAATACAATTAAAAAAATAAAAAAATATATAATATTATAACATTTGTTATAAATAGTTAGTAACTTTTTTGTTTTTTTTTTAAATATTAAACAAAAACTGAAGTTTGAAAATACTAGTTTATTTTTTTTAAATTATTTTATACAATTTAAACACATTTTTAAATTTTTTATAAAATGTATTCAAAACATATTATATAGATATATATACATATGATTTATAATATTTTATTTTTAAATGAAAATTTTTATAGTTAATTTTACTGCTTTAATTTCAAACTATTTAGTTTTAGAAATAAATTTTGTTTATTAAATTTATTTTATCCACAATATTTTTCCATTAACTAATATATATATATATATATATATATATATCAGGAAAATGACATCAAAAAAGATTTCTGTGAATGTTTCTGCACCTAGGGCAGCAACTCCCAAATCTACGGTAGCAGCGCCCAAATCTACAGCTGCAGCTCGACGCACTATGGATACAACTCCCAAATCTAAAGTTGCAGCTGAACGCACTATGGACACTATTGGATGCAATAAGGATATTGTTGCACACACTAATAAAAGTCAAGCAAGTGGGGCACCAGGTTCATTAAAGCTTATTTCTGATTGGAAGAACGCCGAGGAAATAGATAAAACCGATTTCTCATGGTATCTTGAAGACAATGAAACGGAGGCTGATATACACATCTATCTGATTTGTGGTATGATTGACTTAAATGAGCCATATGATGTGATGGGCAGAGTACGAGACATATGTATGGTCCTAAATACAAACATTATTTATGTTCTTGCAAGGAAGGCTCAGAAACGTGAGAAGGTTAGATATCGTCTATCAATCGTCAAGTATGACACAGATGAAATATCTTCAAAATTTTCTGAAGAAATATCAAGCAACATTGCAAATAACATTGTAAGTATGCTTATTTTTATTTCCTTTATGCATTATTGTAAGGATGATTCAATTTTTTATAAATTATTGATCATTGACATGTTTTATTTTGTTTCATAGGATTTTGTTCCGAGTCTTTCAAACATGTTTGATGGTATTTATATGTTGGTGCCAAATGTTATGGATGTAATCAAAACTTTCCACAAAGACAAAGCAGAGTAAAGGAGATTGAAGCAAAGAGAAATAGCTCGTGACACTGCAACAGTACAAAGAGGGGATCAACCAAGAGTCACTAAGGTGGGTCAATCTAGTAAACTTAAACATGTTTCTTTTGAAGGTGTCGAACATGAAACAGAAAATTATGATAGAATTAGTGAGGAGATGAGAACTATTGTGCAAAAGGAGAAAACAGATCAGACACCAAAAAGAAAAATTGCCAAAGATGTCTCTCTTTTACCTCATGAAGGAGAGCTTGTTTATAAAAAAACTGATATGTTATCCAATAAAACTAGGAAATCAAATATTGGTGAACCTGTAAAGGTCGTGAGCAGCAGTGAAGAACAAATTGAAAGCTCTCACGGAAGCAGAGAAATCATAACACCAGGTGCTGAGTTAGAGGATGGCATTGTTAAAACAAAACAAAATGCTATTCGACAAGAGTTGAGGAAGAATAAATTAATTCTTGGTGGCCAAACATTTGAGCTTAATGTTAACCAATTTTATGGCCCAGATGAAGGACAATCTCAATATCAAATTAAAAAGGCCCATCACCTACATGTACATAATCTGAAAACATTGTTCAGGTTCAATCCATATGCGCATGTGGTGGATTATGTGGTTCTTGTCGATCCATGTCAAGTTCCCAACAAACAAGCATTTGACAAGACAAAATGTTTTGATTATAAATATTATGTAATTGGAGGGAACCATTCGATAGAGGCTAAGAGACAACTGATTGCAGAATATCCCAATAACTATCTTTTTCAAACAGTGAAATGCATCATTTACGTTGGCTTAACAGAAATGGAATCAAAGTTATTGGCATGGGATCATAATGCAGATAATGAGTACATAATGAAAATGACTTTCATCCAAAGGGTCAGATTTATTCATAATGAATTCATAGAAAAATGTGGTGGGGATAAGACACAAGTTAGTGTAGCATTTTGAAAGGAATGTTTAATGGAAACAGGTTATCAAATTGATGAAAAAAAGCAAAAGATGGAAAATTGAATACAAATCTCTTCAGAGGCACAGATAACATTTTTCAGTTGGCATTTAGAACTGGGGAGGTATGGGATTTGATTGATGAAATTTTTGATCGGTGGGAGAATATTTCCATAAAAAATCAGAAGGTTAGAAAGAGTAAACCCATAATATGTACCAACAGTAAGGGGGGTCCTGAAATGAAGCAGCTTCCAAAGGATATGACTATTACACCTTGGAGAACAATGCAAGGTGTGAATGATGATAAATTAGTCAAATCAGTATTAGCCCGTGTGAAGTCGGGTGAATTATCAATGGAAGAAATGTGTGCAGAATTTCAAAAGTAAGTTTCTTGAATTATTTCTTATTTTTCTTTTATTATAATTTTCTTTTAAATAAAACATAATGATGTTGGTAGAATTTGTTATACATGTCAATATATTAACGCTTTTAACTTGATTTATTCAGTCATAAATTTTTTATGAAAATACAAGAACACATGGTTAAAATATTGAATGAAGACAGTTGGGATGATGTTGTATGCAACTACCCAGAAGCAAGTTCTACATCAACACTAAAAAAGTTTTATATTGCATTCAATAAGGTATGTTGATTTATAAATTCATTTTATTCATATTTAAACTATTTTTATTTTATTATATATATATATATATATATATATATATATGTCATTAAAGATGTCGAAGAAGGATGGAAATGGAGTACCAGATACTTTCAAAAGCTTTATTGAAAAAATTAAGATGGAGAACATGAGAAGGAAGCGTCTTATGAATGTTGAACTTGATCCTACTCTTAATCATTACATTTGGAATGGGCTCAACAGTGTCCAATATCAGATAATACAAGGTGACTGTGAAGACATTGCATCACTAATACCTAAAAGGGAATATGGCCTAGTTATTGCAGATATTCCTCATGGTTTCAATTTCCCAGACATTGAATATGATAGAGAACCATATACTTATCAAGATTTTAGTAAAGTGGTTACAGGTTTTCAAGAAGTGACAACATCACCACTTTGGCGATTTGTGACATTTCATTCAGACACACAGTTTCCAATGTTATTAACAAGCTTCAAGGGTAAAGCAAACTTAAGGATGCAACTTACATGGTAAGATTTTGAAATTGTATGTTTGATTCCTCCTAAATTTTTTTATTCATGTAAAATTTAATTGAACTTTTACTATGTTATGTTACAAGCAAAAGTCAAATATTGTTTCTTCCGAAGATCAGCCTATTATAAATGATTGTGAGTTCATCCATGTTGAATGTTGGACAAAAGACAATAGCTATAAGCATATTATTATGAATCGAGTAGATGGGAAGAGTCATAGTCAAGTATTGGTTTATGATGCAATTGTAAGAAAACTAACATATGAGGATAAAGATGCAAAAGGAGATATAGTTAACATTTATCAAAAACCACAAGCATTGATTAACTATCTTATAGATCTATGTTCAAATGAAGGAGAATGGGTTTTGGATTTATTCTCAAGTTCAGGTAAGTTTTATTATACAAATTTAAATTTAAATATTGTATTTTTTACTTTTTATGTCTCCATACTAATTTTCTTACTTATTTTTTTTGTGCTTGATGATTAGGTACAACACTAGCATGTTGCCTACTAAAAGGAAGAAATTGCATTTCCATTGAGAAAGACCCAGTTCAATGCAAATTTATTCAACAAAGAATTAACGCTCTTAAATTCCTTCCAGATGCAAAGCAAGAAGTTGGTTTGAGGAAAGGAGATTTTAATGAATCACGTGTGGCAAAAAAAGAAAAGGAACCTCAACCACCATTATATGGAATGATTGGAAAGGGACACTTTGGAAGATTTGCTGACATGAAAGATCCATTAGAAGACGGCAATGATCAAAATGAAGAAGAAAATGTTGCGGAAGAAGCCATCAATGCTGTTCTAGATGATGTTGAAGATGTATTAGTTGATATTGTTGATGATGTTTAAGTTATGCTTCCAAACAAAGCTTATTTTTTAGAACTATTAATCAGTTTTACTTGTAATGTTTAGACTTTGATATTTTATGAGAACAACCCCTTTTTTTTGCAAAAAACATGTGATTGCTATTATTTTTTGACATAAAATTCAATAAAAATGTTGTTTTCTTAAGTTTTTTTGTTAATATTCTCCCAAAAATTTAGTTTATTTAACATGTTTTTTCCAACAAAAACTCTATAAAAGTGTATTTTTTGCATTGTATTTATATTGAAAAATTGTATTTTTTTGTCATATGGTTCAAAATATTGGTTTTTTAGCGACAATTTTTTGATGTGCATTGAAAAATTATTTAACAATACAAAAACATGTAGAAAATATAAACTTTAGAATATTGACCATTTTTCCATCTTTTATGTATGTGAAAAAGTGAAGATATCATTACAAGTTTTTATTTTAATATATATATATATATATTTTAAATTTTTAAAACACAAGTACATAAATGCACTTAAAAATAAACATCTCACAGAAGAAGAAGACATTAGAAAATCTATAGTGTCAAAATCAATTGCTATAAAAAACGTTCAGTGATGATACCACCACTATTCAAAATAAATATAAAAAAACACCACTTAAAGAAAAAAAAATTATTAAAAAAAAAAAAACAAGATGAAAAAAAATTAAAGAACAAAAACATGCTCAAGGTTTTAAATGATTACACTGTATACCCTTTCAAAAAAATCAAGGTTTTTTCTTCATATTTGAAAAAGTAGGTAACATTGAGGTTACTATTTCTTGACCAACATTGTTGTATAGGACTAGAAATAAACATCTACACAAGTGATCCATCTAGTGCAAGTAGGAAAAATAGGATTAGAAACCAACATATACACTGATGGCTACATCTGATTTAAAAAAATCAATTGAATTATGATCCACCATCTATATTGCAGTAAATGCATTGGTGAAATCAATCAAATAGGATTACAAATAATTTATATTGAAATAGTACGATAGTGTAAACAATCAAGTATAATTATAAATCATGATTTGTTGAAATTAATGCATCAAAGTGCAACAATGATAAATATGATTAGAAATCACAATACGGAAATCAATGCATTTAGTGCAAGCAATCAATTAGGGTAGAAACCATATGCAATCAATGCATCTGGTGCAAGTAATCAAATAACATAAGAAATAAAAATCCCTCTCTCGCCTCAAATCCTCTCTCTTCCCTCATCACTCTGTCTCTATCTAAAACTGTGTTACTATATCACTCACTTTCTTCTTCTCTCTCCTTCTCTCTCCCTCCTTGTCTCTGTTCTGTCTGTGTCTCTTTATCTACCCCCTAAAAAAATACCTCTCTCTTCATCTCTCCCCTTGTCACTCCCTTTCTCTCCATGTATCTATGTCTTTCTTCTTCTCTCCCCATCCAACTCATCTCCTTCCTCACTCTCTCCTCCTCTCATCCTTCCCTCGCTCTCCCCTTCTCTCTCTCTCTCTCTCTGCCTCAATCCTTCTCATTAGTTGTCTCTCTTACTTAACCTTCTCTCTTGCTATCAATATTATTAGGTTTAATTACTATAACACAAAATGCGTTCTACATTCAATGGTGCAGCCTTTACTTGGAAAATCACTACACACTATAAATTGAATGACTTTAAAATAGCGTAGCAATCATACATCAAATTACATCAAATCAGAAATCAACATTCAAATCAACAGTACGTCTAATGCAAGAAATAAAATAAGATTATAAAACAACATCTACAGAAATCAATGCATCTTATGAAAGCAATCAAATAGGACTAGAAATCAACATCTACACTCAAATGATGACTAGTGCAAGTGAAAAATAGGATTGAAAACAACATATACACTAAAATCAATGCATCTAGATGGTAATCAAATAGAATTATAAATCACCATCTACTAAAATGAATTCATTTAGTGCAAGCAATCAAATAGGATTAGAAATAATTTATAATGAAATAAATGCATATGGTAACCAATCAAGTATTATAAATCAACATCTAGATTGAAGTGTGCATCAAGTACACAAGCAATAAAATATGATTAGAAATCACCATCTGCTAAAATCGTACCTTTAGTGCAAGAAATCACATATTAGGGAAACCATATACATTGAAATCAATACATTCGGTGCAAGTAATAAAATATCATTTAAATCAAAATCTCTCTCTCTCTACGCACTCAAATCCCCTCTCTTCCTCATCACTCTGTTCTATCTAAAACTATGTTACTATATCCTCCCTTTCTTTTCTCTCCTTCTACGCCTTATCTCCATTACTATCTATGTCTCTTTATCTACCCAAACATACACACACTCATCCTTCTCCCTTCTCTCTCTCCCTTCTCCTCCCCTCCTTTCTTTCTTCTTCTCTCCCCATCCGTCTTTGTCTCTCTCTCTCCCTCTCTCTCCTCTCCATCCTTCCTCGCTATCCTTCTCTCCCTCTCTCTCTCTCTCTCTCTCCCTCCAATCCTTTCTCCTTCTCCTTGTTTCTCTTGCTTGTCTTGTCTCTCTTGCTATGTGGCCAATGGTTTAATTATCATAATACAAAAAATCATTCTACATTGTCGACAATTTTTTTTTGACCTTTGTAGAAATCACATACCTCACCATTGTTGATTTAATAATGTACCAATCATACATCCAAATACCTCCAATCGAAAGTCAACATACACATTGAAATCAATCCATCTAATGCAAGAAATCAAATAAGATTATAAAACAAAATCTACCGATAAATGCATCTTATGTAAGTAATCAAATAGGACTAGAAATCAACATCTACATCTGGTCAATGCATCTAATTATTGATGCCAAGATGCTATAGAATTAGACCCTAGCATATGGTATTAAGTGCTTCCTTCTTCACCAAAAATACTTAAGAAAACTCTTCATTAAAACTACATTTGATTAAACTTAAAATGTACAAAGAAAGAAATAACACAAACAAAAATACTGATATATAATACAAAAGGTATGGCAGATGTTAATGGATGGCCTCTCGGCTCTCTCATTTTAGCTGTCAGCCATCTCTCTCTTGCTATGTGTTCTTGTCTTTCATCTCTCCTCATATTATACCATAATAATGGTTATTCCAATCACATAATTTCACTCCACAAATCTCAATAAAATACCTAATTTAATTTATCCTTTTTTGGGATAACTAAGTCTCATTTAAGAATTCATAATCCTGAATTATCTACCTAATTCAACATCACTCCTTATCCTTAATTTATTAAAGAATATTTACAATAATCCTCACTTACAATTTTCTCTCTTAATTTATTAAAAATGAGGAAACTAATTTATAAAATAATTAATAAACCTCACCTAAATCACACAAATGAATAACGAAAATTAAAGCAAGTTCTCTGCATCATAATTAAATGAAAATAGAGACTAAACAAAATATACACTAAAATCAATGCATCTAGTGAAAGCAATCAAGTAGAATTATAAATCACACCATCTACTGCTGAAATGAATTCATTTAGTGAAAGCAATAAAATAGGATTAGAAATCATTTTGTATTGGAAATAAGTACATATAGTGTAAGCAATCAAATACGCAATTATAAATCAACATCTAAAATTAATGCATCGTTGCAACAATCAAATGAAGTTAATCACCATCTACAAAATCAATGCCTTTGGTGTTCAACAATGGAGCCAATTGAAAACCATATACGTTGAAATCAATGAATCTAATGCAAGTAATCAAATGTCATTAGAAATCAAAATCTCTCTCTACTTCCTCAAATCCTCTCTCTCTTCCCTCATCTAATATCTTTTGTCTCCAACTTTGTTACTATATCACTCCCTTTCTTCCTTCCATCTCCTTCTCTCCCACCTTGTCTCAATTACTAAGTACATATGTCTCTTTATATAACCCCTAACATACACACTCTCTCTTCATCTCTCCCTTGCTCACTCCCTCTCTCCCATCTCCCTCTCTCTTTCCTTCTTCCTCTACCCCTCCCCGTCCGTCTCCCTCCCTCCCTCTCTCTCCTTCTCTCCCATCCTTCTCGCTCTCCCTTTTCCTCCTACCTCCCTCTCTCTCTCTCTCTCTACCCTCAATCCTTTCTCTCCTTCTCCTTGTCTCTCTTTGCCTAACCTGTGTCTCTCTTTCTCTCAGTATTATTAGGTTTTAATTACTATAACAAAAAAATCGTTTATTGTAGAACAATTTTTGTGCCCACAACGAAAATAAATGCACACTATTAATCTAATGTATTTAAAACTAATGTACCATCATCCAATTAAATCAAATAAGAAGAAAACATATACAACAGAAATCAATGCATCTAATGCAAGAAATCAAATAAGATTAGAAAACAACATCTGCAATCAATGCATACATACCAAGTAATAAAATAGAATCAAAATCATATGTCGTCAAATCAATGCATCTGATGCAAGTAAGAAAAAGAGGATTGAACCAACATATATACTAAAATCAATGCATCTAGTGCAAAGCAATCAAATATAATTATAAATCATCATCTGTAGAAATGAATGCATTTAGTGCAAGAATAAAATAGAATTATAAATCATTTATATTGAAATAAATACATATAGTGTACACAATCAAATATAATTATAAATCGCTCTATTGAAATTAATTAATCAAGTGCAAGTAATCAAATATGATAAAAAGTACATCTACTTTTAGAATCATGCATTTAGTTAAACAATAAAATAGAATTATAAACTATACATTGAAATCAAAGCCATCTAGTGCAAATAATATAATATCATTAGAAATCAAAAAATCTCTCTCTCTCTCTCTCTCTCTATCTAAAATCCTCTCTCTTCCACCATCACTCTATCTACTGTCTCCAACTATGTTACTATGTCCATTCCCCTTTTTCTTCTCTCTCCTTCTCTCTCCCCCTTGTCTCCTTCTTTGTCTATGTCTCTTTATCTACCCCAAACATACACACACTCTCTTCATCTCTCACTCCTCCCTCTCTCTCCCTTCCTCTCCTTATGTTCTTCTTCTCTCCCCCTCCAACTCCTTCTCTTTTATCCCTCCCTCTCCTCCTCGCATCCTTCTTCGCTCTCCCCATATTCTCCTACCTCATTCTCTCTCTCTCTCTCTCTCTCTCTCTCTCTCTCTCTCTCTCCAATCCTTTCTCCTTCTCCTTGTCTCTCTTTCTGTTACCTTGTCTCTCTTGCTATCCATGTTATTAGGTTTAATTACTATAACTTTAAAAATCGTTTCGACATCAATAATTTTTAGCCTTTACTTTAGTCATTTTACTATTAATCCAGCGCTTTAAAACTAATGTCATACACATCCAATTACATCGAATAGAAATCCAGCATATATTCTGAAATCAATGCATATAATACCGAATATCAAATAGTTAGAAAACAACATCTGTAAAAATAAATTCATCTAATGCAAGTAATCAAATAGGACATGGAATCAACATCTGCACACACTCAAATCAATGCATCTGGTGCAAGTATAAATGAGTTCGAGAATCCTTTCTACTGGTAAATGCATCTAGCAATCGACGATCAAATAGAATTAAATCACAATACTGTAGGTAGATGCGTTGGTGAAAGAAATCAAATAGGATTGAAAATAATTTATATTGAAATAAATGCATATAGTCGCAGAAATTAAATATGTTCATATATCAACATCATACATTGAAATTAATGCATCAAGTGTAGAGAAATCAAATATAATTGAGGATGCTTCTTAACGGGTAAAGTTTGAATACTTTATCCTTCCACCAAAGCTATAAAGTGAGACTTGTAGATTATAGTTTAACAAAATTAACATTGTGTGATTAAGAATAAGTTACAAACATGAGATATTTAAAAGTAATAAGAGAGTACACTGGGGTCATGTTAATTAATGTGATTCTTTTTGTATTATTTTTACTTAAAATGATTAGTTGTAATTTTATTTTTTTGAGTGAATATTGTTTTTGTTTTTCTTGGTAAGTTGTGCTAATCTATTAATTTGAAAACATAAAATGCAATTTCTGATGGGGTTGGTAGCTCGCTTAACAATCCTACCTTTGTTACTGCCTTGTTCTGAGTTGCCGCGAGGGCTGGCAGGACAAAACTTGTGAGCAAGGGTACTTTGATAACGATGGCACCCTAATACATTTTAGGAGCATAAGTGAAAATGATGGTAAAAAAGCCCTACGACACGGATGGAAGAAAACAAAATAAGGAGCGAACAAAAACGCAAGCATTCATCTCATCACTCCTTACTTGGAGGTGGGGGTTTCTGAGGTCGGATGAAGGCACGGCTACAATGATCGCGCCATTGCGGCTTCCACTTCGGCCGACGTGTGTTTTAAGGAGGGGGGGAATTGAGCGGGAAGGATGGGAAGTCGGTCCTGTCAAGGCCTTCATGTCTGCAGCCGACGAATCCGCCCAGTCCAAATGTGTGTGTCTTCATCGGTCTGTGCGGATGGCAGGGTGCCCGAGAATGTACTCACTGAGAGCTTTGGGGGTGGAGAGGTGGACCTCTCATCCATTCCGCTTTGTATGCGAACTTCGGGGGAGAAATGTGTGCCGGAGAACTAAGCCAGTATGAGGTTGCTTGAAAACCTTGATCCGGCTGACGTTCGCTCCTTGTTGGCGATGGTGGCGACTTAATAAAGCATATTTGTCACTAAATTTCGCGTTGGCAACACCGGTGCCGTTGCGCACTGGAAGAGAAACGCCAAAACAAAAGCAGCTGTGATGAGATAAGTCTTGCCGAATAATACTGATAAAGAAGGCTAACATGACTCACTTGAGTTTCAATCTTCATGACTAGTGGTATACTACGACAACATAAATATTAGAAAAATAATATTGAAAAGGTAGATGAGGAAGATGGAACCCAGGAAATAGGGAGGGATATATATGGATGCTGCGGATAGAAATGTCATAGAAAACAGCAGGTGATGTCCTTCGTAGACTCGAGAAAGTTGGGTAGGTGCGGAGGGGTAAGCATAGTTGCTTCTTGATTATGCACCATCATGGTCATTAATGGAGGTAAGGTGAGGTGATGGTTAAGTCGATTGACACTAGGCACCTATCCATTCTCGTGATCTATGTTTACTGCGTCCTTGAAGCGATATGTGGTGATTTCGTCCGGCTATGAGTGAAATTTGTTTAGGATCTACTGTGATCCATGTGGTTGAGCATTTTTGTCGTGTCAAGCGTGTCACCGCATGCAGGAAAAATTGAATGAATATTGTTAATCATGTTTATTAGTATTTCTATTTAAAATAGTAATTTATATTTGTATTTTAAATTAAATTTGTTAAATGTATAATTGAGTGATGTAATAGATAATATTCGATTTTTAAGATATTTATTTAAAGTAAAGTATGGTAGGTTTGTTTTATTACATACTGTCTAGATGTCTGATAAATCTATATTGAGTCAGTTCTAATGTACCAAACAATATTCTTCTTTCTCTTCTTATTCTAGATTGCACCTTACACTCTCCTCTCCTCCTCGTTGCACAAATGTAAACTATGAGGCACGGGGTAGTTGTTGCACTATATGAACATTTTCGATATGATAAGAAAAATATTATTTACTCTATTATAATTTCTCTACAAATGTGATATGAAGTGTGCCTAAATGTTGACAATTTCATGGTTAATTTAGTATAAACTACATAGAATTTACGGTCTTGTATAGAAGATTGAAAATCTATGCCCAATATCCAACATAAGCTGAACGTGTTCACCATTTTAAGCAGGTTATTTTCTCAATAAACTTCTTTCTCTACTACTCTTGGTGAAAGCAGTCAAAGCCATCGTTGTTGCATATAGGAGCTTGTTGGTTATGATAAGAAAAGTTAATGATACTATGTTATAATTTTCTCTCTACAAATGTGTTCGAGTTTTTTCTTAATAAACTTGTTTTTCATAGTAAATCCGTTTCTCTACAATGTGATTATTTCTCAATAAACTTGTTTTCTTGCTCTAAGTGATCGTCCATAGTTTATTGGGGCATTTTAGCTTTCATTAGAAAAGTGTATTAGTTCTTAATCTTATTGTTGAGTTACATGTGACCTACATGTGTTCGATGATTATTAATCACCAAAGGATTTTTACGTAATTTCTCTTTCAATATCTATAACAAAATTTTTATACTGTAAAACGATTGTTGGTTTACATATGTGTTTTAAATGTTGATTTCATTTGATGCTAAGACAAATGCTTTGATTTGATAACTACTATAACAATATCTTTGAAACATCACCACCGCTTCCATGGAAGCAAAATTTTCACTACATCCCCTTCATGATGGAAAATTGTGTTCGTTGCCCAGATGGTTCCTTCTTTGCAACATCTGCTTCTTCTGACTACTCTTTCTACCTATTTCCTTAGTACGTTTCTTTTGTATATGTGGTGCAATTACGCTAGTAATAATAATAATAATAACATAATGATGTAGATCTTTTAATATCAAAGGGATTATTAATATTTAAAAAATAATAAACCGGAGGTTTAATATTATCTCTTGTTAATATCCCAGGATTATTAATATTTGAAACGAGAATGATAATAACCCAAAGGTTTTAATATTATAAAACAAAGTAATTGGTGAAGCAAAGAATAAGTCTTAATATTACCATTAAAAATAAAAAACCTAAATAATAATTTAATGTGAAGATTAAAAAATCCAGAAATAATATTTAGCTTAAATCCTAAAAGTAATAAACCTAAAAATTAATATATTAAACTCAAAGTTAATAAAGCATATGAAATAATATTTAAAAAAACCAAGAAGAAATAAGAAATTAATATTTTGTAATTATTATTTTAAACAAGAGATCCAATAAACTTAATGAGTTATTAATAATACAAACCAAAGAAGTAATAAACAAAGGTTTAAATATTATAAACGAGAATTGGTGAACCCAAAGGATAAATATTAAAAACTTAAAGAATCAATAAGGCCAAGGGATAAATATTAAAATAAAAGTTAATAAATCATGAAATTGATATTTTAAACTAAAAAAACCTAATAAATTAATAATAAAGATGTTTAGAAAACTGATGTAATAAACCAGCAGGATTAACATTATAAAACAAAGAACTAATAAACCCAAAGGTTTTAATATAACCAAAAGATCAGTAGCGGACAGGGATAAATATTATAAACCTAAGGCATCAATAAGGACAAGGATCAATATTAAAAACAATAGAGATTATTATACTAAGAATTAATATTTTAAACTTAAGTGATTAATGACTTCAAGGGGCGATT
Organism: Pinus albicaulis; assembly: GCA_034641835.2. Lineage (NCBI taxonomy): Eukaryota > Viridiplantae > Streptophyta > Pinopsida > Pinales > Pinaceae > Pinus > Pinus albicaulis. Next base: position 129,848 of record JAXQQM020083090.1, on the reverse strand, counting down.
AACGTTATAAACCAAAAAAATAATAAACCCAAGGGTTTAATATTATAAACCAAGGGAATAAATTAGACTCAAGAGATAAATATTAAAAACTTAAAGGATCAATAAGGCTAAGGATCAATATTTAAAACAATAGAGATTAATAAAACCTAATAATTAATATTTTAAACTCAAAAACCTAAAAAATTAATAAAACCTAAAAAAATAATATTTTAAACTCAATAGATTAATAAACCCAAGGGAGTTGTATTATAAACAAAAGAATATAATATGTTAAATATGTAATATTATATTATTCAATAGTAAAATATATAATAAAAATATATTCTTAAATTATTTCAATATAATAGTTTTAACTCAAGATTTATAATATAATTCAAAAATAACATAATAATAATATTTTATAATATTTACATAATAAGTGTATATCTCTTACCAATATCCCAAAGTTATTAATATTTAAATAATACAAACCAAAAAGTAATAAAGACAGTTTAAATATTATAAAGCAAAATTTGGTGAACCGAAAGGATAAATATAAAAACATAAAAGTTAATAAGGTCGAGGGATCAATATTAAGCACAAAATTAATATTTCTAAGAATTGTTTTAAACTAAAACCTAATAAATTAATAAACCATAAAAATTAATGTATTTTAACTTGAATGTTAATAAACCAATGGGATTATTAACATTGCTAAACCAAAAGAACTAATAAATCCAAATATTTAATATTATAAACCAAATGAATCGGGAGCAAGGGATAAATATTATAAACTAAGGGATCCAATAAGGACAAAGAAGTTAATATTAAAAATAAGGATATTAATAAATGTAAAATTATCTTTTAAACAATAGATTAATAAACCAAGGGTTATTAATATTTTAAAAAAACAAAAAAATATAATATATTAAAATATGTAATATTATATAATATACAATAATAAATATAATAAAATATATTCTTAAATTATTTCAATATATTAATAGTTTAACTCAAACTATAATATAATTCAAAAATAACATAATAATAATATTTATTGATATTTATAATATTGTATATCATCAATATCCCAAAAGTTATTAATATTAAAAAACTAATAAAATCAATGGTTTAATATGCTAAACCAAAGTAATTGGTGAAGCGGATAAATATTAGTAACATAATAATGACCAAGTATTGAAATAAATAATTTAATAAAGAAGGAGTTAGAAAACCTAAATAATATTTAAAACCAGAAAGCCTAAAAAGTAATAACTCCTAATAATTAATATATTAAACTCAAGAGATTAATAAAGCATATGAAATAATATTTGAGCTCACGAAAACTAAAGAAATTAATAAACCCTAACAATTAATATTTTAAACTCCAGAGATTAATAAACCCAAGAGATTATTATTAATAAATACAAAAGAAGTAATAAACCCAAGGTTTAAATATCATAAACAAAGAATTTAGTGAGAACCCAAGGGATAAATATTAAAAACATAAGGGATCAACCTAACCAAAGGAGATAAACATTAAAAGAGAAAGAGACTAATAAACCTAAGAATTAATATTTTAAACTAAAAAGCCTAATAAATTAATAAACCATAAGAATCAATATTTTAAACTTAAGATATATTGTAATAGCGGGATTTTAACATTATAAATAAAAGAACTAATAAGCAAGGGGTTTAATATTATAAACCAAAGGAATCACCGAACCCAGGATAATGTTATAAACCTAAGGGATCAGTAAAGAACCAATGGATCAATATTAAGACCAGTAGATATTATTAAACCCTAAAATTAATATTTAAACTCAGAGATGTCGACAATAGGTGACTAACGTTATAAATTAAAAGAACCAATAAACCCAAAGGGTTTTTAATACTATAAACGAGAATCGAAAAGGTGAACCCAAGGGATAAATATTAAAAACATAAAGAATCAATAAAAAATAGGGATCAATATTAAAAGAAATAGAGATTAATAAAACCTAATAATTAATATTTTAAACTCAAATATGTTATTAAAGCCTAAGTAAAATATTTTAAATATTGTATTAATAAACCCAAGGTTGTTATTATTATAATAAGGTGTTAATTATTATAATAATGGACTAATAAACACAAGGATTAATACTAAAAACCCAAGGAATAATATTAAACATAAGGGTTTAATATTATATACAGGTATGAGCGGGTAATTTTATAAACCCAAAATAAAATGATTGACCATTGTTGACCTTGATTTGATTTTCATATTAACACAATCTTTGTCATCATATGACGATGGACCATAAATTTATCATGATTGATTTTCATATTAGGTATTTGTCACAACCTGAAAGTTGGACCATGGTTTGCCATGATCGGTTCTAATATTGAGACAATATTTTTCACACGTGATGTTGGTTATAGTTGACGCGAACGGTTTTCATGTTAATACAATATTTTTTCACAACCGACATTGGACCATGGTTAACTTTCCTTGATTGAAGTTTTCATATTAGGGCAATATTTGTCATAATGTGATATTAGGACCATAATTGACCATGGTTTATTTTCATATTGAGTTAATCTTTTCCACAATGTGAGGTTGGACCATGATTTGGCCATGATTGATTTTCATATTGAGATAATGTTGCTGTGACGTTCGAGCATGGTTGACCATGGTTGATTTTCATCTTGATTAAATTTTGTCACAATGTGACATTGGACCATAGTTGACCATGATAATATTATTTAATATTATTAATATTAATAATTAATGTTATTAAGCATGGTTGTTCGCCGTTGACCGTAGCTGATTTTCGCCAGCACTAATCTTGTCGAATATTGACGTGGACCATGGTTGATCATGATTGATTTTCATATTGACACAATTTTTAGTGACAATATGACGTTGGACCATAGTTGTTGTAGTTTGTTTTATCTTCAGACAATATTTTTCCATTGATTATGGTGACGCTATATGGTTAACCAAATATGAGTATGATTGACCATGGTTGGTTGATATTATAAAAAATTGCGAATAATATTGTACTCTCAAAATATGGACCCATATATTCATCAAGCAAGAAGTTGTTAAACCCAAGCGACTAAAAAATGCAATGGAATTAATATTAAAAGCAAAAAAAGGAATAATATTAAGCCATATTAAACCTAAGGGTTTATTATATACAGAATTATGTGAACCTAAGATAAATATTGCAACACTATTTTAAACATGATTGACCATTGTTGAATTTGATTTTCACTCAATAAAACGATCTTTGTCATAATGTGTTAAATTGTTATTGATCAGATTTATTTTCATATTGAGACAATTGTTTATGCAATGCGATTGTTGGACCATGGTTTACATGGTTGGTTTTTCATATTAGGACAATATTTCTCATTACGTTGGATGATGGTTGACCATGATTGATTTTCGTAATAAACGATCTTTGTCTGATAACGACATTGGACCATGGTTGATCATGATTGCTTATCATATTGCAGAACCATCATTTGACAATAGTCCTATTTATAGTTGGCCATGATTTAAGTATTACATTGCAATGGTGGTTGTGGATAGTTAACCATGGTTTGACTATGATGTAACCTTAGCCATCCACTAAGTATTTATTTATAATTAGACATTATTAATCTATTAATTTATAGACCAATATATTAATATATAGTTATTAATATATAATGTTATAAATCTATTAATAATTTGATAATAACAACAAGATATTAATATTTTATAAAATTATTAATTATATAATTAATTTTAATATAAAACTTTAATATTATTGTTGTCATTAACACTTAAGAAGTTAATATTATTATTATTAATAGCTATGGTTCTTCATAAGTTGACTAAGTCCAACTCTAATCATCTACTATAGGTATCCATGTTTAACCATGGACATCCATCACTCATAAAATATAACTCATTATGAACGACTATAATAACACCTACTAAATATTTCTTAACTGTAGTTCAATAAGGTATTCATGTTGAATATTGAAAAGCCTTGACTACGATGACCATGTTCACTATAATTATTAATCTCATAATATAAATCATGCTTAAATGAATAATGCATAATTAATTTATCTGATTATTATTATGAATTTAATAATTTCTTATTATGTCATTAATATTATCTTTAAAAATCTAATTAATATAAATTAAATATTATGGTAATGTTATTAACATGCTAAAAATATTATATGTCATAATATTATATTATTATTTATGATGATATTAAAACTAAACCAATGTATATTTATTTAATCAATAATTAATTAATTAATATTAAAAATTAATTAATATTGATTATATTTATATAATTAATATTAATATATTAGTTCTTTAATGGTGAATTAATATATATTTATTTTATATTTAATATAAAATGTATATAATTAATTAATCATTAAAGTAGTACCTCCTATTAACTAATTTTAAAAAAAATATTTTAAAGGCTTAATATTAATTAATTATAAATCTCACCTATAAGGCCTATTAACGTAAATTATTAATAAATATTAATGTTAATAAATATGGTTATTCAATAACCTAATTTTAATTAATAGTTAATATTAATTATAACATTTATTAATATTAATCATTAAATTTGATAATAGTACGATCTATTAATATTAATTTGTTTTTAATTATTAATATTATAAATATAATTATCGATAAATTTTAATGTTAATTAATTTATTAAAATTGATTACTAAAACTTGTTTATATCTTTAGCCGTTATTAAGATATCAACATTCATTTGAGAATTATGAACATCGTGGATGAAAATCACTTCCTCTTAAGGTACCTGTGTACAACATGAGAAGACTCCAATTTCATAATATTTATTTACTGATGACCTTCCTTTTAAGATATGGAAATTATAGTGGGCATAAAGGCTTCTCCCCAAGTTTTTTGAGCATGTAAATAAAATCTTAAATCGATTTAAATAACTACTGTAAGTTATGTGACCAAAAATTGGTCTTAGTGGATGTTAACCATCATCATCATCATCATTAGCACTTACTAATATTAATGCAATACATACTTTTGTTTGTGCACATTGAAAATATTTGTATAATAACTACTAAAGATACATTATGTTTTTCTTACCTTTGTAAATATTTGGTCTTCATTTTATTTTCTATTAACCACAAACTTAAGTTTTGTACCTTTTAAAATACACATGGGGAAATGTTTGTATTTTTATGTTATCCCATTGAGGTACTAAAGAATGACACTTAAGAATATGTGCACAACTATTTATAATACAATCCTAATTTTGTGAAAGCAATATTGTAAGGATGAAATCATTAAAGAAATAAAAAGTTCATGTAATATAATGTGGTACACCCTACGTGCCATACTTTGTCATGTCAAACCATTAACACCATTAAATCTATTTTTATTAAATAATTTAATATTAATATTAAATTAATAAGTTATCGTTTGAATCATATGCTCTTCACCAGCAAAAAATGGGTAGCCAACTATATTGCAACCATGTCATCATATGCACCGGAAAAAATGGTAGCCAAATGTAGAGGTGTATGGTTTCCTAAACATTGACATTAAGTATTCTTTGGATTCTTGTTGGGGTGCAAGTTATTTTTGGTTTGAAAAATGTGACATCAAGCTCATATTAGCTCGTAAAAGTAACTCTTAAAAATAAATTATTATAATTGATGAACGAAATTCAAACAAATTGAGAAAAATTTAATTACAATATACATTAAATGATTTCAGCCATTTTAACATAGTTAAAGGAAAAAATATCATAGAGAAAAAATAAAAAATAAAAATTATAAAATTTAACACCATTTCATAAAAAAATAAAATTATCATTCTTTGTTTTTCTTACAGAAATTTGATAAAAGATTCTATGTTTTTTATCTAGGTTTAATAAATATAAGAAATTATTAATAAATGTGTGGCATTTGGGAATTAAAATAGCATTTTCCTGGGTTCTTAAAAGCAGTTAAATATTTTTGTCTTGACTAAATCAGTTAAGGCATTTGAACATTAAAAAAAAAAAACTAATTTGAACCTAAAACCTAATTAAATTATTTTATTTTTCTTCTAAATATTTCCATTCTAAAACACTTTTCTAAATTTCTAATACTATAACGTTTTATAAAGTTTACGGTTCGAAACCGGTTTTACAGTTCAAATGTTGTGATGTATTGTATAGTTAATAATTAATATTTCTGTTGTAGAGTTTATGCTATTGTTGGATTGTATAAAACCTATGCATGTCAGTTATGTCTCTAGTAAATATTTCTTGAAAAGATCTCACCAAACAAAAACGAAGAAACATCACGAATGATGCTTAAATTTGTCTGCAATGTATTCTCCACTTTGAAACCACAAACTATTCTCGTGTCAACAATCGACTCTCTCAAGGCTGTCGGTTTGGAGTATTTCTACGATTCCAAAAGATTATTTGATTTGGAGTATTGCCCTACATGTTAAAATTCTTTGAGCTAAAAATATTTGGACTAAAAAAGCCCTAATTTGAACTTGAAAACTTAATAGATTTTTATTTTGAAATTTAAAATATTTGTTAGTTACCAAATTACGAATGGCATGTTGCATTGTAATTAATTTCAATAATGACATTACATGACATTAATAAATTGTCGAATATAAAAATGTAGTTAACAAATTCCAATAATAGACATTCCATTTTAAACATTCATACAGTGTCGAATGAATAAAACATATGTGGCAGCATGTTGTTGGTGGAAATTATTGAATCTTTAGGAAAAGATCAGGGAACAAAAGCATGTTCAAGCAATTTGTCATGCAATATGATATTTCACTTTAAGGCTCCTGGGTGTTCTCTATTCTCAAGCTCCCATCATTACGCATTTATTTAGTTATTATTGGGGTGGAAGTCCATTTGGAATATTTTGTTTTGAAAGTCGACGGAAGGAATACTATGACCAAGGCATTTGATAATTAAGATGCATCCATAATTGAATGAATGATAAGCAGGTTTTGAATTTTATTATTGAATATTTGCCAAGTTATTATTTAATGTTGCCATGTTTCAAGTTATAAAGAAAACATTATATTGAAAAAATTATTAATTTTATCGTGATAAAGAAATGGTGTGTAATATTTCATCAATTGTTGTTTTTAAAATAAATAAAATTTCAAAATGGTGTACATGAATTCATTTTGACCATTCCTATATGTGGTCAATTATTAATGGCATAGTAAAATTTTAATCTTACTTTGTTAAAAAATAATTTAAACAAGGTTTAAACAATTTAGATGTCTGAAAAGATATTGTTTCAATTTCATTCATTGATGTGGTGACTTAGCGATGACAATATCTTTTGTCATCTTTCAATTTGGACCATCGAACAAAAAATTAACTAACAAAAAGATTAAAGTAGCCAATTTAGCAGGCGCCTATCAGGCGTAATTATTTTAAGAAATAAGAAATATTTTTATCTAAATTATGGATCACAGTCTTAGATCTAGAATATTTCAAGTAAAATAAAATGATTTTTATTATTATAACGTATTTTTAAGTATATGTAAAAAAATAATATTAAAATATTTTATCAATAATAATATTAATATCCCCTCACTAATTCTATTTATTTTATTATTTTTCTTTTAACATATTCATTTTTATTATAATAAATATTAACATAATCTTTTGTTTTATTTAATTTTAAAGAACTAACAAACAAAACTGTTCATATATTTCTAAGATAACAAGATAAAATTCTCTACTCAAAATTAAAGTTAAAATATAATCATTGTTATGTTGTGCTATTATTATTTCATTTTTTACGGTAAAAATACGACCACAGTTACAAGTGCGACTCACCTCCTTGCATGAATAAGTTGTAATACGGCGCACTTGGTGTAGAAATGGTTAATGTGAATAATAAGAAATTAGAAAACGATGTTCAAGCATATATTTTGTTGTATTAAAAAACCGAACGCATACCGATATTAAGATTCGAGGGTACATTCATGCATGTATGTTGGATTTCAATAAATATTTTTTATTTATTGTGTGAAGCGTGTTAACCCCATTCTACAACTTAGTATGGGAAGATGTGTAAGTATACTTAAAACCAAAATAAAAAAACAAAAAATTAAAAGTGAAATCTAAATTAAACAATAACACATCAGCTAGACCATCTTAACTATATTGATTTATCAAGTGATGAAGATGATCTCGACGAGGCGAAATCTCTTTCGGGTAAACTTGAAAAAGTACCTGCAGAAGCTGATCGCGGATGGTGGATCGTTGGGCACCTGATGTGGTACCCAAAGAAATATGTGACAATGAGACATGTGATGGTACGTAATAACATGTAACAAATGTCAATAATCTCCGCCACATTTAGTATACAAAAATGTATAGGATTTCTTGAGTTCAACATAATTGCTAAGTTTAATTGTGTAGAGGCTGGTAAATATTTAACAAAATATTTAACACCGCTGAAAAATTGATGGTCTGATTTTTTTGGATTGTAAAGTGACAATGTAATAATATTGAATGATAGAAAATGTGAATACCAAGAATGTATTCAATTACAAATTACCTTCATTGCGATCAATCTCAAACTATTTTATTCTACTATTCTTATTGTCACCCTTGTTAGTTTTGTCATATTTCCATATCGATTATATGAAAAATGCAGTAGAAATCATAAATCATAAACAATTTAACTATTTAACCCATATTAGTAAACATCATACATTGTCTCCCTTGCTCTCCAATATTATTAGGTTTACTTACTATAATACAAAAATCATTCTACATTGTCAATAATTTTTTGTGCTTACACTGAAATCAATGCACACTATTAATCCCATGACCTTAAAACTAATGTATGACCATACATCCAATTACATCAAATCAAAAATAAACATATACACTGAAATCAATGCATCTAATGCAAGAAATCAAATAAGATTAGAAAACAACATCTACACAGAAATCGATGCATCTAATGCAAGTAATCAAATAGGATGTAACACCCCCAATTTATGTGTTGAAATTTTAAAGTTAGACATTTGAACTTTAATCCTAAGGGGAGTGGACCCCAAAGGATGAATGAATTGTGAATGTAATTTGATATTCAATTTGAGGAAATTAATAAAGTACTGGTATGAATTTTGACCAAAAATGAGATTTGAGATCACTTGCTAAATCCATGAGGATGGATAAGGCAACTATTCCCCACAATCCTTCAAAAATCCTTGGAAGGAATTAATGCTAATTTAGATTTTGAGGAAGAATCTAAATTTCCCCAATGATGAGGAAAGTAGTTGGGAAGTGGTAAAAAAAGCTGGAAAAGCTGAGGGAAAGCATAAAGCAGCTTTAAAGAATCCCAAAAATGGGAAGCCTAGGAAAACAGGAAGAAAAGCATCTCGCTATTCTGGACGCAGAATTAGAAACAGGCTTGGGGAACTATTAGCTTAAATAAGTTGCTCCTAAATAGATCAAGGGGGTTGTTGATCTATGCTGGAGGTGGTCTCAGCTCGGGGGTGAGTTCTGGGAGAGAAATAGAACTATACGGTTGGGAGGTTGGTCTACTGCATGAGTGGTATGTATTTAAAATCACCGAGGAATTTTATTTTCTGCAGTATGAATTGGCTACATATAATTAACTACTCTATATTAGAAGTGTAGATGTTGTATGCTGGGTGATGGTAGATAAGAAATTCAATTATAGTCAATTCTGGCCTATCAGTCTTTATTATGAGTAATGGTAATTATGGTAATATGAATTTTATTTGTAACTTTAATCTGCTTCAATAAATAAGAGAGGGACAGTAGGAATGGGTTCTTCAACCCAAATGGCAGGGAAAGGAGAAATTGTTGGGAGTCTGTGGTGTTCTTACTTTTAACAGAAGTAAATAGCAGAAGCAAATCCTCTACCTTTTGTATGGTAGTAAGAACAATAGCCTGGGATAGTATTCACCAGAATGTCTAAACCCAACCCGGGTCTAAATCTGGAGATACTGTACAAAAGAAATATCCCAGGGGGATTCAAGAAACACAATTATAAAAACTTAAGTAGTTATTAGAATGGAATACTCCAGATTCTCAGAAAAATAATTATAGAAACAAACCAATGTTACTATCTGTACAAATTAGGGATACTGAAACACCCTGAACAGATTCTCTAATGGAGATAAATTCAGTCAATTCATCATGGATACATCTAAAATAGATCATGTTTGTGCAAATAAACATTTATAAATACATGGAAGAGTATAGCCATAATATAAAGTACTCTAAATCTTATTATTAAAGCTGTAAGGAAATCAATGGAAAACTTATTCAGCTCAGAAATATAGTTCATACATGTGTTGTAAGGCAGAAATCATACACCCCAGGAGGTATGTGACTGTCATCTTAAATCCTGGTTATACCTGAGATTAAAAGATTAATATGACCAGTATTTATTCCGCAACCATAAAAAATTATGGAATATCACATGCGAGAGTCATAACTAGCTGCTCATCAATTTCGATATATTATTCTGAATGCATGTGATAAATTTATGATAGCAACACAGAAGTAAACACAGTAAGAGACCAGGTAAATATACCCAGAGACTGACATACATTATATCATTTTCCATACGAAAATCACAAACGCAAGCCTACAGTATATATTGAATTGTATTAACTCTGCAGACCTTCTGGAAAGACAGGAAATTCGTATATCATATCAACAGAAGAAAACATTATAGATATAGCACAAGTCTATAATGAAAACGATAAATAACTTAAGGCTTTTCACATATCCTATCACCGTTCATCTGCATCAAAACGAAACAAATATAGGATGCCGAGCATTCAGTCAAAGAAAAAGTGACCAGAATATACCGCAGATATCTATATATATATATATATATATATATATATAATTTAATCCGCCATCGATAATCACTGTCTACGACCAAAAAGTAGCATCTGAAGTTTAAAGAGTCTCGGCATAAATGTCGAATAAAACTCAACGGAACTAAAAATGCAGACGGCGATAAACACAGTCCTCAATACGAATTTGCAACAAAGTTTATCCGTTATATGTCTGAAATTTATGAAATCAAAAGTCTATAGCGAGCAACGATGGCATCGTTCCATCATGAGAAATTCAGGAATCGACGTCTTGCCATCAAGCATTCATCTGGAAGCTATCTCAATAGTAGAATGCCACAAATACCGACCTGTAGGTATGAGCAGAATTGCAAATTAGTATGTGAGGAAAATTGTGCGAGAAACCCGCGTAGCAGAGACTAGGGTATACACAGGGAACGAAAGACTTCACCTCAGCGAATAGGGTCTGACTCCTACACATACCTGAGGAGAGGTATTAGAAACCCACAAGAATGCGAAGGCAGTAAGAGTCAAATACGTATAGCAATTTCAAACAATGGGTACTGATGTAAATGGTCAGGTATCGCTATTGCGAAACCAATAAAATGAAAGGCTACCACCAGTAGCACGCAACCAAAAATGCGTAACCAGAGACGATGGGACGAGAGATCATTACCTGAACGCCGAAAGATTGTGGAGAAAAAGCTATTCTGCGAAACGCCCAGGCACCAAGATGAAATTTGTTAACTGCAAACAAACTTGTATGACTCGTGAAAATTCATAGCCACGGGAACAAACACCTGGTGACACAAATCGAACAGATTTAGTAAGAGAATTTTGATTTTGGTAAATGGCCATCGAACTAAATATAAAACCCCCAAACACACAAATTACCTGCGTGGAAGCCCGAGGTAACCAAGATTTCAGGACTTCAGTCGCCTGGGGGAAAAAACAACCTCAACAGGCCGAGCAATGGCGTAGGGAGAATAGAAGGGAAGAACCCTCTCTGCAAAGAAAAAAAAAACGTGACTCCTGCATCGATGTGCCAATCTATGGGATGGCCGCATTACTCGTTCGGAACGAGAGAAAAGAACAGAGTTAGGAAATGGGTAAATTAAATATCAACCGGAATCCAAATCTACAAACCCTAACCCGCCAAGCGCCATACACTTGTCCCCATCACAACGATGGTCATGGGGATGAGCAACTCGGCGGGACTGTCACCATTAAATTCAGAGGTAGGTAGAGTACTACGGCACCAGTTAATAAGCCATAGTCTCGAACACGCTTGAGGGTGAATAGCATAGTGTTTCAACGAATAAGCCATGTGAATCCAATCCGAGGTGGCTCCACCTTTGCCCAGGTGGTACTCCGGACTTAAATGCCAAAGATCGGGCCAAATCAACGTACGCAGAGAAAAATGATGCCCCTCGAAACCTCGATCAGAGTTCAGAAAGAAACATACGTAAATCCTTATGGTCTCCAATTGAATTAATATCGGTGTTAATAGGTGGTTCGATAGTGAATGATCTCGGGTCGGCATGTTTAAATTTCATCAGAACTTACGTTATATCCATATGATATATACATATAAACCCAACGTTATTGATAGAGGTATTGGCCAACGTTTCATCATGGCTATGGTTAAATGCGATATGTAAATTCTTTGATTAGCGCGTGGTATAGGAGGAGTATTCCCTCCACGTATATAAATAAAAAAATATATATATATGTCATATGCATATATATAAGTTTTATGGGTATTTATCATATGTTGGAAATTATGTCATATGGCATATTTTATGGATATATATATTATATGGCCACACCCAAGTATATAATTGGGAAAGTCAATTTAACCTTAACATGAGGATTTTAACCGAATTCGATGCATAAGTTTTATTAATACATTCTAGGATACAAACTGTTAATGTCGGAAAAAAAAAAAAAAAAAAAAATTTGTGGTAATAGAGGTACATTACAAATGGTATCGGAGCCCAAGTTATAAAACTGGGCTGTTATGATTGTGCTCACTGAATTCTGAATGTTATTTTATAGATGAATATTGCAGAGATTGTTTTTTTTTCAATTTTACTGATCAATATTCTGAGTGTAAACAGTGGTGCTAAAATGGCTGAAGGTGGAGAAATTTATGTGGATCTGCGTGATGAGTTTGGTTCACCAGATCCCAATGCCCCGGTACTGGCTATGTTGCACATGCTGCAACGAGAATTGGCTGAACTAAGGAGCCAGAATGACATATTGTCATCAGCCAGTAAGGAGTAGGAAAAGCTCATCAGAGAACAACTTCCTGGAATAGCCAAGAAGGCAAAGGTTCCGGAAAGAGGAAGATGGATGAATCTGATGATGATGATGATGCTGCTAGACATCAATATAAATAGAAAAGAGAATTGCAGGGGGAATTTCGAAAGATCAAACCTCCCTCCTATGATGGGGAGAAGGAGGAAGATGCTGAAGCTTGGTGGCTGAACATGATTAAGTATTTCCAAGTTTATGAGTATGAGAGCAATCTGAAAGCCAGATTAGCTATTTACCAGCTACAAGGTAAAGCTACCTTGTGGTGGGAGGAGACAAAAATGGTGCATGCCATTGATGAAAAGACAGTTACTTGGGAGGATTTCTAGGCTAAGTTCAAAAATCGTTATTTGAATGAGTGCTATTATGATGATAAAGCAAAAGAATTCCATGAACTTAGACTAGGACAGCTCACTATTGATGAGTTTGTTACTAAGTTTACAAACCTGTTGAGATATGTACCCTACATTAGGGAAGAAAAGGAAAAAGTACAAAGGTTTCTGAACTGTTTGCCTACAGTATACAAAGATAAAATTGAGTTTGAAAACCCAAAGACAATGGACGAAGCTGTTAGAAAAGCGAGATTATGCTATCAGCAGTTTAAAGGAAAGGCTGAACAAGGAAAAAGCGGGTTAAACAAGGGGGAGTTTAAGGGAAAAATACAGAAACCAGCATATTTAAAGAATTTTGGCAGAGATCATCTGTGGAAAAGGTTTAATAAACCCAAAGAGAGCCAAACTGCTCAATCCCAGGTGGCTTCAAAACAAATAGAGGGGGACAATAAAAATGAAGGGACAGTCAGAATGAAGGAACCCTTGAAATGTTGGGGCTGTGGAGAATCCCATCTTTTGAGGGACTGTCCCCATAGAAACATTCATATGATCAGAAGAGAGCAGGAAGCGACAATAGTAAATGACATAGCCAGAAATATACCAACTATTAGTGCAGCTTTGGAAAATCGGCAAGCAGAACATAAAGCAACCATGGTGGAAATGGAGGGTAAGATTTCTGACCTACCTGTTACTGTTTTGATTGATCCATGTGCTTCTTTAAGTTACATTAGTCCTGGAGTTGTAGAAAAATGTAAAATCAAACCTGAAAAATTTCAGCAGTCATGGTTGGTACAGCTGGCCACTGGGACTAAGAGAAAAGTAACCCATAAATTGCCCAAAACAACCATTCAATTAAATGGTTTTCCAGCAGAAGTAAATCTAAACATAATGCCGTTAGGATCCTATGACTTGCTGATAGGAATGGATTGGCTGGAAAAGAGGAAAGCCCTGATGAATTGCTGGGATAAAACCCTGCATTGTGTGGATGAAGAAGGGAAACCTTTTACTCTAAAAGGAAAACCAAAATCCATTTCAGTAAGACAAATATCAGCCTTACAATTAAAACGAACAACTAGAAAAGGATACCAAGTTTATGCAGTACATGTGGAAGAAGTAGAACAGAAAAATGGAGAAAATCTGCTGAATGAATTACCGGTGGTAAGGGAGTTTAAAGAAGTTTTTCCGGATGAGATTCCTCATCTTCCCCCTAAAAGAGAAATTGATTTTACCATAGATCTGGTGCCGGGAGCAACACCTATTTCCCGAGCCCCCTATCGAATGAGCCCTCCTGAAATTATGGAGCTGAAGATGCAATTGCAAGAATTACTAGATAAAGGTTACATTAGACCAAGTGTGTCTCCTTGGGGAGCACCAGTCTTATTTGTGAAGAAGAAAGATGGAACTTTTAGGATGTGCATTGATTATCGTCAACTAAACAAGTTGACCATTAAAAATAGATATCAGCTCCCTAGAATTGATGATCTTTTTGACCAGGTGAGAGGGGCCTCAGTATTTTCGAAGATTGACTTAAGAACTGGGTATCACCAGCTCAGAATCAAGGAAGAAGACATCAGCAAAACAACTTTTCGAACCCGGTATGGACACTACGAATTTGTAGTCTTACCTTTTGGATTGACAAATGCCCCTGCCACATTTATGTGTCTGATGAACAATGTGTTAAATAAGTATTTGGACAAATTTGTTCTTGTGTTCATAGATGATATCTTAGTCTACCCCAAAAATGAGGATGAACATCAATAACACTTGAGAATAGTGTTGCGGACTTTAAAAGAAAACCAGTTATATGCCAAGTTCATCAAATGTGAATTCTATAAAGATAAAATTCAATATCTGGGTCATATTATTTCTGAAAAAGGCCTTGCAGTTGATCCTGAAAAGATAAAAGCCATTAAAGAATGGCCAGTCCCAACTGATGTTTCAGCAGTAAGGTCATTCATGGGGATGGCGGGATATTATCGCAGATTTGTGGAGAGATTTTCTGCTATAGCACATCCCATCACGTCATTGCAGAGAAAGGGTGTTAAGTTCGTGTGGACTGAAAAATGTCAAGTCAGTTTCGAGCAATTAAAACAAAAACTTACTTCAGCCCCTATACTAAAGATTGCAGATCCTGATAAGGAATTTGTGGTGTGTACCGATGCTTGCAGAGAGGGGTTGGGAGGAGTCCTGTTGTAGGAAAACTCAGTTATTGCCTATGAATCTCGAAAACTGAAAATACATGAACAGAATTATAGTGCCTATGATTTGGAATTAGCAGCTGTTATCCATGCTTTGAAGATGTGGCGACACTATCTTCTTTGAAAAATTTTTATCTTGATGACTGATCACATTAGTCTCAAATACTTCTTTTCCCAAACTAATCTGAATGCAAGGCAAGCCAGATGGCTGTCCTTTTTAAGTGAATTTGACATGGACATCAAACATATCAAGGGAAAAGAGAATAAAGTTGTTGATGCATTAAGCAGGAATGCTTGCCAGACTATAAACAGCCTTGGAAGTAGTGCACAGATCGAAGTAGAAGAATTGGTGAGAAAAGCAGCAAATCAAGATCTAAAATATGAAACACTCTTGGTGAAACTACAGAAAAAGGAGAAAACTGATTTCACTCAAAACCAAAAAGGGCTGCTCTATTATAAAAACAAGTTGTATATTCCAAATGTAGAGTCTTTAAAAAGAGAAATTTTGGATGAATATCACAAACAGCCATATGCAGGGCATCCAGGATATCAGAAAATGTTGACAGCCTTGAAAAAGAAGTTGTTCTGGCCAGGAATGAAGAAATATGTGGCAGAATATTTAAGTAAGTGCATGGAATGTCAACTAGTCAAAGTTGAACATCAACATCCAGCAGGTCTTTTAAACCCTTTTCCAATAGCAGAATGGAAATGGGACACAGTTTCCATGGACTTTATAACAGGGTTACCCAAAACCAAATATCAACATGATTCTGTAATGGTAGTAGTAGACACTCTCACAAAAGCTGCCCACTTTATACCAGTGAAATCTACCTTTGGGACAGCTCAAGTAGCGAATGTGTTTCTGAAGGAGGTAGTAAGGCTTCATGGGGTTCCAAAGGTAATTGTCTCTGACCGAGATGCTAAGTTTACAGCAGCCTTTTGGAAAGGATTTTTTGGAGGGATGGGTACTAAGTTGAATTTTAGTACTGCCTATCACCCTCAGACCGATGGGCAAACAGAAAGGACTAATCAAATTTTGGAGGATATGCTGAGAATGTATGTGATGGACAGACCATCAAAGTGGGAAGAGTATTTGCACTTAGCTGAATTTGCCTATAACAACAGCTACCAATCCTCTATCAAAATGAGTCTGTTTGAGGCACTGTATGGAAGGAAGTGTCGTACTCCTTTGAGCTGGAGTCAACCAGAGGATAAACTAATGTTGGGACCTGATGCATTACAAGAGATGGAGAAAATTGTCAAACAGATACAAAGAAACATCAAGACAACACAAGATCGCCAGAAAAGCTATGCTAATAAGAAAAGAGTGCATCGAGAATTCAAAGTGGGAGATCATGTGTATTTGTGTATTAAACCCAAAAAGAGCACACTTTATGCTGGAAGTTGTGCCAAATTGGCTCCTAGATATTGTGGTCCTTTTGAAGTCTTAGAAAGGGTGGGACCAGTGGCATACAAACTGGCCTTACCACCCCATGTTAGGGTTCATGATGTGTTTCATGTTTCATTATTAAAAATATATGTGCATGATGCTTCTCACATAGTTAATTGGAATGTTGTACAGGTGGAACCAGAAGGGGAATTTCTGCTAGAACCGCTTCAAGTATTGGAGTGGGAAGAAATTGAATTGCGAAACAGAACAGTAGCCAGAGTAAAGGTGCAGTGGAAGCACTTTACTGCTAAAGAAGCTACTTGGGAAAGAGAAGCTGAAATGATGGAGAGATATCCATTTTTGTTTGAGAAATGAAATCTAGTAGTTAAATAACAACACCAAGGACGGTGTTTATTTTTAGAGGAGGAATATGTAACACCCCCAATTTATGTGTTGAAATTTCAAAGTTAGACATTTGAACTCTAATCCTAAGGGGAGTGGACCCCAAAGGATGAATGAATTGTGAATGTAATTTAATATTCAATTTGAGGAAATGAATAAAGTACTAGTATGCATGTTGACCAAAAATGAGATTTGAGATCACTTGCTAAATCCATGAGGATGGATAAGGCAACTATTCCCCACAATCCTTCAAAAATCCTTGGAAGGAATTAATGCTAATTTAGATTTTGAGGAAGAATCTAAATTTCCCCAATGATGAGGAAAGTAGTTGGGAAGAGGTAAAAAGATGGAAAAGCTGAGGGAAAGCATAAAGCAACTTTAAAGAATCCCAAAAATGGGAAGCCTAGGAAAACAGGAAGAAAATCATCCTGCTATTCTGGACGCAGAATTAGAAACAGGCTTTGGGGAACTATTAGCTTAAATAAGCTTCTCCTAAACAGATCAGGGGTTGTTGATCTATGGTGGAGGTGGTCTCAGCTCGGGGGTGAGTTCTGGGAGAGAAATAGAACTCTACGGTTGGGAGGTTGGTCTACTGCATGAGTGGTATGTATTTAAATCACCCAAGGATTTTATTTTCTGCAGTATGAATTGGCTACATATAATTAACTACTCTATATTAGAAGTGTAGATGTTGTATGCTATGTGATGGTAGATAAGAAATTCAATTATAGTCAATTCTGGCCTATCAGTATTTATTATGAGTAATGGTAATTATGGTAAGATGAATTTTATTTGTAACTTTAATCTGCTTCAATACATAAGAGAGGGACAGTAGGAATGGGTCCTTCAACCCAAATGGCAGAGAAAGGAGAAATTGTTGGAGTCTGTGGTGTTCTTACTTTTAACAGAAGTAAATAGCAGAAGAAAATCTTCTACCTTCTGTATGGTAGTAAGAAAAATAGCCTGGGATAGTATCCACCAGAATGTTTAAACCCCAACCTGGGTCTAAATCTGGAGATACTGTACAAAATAAATATCCCAGGGGGATTCAAGAAAAAAAAAAACTTAAGTAGTTATTAGAATGGAATACTCCAGATTCTCAGAAAAACAATTATAGAAACAAAACCAATGTTACTGTCTGTACAAATTAGGGATACTGAAACACCCTGAACAGATTCTCTAATGGAGATAAATTCAGTCAATTCATCATGGATACATCTAAAATAGATCATGTTTGTGCAAATAAACATTTATAAATACATGGAAGAGTATAGCCATAATATAAAGTACTCTAAATCTTATTATTAAAGCTGTAAGGAAATCAGTGGAAAACTTATTCAGCTCAGAAATATAGTTCATACATGTGTTGTAAGGCAGAAATCATACACCCCAGGAGGTATGTGATTGTCATCTTAAATCCTGGTTATACCTGAGATTAAAAGATTAATATGACCAGTATTTATTCCGCAACCATAAAACATTATGGAATATCACATGCGAGAGTCATAACTAGCTGCTCATCAATTTCGATATATTATTCTGAATGCAGGTGATAAATTTATGATAGCAACACAGAAGTAAACACAGTAAGAGACCAGGTAAATATACCCAGAGACTGACATACATTATATCATTTTCCATACGAAAATCACAAACGCAAGCCTACAGTAGATATTGAATTGTATTAACTCTGCAGACCTTCTAGAAAGACGGGAAATTCGTATATCATATCAACAGAAGAAAACATTATAGATATAGCACAAGTCTATAATGAAAACGATAAATAACTTAAGGCTTTTCACATATCCTATCACCGTTCATCTGCATCAAAACGAAACAAATATAGGATGGCGAGCATTCAGTCAAAGACAAAGTGACCAGAATATACAACAGAATATACAACAGATATACGACCAAAAAGTAGCATCTGAAGTTTAAAGAGTCTCGGCATAAATGTCGAATAAAACTCAACAGAACTAAAAACGCAGACGGCGATAAACACAGTCCTCAATACGAATTTGCAACAAATTTTATCCATTATATGTCTGAAATTTACGAAATCAAAAGTCTATAGCGAGCAACGATGGCATCGTTCCATCATGATAAATTCAGGAATCGACGTCTTGCCATCAAGCATTCATCTGGAAGCTATCTCAATAGTAGAATGCCACGAATACCGACCTGTAGGTATGAGCAGAAGTGAAAATTAGTACGTGAGGCAAACTGTGCGAGAAACCCGCGTAGCAGAGACTAGGGTATACACAGGGAACGAAAGACTTCACCTCAGCGAATAGGGTCTGACTCCCGCACATACCCGAGGAGAGGTATTAGAAACCCACGAGAATGAGAAGGCAGTAAGAGTTAAATACGTATAGCAATTTCAAGCAATGGGTACTGATGTAAATGGTCAGGTATCACTATTGCGAAACCAATAAACTGAAAGGCTATCGCCAGTAGCACGCAACCAAAAATGTGTAACCAGAGACGATGGGACGAGAGATCATTACCTGAATGCCGAAAGATTGTGGAGAAAAAGCTCTTCTGCGAAACGCCCAGGCACCAAGATGAAACCATGAACTGGAGACGAAGTTTGTTAACTGCAAACAAACTTGTATGACTCATGAAAATTCATAGCCACGGGAACAAACACCTGGTGACACAAATCGAACAGATTTAGTAAGAGAATTTTGATTTTGGTAAATGGCCATCGAACTAAATATAAAACCCCCAAACACACAAATTACCTGCGTGGAAGCCCGAGGTAACCAAGATTTCATGACTTCAGTCGCCTGGGGGAGAAAACGACCTCAACAGGCCGAGCAATGGCGTAGGGAGAACAGAAGGGAAGAACCCTCTCTGCAAAGAAAAAAAAAACGTGACTCCTGCATCGATGTGCCAAGCTATGGGATGGCCGCGTTACTCATTCGGAACGAGAGAAAAGAACAGAGTTAGGCAATGGGTAAATTAAATATCAGCAGGAATCCAAATCTACAAACCCTAACCCGCCAAGCGCCATACACTTGTCCTCATCACAACGACGGTCATGGGGATGAGCAACTTGGCGGGAATGTCACCATTAAATTCAGAGGTAGGTAGAGTACTATGGCACCAGTTAATAAGCCATAGTCTCGAACACGATTGAGGGTGAATAGCGTAGTGTTTCAACGAATAAGCCATGCGAATCCAATCCGAGGTGGCTCCACCTTTGCCCAGGTGGTACTCCGGACTTAAATGCCAAAGATCGGGCCAAATCAACGTACGCAGAGCGAAATGATGCCCCTCGAAACCTCGATCAGAGTTCAGAAAGAAACATACGTAAATCCTTATGGTCTCCAATTGAATTAATATCGGTGTTAATAGGTGGTTCGATAGTGAATGATCTCGGGTCGGCATGTTTAAATTTCATCAGAACTTACGTTATATCCATATGATATATACATATAAACCCAACGTTATTGATAGAGGTATTGGCCAATGTTTCGTCATGGCTATGGTTAAATGCGATACGTAAATTCTTTGATTAGCGCGTGGTATAGGAGGAGTATTCCCTCCACGTATATAAATCAAAAAATATATATATATATGTCATATGCATATATATATATAAGTTTTATGGAAATGGTATTTATCATATGTTGGAAATTATGTTATATGGCATATTTTATGGATATATATATTATATGGCCACACCCAAGTATATAGTTGGGAAAGTCAATTTAACCTTAACATGAGGATTTTAACCGGATTCGATGCATAAGTTTGATTAATACATTCTAGGATACAAACTGCTAATGTCGGAAAAAAAAAAATTTGTTGTGGTAATAGAGGTACATTACATAGGACTAGAAATAAACATTTACACTCAAATCAATGCATCTAGTGCAAGTTGGAAAATAGGATTAGAAGCCAACATATACACTAAAATCAATGCATCTAGTGCAAAAAATCAAATCGAATTATAAATCACCATCTACACTGAAATGCATGCATTTAGTGCGAGTAATCAAATAGGATTACAAATAATTTATATTGAAATAAATGCAAATAGTGTAAGCAATCAAATATAATTATAAATCAACATTTACATTGAAATTAATGCGTCAAGTGCAAGCAATCAAATATGATTAGAAATCACCATCTACAGTGAAATCAATGCATTTAGTTCAAGCAATCAATTAGAATTAGAAACCATATACATTTAAATCAATGCATCTAGTGCAAGTAATCAAATATCATAAGAAATCAAAATCTCTCTCTCTCTGCCCTCAAATCCTCTCTCTTCCCTCATCACTCTATCTCTATCTAAAACTATGTTACTATATCACTCCCTTTATTCTTCTCTCTCCTTCTCTCCCCCCTTGTCTCTATTACTCTGTCTATGTCTCTTTATCTACCCCCTAAAAATACACACTCTCTCTTCATCTCTCCCTTGTCACTCCCTTTCTCTCCACTTCTCACTCTCTATGTCTTTCTTCTTCTCTCCCCATCCAACTCTGTCTCTCTATCCCTCCCTCTCTCTCCTCCTCTCATCCTTCCTCGCTCTCCCCTTATCTCTCTCTCTCTCTCTCTCTCTCTCTCTCTACCCTCCAATCCTTTCTCCTTCTCATTGTCTCTCTTGCTCATACCTTGTCTCTGTTGCTATCCAATATTATTAGGTTTAATTACTATAACACAAAAATCGTTCTACATTGTCAATAATTTGTTTTCCTTACACTGAAATCACTGCACACTATAAATTGAATGACTTTAAAACTAATGTACCAATCATACATCCAATTACATCAAATCAGAAATCAACATATACATTGAAATCAATGCATCTAATGCCAGAAATAAAATAAGATTATAAAACAACATCTACACAGAAATCAATGCATCTTACGAAAGTAATCAAATAGGACTAGAAATAAACATCTACACTCAAATCAATGCATCCAGTGCAAGCTGGAAAATAGGATTAGAAACCAACATATACACTAAAATCAATGCATCTAGTGCAAAACATAAAATAAAATTATAAATCACCATCTACACTGAAATGCATGCATTTAGTGTGAGTAATCAAATAGGATTAGAAATAATTTATATTGAAATAAATGCAGATAGTGTAAGCAATCAAATATAATTATAAATCAACATTTACATTGAAATTAATGCATCAAGTGAAAGCAATCAAATATGATTATAAATCACCATCTACAGTGAAATCAATGCATTTAGTGCAAGCAATCAATTAGAATTAGAAACCATATACATTGAAATCAATGCATCTAGTGGAAGTAATCAAATATCATAAGAAATCAAAATCTCTCTCTCTCTGCCCTCAAATCCTCTCTCTTCCCTCATCACTCTATCTCTATCTAAAACTATGTTACTATATCACTCCCTTTCCTCTTCTCTCTCCTTCTCTCCCCTCTTGTCTCTATTACTCTGTCTATGTCTCTTTATCTACCCCCTAAAAATACACACTCTCTCTTCATCTCTCCCTTGTCACTCCCTTTCTCTCCACTTCTCACTCTCTACGTCTTTCTTCTTCTCTCCCCATCCAACTCTGTCTCTCTATCCCTCCCTCTCTCTCCTCCTCTCATCCTTCCTCACTCTCCCCTTCTCTCTCTCTCTCTGTCTCTCTCTCTCTCTCTCTCTCTCTCTACCCTCCAATCCTTTCTCCTTCTCCTTGTCTCTCTTGCTCATACCTTGTCTCTCTTGATATCCAATATTATTAGGTTTAATTACTATAACACAAAAATCGTTCTACATTGTCAATAATTTTTTGTGCTTACACTAAAATCACTGCACACTATAAATTGAATGACTTTAAAACTAATGTACCAATCATACATCCAATTACATCAAATCAGAAATCAACATATACATTGAAATCAATGCATCTAATGAAAGAAATAAAATAAGATTATAAAACAGAATCTACACAGAAATCAATGCATCTTATGAAAGTAATCAAATAGGACTAGAAATCAACATCTACACTCAAACCAATGCATCTAATGCAAGAAATAAAATAGGATTAGAAAACAACATATACACTAAAATCAATGCATCTAGTGAAAGTAATCAAACAGAATTATAAATCACCATCTACACTAAAATGAATTCATTTAGTGCAAGAAATCAAATAGGATTAGAAATCATTTATATTTAAATAAATTCATATAGTGTAAGCAATCAAATATAATTATAAATCAACATCTACATTGAAATTAATGCATCAAGTGCAAGCAATAAAATATGATTAGAAATCACCATCTACACTGAAATCAATGCCTTTAGTGCAAGCAATCACATAGTATTAGAAACCATATACATTGAAATCAATGCATTTAGTGCAAGTAATCAAATATCATTAGAAACCAAAATCTCTCTCTCTCTACCCTCAAATCCTCTCTCTTCCCTCATCACTCTATCTCTATATAAAACTATGTTACTATATCACTCCCTTTCTTCTTTTCTCTCCTTCTCTCCCTCCTTATCTCCATTACTCTGTCTATGTCTCTTTATCTACCCCCTAAACATACATACTCTCTCTTCATCTCTCCCTTGTCAGCCCCTCTCTCTCCACTTCTCACTCTCTACGCCTTTCTTATTCTCTCCCCATCCAACTCTGTCTCTCTATCCCTCCCTCTCTCTCCTGCTCTCATCCTTCCTCACTATCCCCTTCTCTCCTCTCTCTCTCTCTCTCTCTACCCTCCAATCCTTTCTCCTTCTCCTTGTCTCTCTTGCTCATACCTTGTATCTCTTGCTATCTAATATTATTAGGTTTAATTATCATAACACAAAAATCGTTCTACATTGTCAACAATTTTTTGTGCTTACACTAAAATCACTGCACACTATAAATTCAATGAATTTAAAGCTAATGTACCAGTCATACGTCCAATTACCTCAAATCAAAAATCAACATATACATTGAAATCAATCCATCTAATGCAAGAAATCAAATAAGATTATAAAACAACATCTACACATAAATTAATGCATCTTATGAAAGTAATCAAATAGGACTAGAAATCAACATCTACACTCAAATCAATGCATCTAGTGTGATGCCAAGATTCTGCTATAAAGTAGACCCTAGCATATAATAGCGTGCGTGCTTCCTTCTTCACCAAAATACTTAATAAAAATCTTCATTAAAAATACATTTGATTCAGCTTAAAATGTACACAAAGAAAAGAGAGCCATACGAACAAAAATACTTATATATAATAATACAAGAAAATTACTTGGCCGAATATTACAATGGATGGCCTCTCAACTCTCGCCCCTTTTACAAAAGCTCTCAAACCATCTCTCTCTCTCGCTATGTATTACTCACTGTCTTTCATCCTCACACACTCCTCATATTATACATAATAATGAATTTATTCCAATCCATAATTTCCTCCACAAAAATCTCAACTAAAATCTAATTTAGATTTATCCTTTTTTTGGACTCAACTAAGTTCCGTTTAAGGAATTATTAATCCCTATATTATCTACCTAATTAAACTCCACTCATATCCTTAATTTATTAAAAGAATATTTACAATAATCCTCACTTACAATTTTCTCTCTTAATTTATTAAAAATGAGCAAACTAATTTATAAAATAATTAAAAAAACCTCACCCCCTAAATCACACAAATGAATAATTAAAATTAAGCTTGATTCTCCTGCATCATAGTGCAAGTAAGAAAATAGGACTAGAAAACAACATATACACTAAAATCAATGCATCTAGTGAAAGCAATCAAATAGAATTTTAAATCACCATCTACACTGAAATGAATTCATTTAGTGAAAGAAATCAAATAGGATTAGAAATCATTTGTATTTAAATAAATGCATATAGTGTAAGCAATCAAATATAATTATAAATAAACATCTACATTGAAATTAATGCATCAAGTGCAAGCAATCAAATATGATTAGAAATCACCATCTACACTGAAATCAATGCCTTTAGTGTAAGCAATCAAACAGAATTAGAAACCATATACATTGAAATCAATGAATCTAGTGCAAGTAATCAAATATCATTAGAAATCAAAATCTCTCTCTCTCTGCCCTTAAATCCTCTCTCTTCCCTCATCACTCTATCTCTGTCTCCAACTTTGTTATTATATCACTCCCTTTCTTCTTCGCTCTCCTTCTCTCCCACCTTGTCTCCATTACTCTGTTTATGTCTCTTTATATCACCCCTAAACATACACACTCTCTCTTCATCTCTCCCTTGTCACTCCCTCTCTCTCCACATCTCACTCTCTTGTCTTTCTTCTTCTCTCCCCCTCCAAATCCGTCTCTATATCCCTCCCTCTCTCTCCTTCTCTCATCCTTCCTCGCTCTCCCTTTTTCTCCTACCTCCCTCTCTCTCTCTCTCTACCCTCCAATCCTTTCTCCTTCTCCTTGTCTCTCTTTCTCATACCTTGTCTCTCTTGCTCTCCAATATTATTAGGTTTAATTACTATAACACAAAAATCGTTCTACATTGTGAACAATTTTTTGTGCTTACACTGAAATAAATGCACACTATTAATCCAATGTATTTAAAAATAATGTACCATCATACATCCAATTAAATCAAACCAGAAAGAAACATATACACTGAAATCAATGCATCTAATGCAAGAAATCAAATAAGATTAGAAAACAACATCTACACATAAATCAATGCATCTATACCAAGTAATAAAATGGGACTAGAAATCAACATGTACAATCAAATCAATCCATCTAGTGCAAGTAAG
Organism: Pinus albicaulis; assembly: GCA_034641835.2. NCBI lineage: Eukaryota > Viridiplantae > Streptophyta > Pinopsida > Pinales > Pinaceae > Pinus > Pinus albicaulis. The sequence goes on along the minus strand of JAXQQM020083090.1, from coordinate 103,596 downwards.
AAAATAGTATTAGGAACCAACATATACACTAAAATCAATGCATCTAGTGCAAGCAATCAAATAGAATTATAAATCATCATCTACACTGAAATGAATGCATTTAGTGCAAGAAATCAAATAGAATTAGAAATCATTTATATTGAAATAAATGCATATAGTGTATGCAATCAAATATAATTATAAATCAGCATCTACATTGAAATTAATTAATCAAGTGCAAGAAATCAAATATGATTAGAAATCAACATCTACACTAAAATCAATGCATTTAGTGCAAGCAATAAAATAGAATTATAAACCATATACATTGAAGTCAATGCATCTAGTCCAAGTAATATAATATCATTATAAATCAAAATCTCTCTCTCTCTCTCTCTCTCTGCCCTAAAATCCTCTCTCTTCCACCATCACTCTATCTCTGTCTCCAACTATGTTACTATGTCATTCCCTTTTTCTTCTCTCTACTTCTCTCCCCCCTTGTCTCCATTACTCTGTCTATGTCTCTTTATCTACCCCCTAAACATACACACTCTCTCTTCATCTCTCCCTTGTCACTCCCTCTCTCTCCACTTCCCACTCTCTGTGTATTTCTTCTTCTTGCTCTCCAATATTATTAGGTTTAATTACTATAACACAAAAATTGTTCTACATTGTCAATAATTTTTTGTGCTAACACTAAAATCAATGCACATTATTCATCCAATGAATTTAAAACTAATTTACAATCATACATCCAATTACATCAAATCAGAAATCAACATATACACTGAAATCAATGCATCTAATGCAAGAAATGAAATAAGATTAGAAAACAACATCTACATAGAAATCAATGCATCTAATGCAAGTAACCAAATAGGACTAGAAATCAACATCTACACTCAAATCAATGCATATAGTGCAAGTAAGAAAATAGGATTAGAAACGAACATATACACTAAAATCAATGCATCTAGTGCAAGCAATAAAATAGAGTTATAAATCACCATCTACACTGTAATGAATGCATCTAGTGCAAGCAATCAAATAGAATTATAAATCACCATCTACAATGAAATGAATGCATTTAGTGAAATCGATCAAATAGAATTTATATTGAAATACATGCATATAGTGTAAGCAATCAAATATAATTATAAATCAACATCTACATTGAAATTATTGCATCAAGTGCAAGCAATCAAATATGATTATAAATCACCATCTTCACTAAAATCAGTGCCTTTAGTGCATGCAATCAAATAGAATTTGAAACAATATACATTGAAATCAATACATCTAGTACTGGTAATCAAATATCATTAGAAATAAAAATCTATCTGTCTCTCTCTCTGTGTCTGCCCTCAAATCCTCTCTCTTCCCCCATCACTCTATCTCTGTCTCAAACTATGTTACTATATCACTCCATTTCTTCTTCTCTCTCCTTCTCTCCCCCCTTGTCTCCATTAATCTGTCTATGTCTCTTTATCTCACCCATAAACATACACACCCTCTCTTCATCTCTCCCTTGTCATTCCCTCTCTCACAACTTCTCACTCTCTATGTCTTTCTTCTTCTCTCCTCCTCCAACTCCATCTCTCTTTCCCTCCCTCTCTCTCCTCCTCCCATCCTTCCTCGCTCTCCTTTTCTCTCCTTCCTCCCTCTTTCTCTCTCTCTCTCTCTACCCTTCAATCCTTTCTCCTCCTCCTTGTCTTTCTTGCTCATATCTTGTCTCTCTTGTTGTCTAATATTATTAGGTTTAATTACTATAACACAGATATCATTCTACATTGTCAATAATTTTTTGTGCTTACACTGAAATCAACGCACACTATTAATCCAATGACTTTAAAACTAATGTACCATCATACATCCAATTACATCAAATCATAAATAAACATATACACTGAAATCAATGCATCTAATAAAAGAAATCAAATAATATTAGAAAACAACATCTAAACATAAATCAATGCATCTAATGAAAGTAATCAACTAGGACTAGAAATCAACATATACACTCAAATCAATGCATCTAGTGCAAGTAAGAAAATAGGATTAGAAACCAACATATACAATAAAATCAATGTATCTAGTGCAAGAAATCAAATAGAATTATAAATCACCATCTACATTAAAATGAATGCATTTAGTGCAAGCAATGAAATAGGATTAGAAATCATTTATATTGAAATAAATGCATATAGTGTAAGCAATCAAATATAATTATAGATCAACATCTAAATTGAAATTAATGCATCAAGTGAAAGAAATCAAATATGATTAGAAATCACCATCTACATTGAAATCAATAAATTTAGTGCAAGAAATCAAATAGAATTAGAAACCATATACATTGAAATCAATGCATCTAGTGCAAGTAATAAAATATCATTAGAAATAAAAATCTCTCTCTCTCTCTCTCTCTCTCTCGCTCTCTCTCTCTCTCTCTGCCCTCAAATCCTCTGTCTTCCCCCATCACTCTATCTCTGTCTCCAACTATGTTACTATATCACTACCCTTCTTCTTCTCTCTCCTTCTCTCCCCCCTTGTCTCCATTACTCTGTCTATGTCTCTTTGTCTCACCCATAAACATACACACTCTCTCTTCATCTCTCCCTTGTCACTCCCTCTCTCTTCACTTCTCACTCTCTATGTCTTTCTTCTTCTCTCCCCCTCCAACTCCGTCTCTCTATCCCTACCTCTCTCTCCTCCTCACATCCTTCCTCACTCTCCCTTATTCTCCTACCTTCCTCTCTCTCTCTCTCTCTCTCTCTCTCTGTACCTTCCAGTACTTTCTCATTCTCCTTGTCTTTCTTTCTGATACCTTGTCTCTGTTGCTCTCCAATATTATTAGGTTTAACTACTATAACAAACAAAGATTTTTACATTGTCAATAATTTTTTGTGCTTACATTGAAATCAATGCACACTATTAATCCAATGACTTTAAAACTAATGTACCATCATACATCTAGTTACATCAAATAATGAATCAACATATACACTGAAATCAATGCATATAATGTAAGAAATCAAATAAGATTAGAAAGAAACATCTATAGAGAAATCAATGCATCTAATGTCAGTAATCCAATACGACTAGAAATCAACATTTACACTCAAATCAATGCATATAGTGCAAGTAAGAAAATAGGATTAGAAACCAACATATACACTAAAATAAAAGCATCTAGTGCAAGCAATCAAATATAATTATAAATCACCATCTACATTGAAATAAATGAATTTAGTGAAAACAATAAAATAGGATTAGAAATCATTTATATTGAAATAAATGCATATATTGTAAGAAATCAAATATATTTATAAATCAACATCTACATTGAAATTAATTCATCAAGTGCAAGCAATCAAATATGATTAGAAATCACCATCTACACTGAAATCAATGCATTTAGTGCAAGCAATCAAATAGAATTAGAAACCGTATACATTGAAATCAATGCATCTAATGCAAATAATCAAATATCATTAGAAATAAAAATCTCTCTCTCTCTCCCTCTCTCTCTCTCTCTCTCTCTGCCCTCAAATCCTCTCTCGTCCCCCATCACTCTATCTTTGTCTCCAACTATGTTACTATATCACTCCTTTTCTTCTTCTCTCTCCTTCTCTCCCCCCTTGTCTCCATTACTCTCTTTATGTCTCTTTATCTCACCCCTAAACATACACACTCTCTCTTTATCTCTCCCTTGTCACTCCCTCTCTCTTCACTTCTCACTCTCTATGTCTTTCTTCTTCTCTCCCCATCCAACTTTGTCTCTCTATCCCTCCCTCTCTCTCCTTCTCTCATCCTTCTCACTAAGTCAAATCGGCAATCAACATATACACCAAATCAATACATCTAATGCAAGAAATCAAAAAATATTAGAAAACAACATCTACAGAAATGCATCTAATGGTAATAAAATAGGACTAGAAATCATTCAAGCTCTACACTCAAATCAATGCATCTAATGCAAGTAATAAAAAATAAGTTATAAAACCAACATATACACTAAAATCAATGGATCTAGTGCAAGCAATCAAATAGAAATATAAATCACCATCTACACTGACATGAATGCATTTAGTGCAAGAAATTAAATAGGATTAGAAATAATTTATATTGAAATAAATGCATATAGTGTAAGAAATCAAATATAATTATAATTCAACATCTACATTAAAATTAATGCATTAAGTGCAAGATATCAAATATTATTAGAAATCACAATCTACACTGAAATCAATGCATTTAGTGCAAGCAATCAAATAGAATTAGAAACCATATACGTTGAAATCGATGCATCTAGTGCAAGCAATCGAATATCATTATAAATCAAAATATCTCTCTCTCTCTCTCTCTCTCTCTCTCTGCCCTCAAATCCTCTCTTACGCCATCACTCTATCTATGTCTCCAACTATGTTACTATATCACTCCCTTTTTTCTTCTCTCTCCTTATTTGCCCCCTTGTCTCCATTACTTTGTCTATGTATCTTTATCTCACCCCTAAACATACACACTCTCTCGTCATTTCTCCCTTGTGACTCCCTCTCTCTCCACTTCTCACTATCTATGTCTTTCTTCTTCTCTCCCCCTCCAACTCCATCTCTCTATCCCTCCCTCTCTCTCCTCCTCTCATCCTTCCTCGCTCTCCATTTCTCTCCTACCTCTCTCTCTCTCTGTCTACCCCTCCAATCCTTTCTCCTTCTCCTTGTCTCTCTTTCTCATACCTTATCTCTCTTGCTATCCAATATTATTAGGTTTAATTACTATAACCGAAAATCATTCTACGTTGTCAATAATTTTTTGTGCTTACACTAAAATCAATGCACACTATTAATCCAATCACTTTAAAACTAATGTACCATCATACATCCAATTACATCAAATTAGAAATCAACATATACATTGAATTCAATGCATCTAATGCAAGAAATGAAATAAGATTAGAAAAAACATCTACACAGAAATCGATCCATCTTATGAAAGTAATCAAATAGGACTAGAAATCAACATCTACACTCAAATCAATTCATCTAGCGCAAGTGAAAAAATAGGATTAGAAACCAACATATACACTAAAATCAATGCATCTAGTGCAAGGAATCAAATAGAATTATAAATCACCATCTACATTGAAATGAATGCATTTAGGGCAAGCAATCAAATAGGATTAAAAATTATTATATTGAAATAAATGCATATATTGTAGGCAATCAAATATAATTATAAATGAACAACTACATTGAAATTAATGCATCAAGTGCAAGAAATCAAATATGATTAGAAATTAATCTACATTGAAATCAATGTATTTAGTGCAAGAAATCAAATAGAGTTAGAAACCATATACAGTGAAATCAATGCATCTAGTGCAAGTAATCAAATATAATTAGAAATAAATCTCTCTCTCTCTCTCTCTCTCTCTCTCTCTCTCTCTCTCTCTCTCTCTCCACCCTCAAATCCTCTCTCTTCCCCCATCACTCTATCTTTGTCTGCAACTATGTTACTATATCACTCCCTTTCTTCTCCTCTCCCCCCTTGTCTCCATTACTTCTATCTATGTATCTTTATCTCACCCCTAAACATACACACTCTCTCTTCATCTCTCCCTTGTCACTCCCTCTTTCTCCACTTCTCACTCTCTATGCATTTATTCTTCTCTCCCCCTCCAACTCCGTCTCTATATCCCTTCCTCTCTCTCCTCTCATCCTTCCTCACTCTCCCTTTCTCTCCTACCCCGCTCTCTCTCTCTCTCTCTCTCTCTCTCTCTCTCTCTCTCTACCCTCCAATCCTTTCTCCTTCTCCATGTCTCTCTTTCTCATACCTTGTCTCTCTTGTTCTCTAATATTATTAGGTTTAATTACTGTAACATAAAAATTGTTCTACATTGTCAATACTTTTTTGTGCTTACACTAAAATCAATGCACACTATTAATCCAATGACTTTAAAACTAATGTACCATCATACATCCAATTACATAAAATCATAAATCAACATATACACTGAAATCAGTGCATCTAATGCAAGAAATCAAATAATATTAGAAAAAAACATATACACAGAAATTAATGCATCTAATGCAAGTAACCAAAATGGACAAGAAATCAACATCTACACTCAAATCAATGCATCTAGTGCAAGTAAGAAAATAGGATTAGAAACCAACATATACACTCAAATCAATGCATCTAGTGCAAGCAATAAATAGAATTATAAATCACCATCTACACTGAAATGAATGCATTTAGTGCAAGCAACCAAATAGGATTAGAAATCATTTATATTGAAATAAATGCATATAGTGTAAGCAATAAAATATAATTATAAATCAACATCTACATTGAAATTAATGCATCAAGTGCAAGCAATCAAATATGATTAGAAATCACCATCTACACTGAAATCAATGTGTTAGCACTCTGTAATTTATGAAGGCCGGAGACTGTGTTGAGATTCAACAAGATGATGAGCCTAGTGAAAATTAAGCACCTTCACTAAGTGGGGCCCGCAGGCTATTTTTAGGTGTATCTCTATTTTTATAATGGTGAGCATATTCTAAAATTAGCAGGATGATGATTGTAGATGGTTGAGAAAATTTTATCTTTGGATGAATTTCTATATTTAAAAGATGGTCGAAGTCTATTTATAGATCGCTAATCTGAAAATAGGATGCATGTCGATTATTATTAGCCCTTAATAATAATCAGACAATAAATAGTAACTTATTCTCTTGGAGCACTTTATTTCAGTGAACAGATGTGGCACATCAGTGGGCTGAAGGAATTATGAAATTCCTAGGGTGGATGGTGACTCATGCATGGAGGACTCCGTTATAACTAATAGTGGCAAGTTGTAATAGAGTTGGAAGAGTAGTTATGTGAGTTGTTATTTAGTTTAACTCGGTTAAGTGAGTTAAACTCAGTTGTGCTAGTTGTAACTGAACATACACTAGTGAAAGAAGAGTGAATTAATTATTTAATTAATTCACAAGTAATATCTTACTTGCAATTGACCAAATACAGCAATTAACTAATTGCATGTCAGATCCAGTGGAGACGTAGTGGAGAGATAAGTGAAAGGGTGTGTTTGACTATCAGTTGTGACTATAGTGATGCATTCAATGCATCTACACAGAAATTGGAGATGCCAATGAGTATTACGTAGTGCAAGCAAGGCAAGATTGAATTCATTCAGGGATCTTCTTTAGCAGGGATTGCACAGTGGAGGTAGGCTTTTAGGAGGCAAGAAATTGGTGCATAGATATGAAAATTTCTGCATGGCAGTGTGTAACAATTGTATATTGTAGTGAGAGCTCTATGAAAAATTCCGGCAAATATTTTTTAAAATATAGGTTACAGTAGTTCAACTTCAGTATTTTGGGTGCCCTAAGCGTTTTTGATGGTGCTGAATTCATTTCCACCATAAGAAATGTAATTCGAACACTCCAACTACCTAATTTTTTTATTTTTTTTACTGGATTCCGGAAAAAAATTGTCGTTTGGGCTATTCTGTTGCGTCGATAGACAACTCCTCATACCTTGTCTCTCTTTCTCTCCAATATTAATAAGTTTAATTGCTATAACACAAAAATAAATGTACATTGTCAATAATTTTTGTGCTTACACTAAATTCAATGCACATTATTAATCTGATGACTTTAAAATTTATGTACCATCATACATCTAATTACATCAAATCAGAAATCATCATACACATTGAAATGAATGCATCTAACACAAGAAATAAAATAGGATTAGAAAACAACATCGACGCTGAAATCAATGCATCTAATGAAAGTAATCAAATAGGATTATAAATAAACATCTACCCTCAATTAAATGCATCTAGTGCAAGTAAGAAAATAGGATTAGAAACCAACATCTACACTGAAATCAATGCATCCACTGCAAGTAAATAGGATTAGAAAACCAACATATACACTAAAATCAATGCATCTAGTGCAAGAAACCAAATAGGAATATAAATCACCATCTACACTGAAATCAATGCATTTAGTGCACGCAATCAAATAGGATTAGAAGTTGTCTATATTGAAATCAATGCATCTAGTGTAAGAAATCAAATATAATTAGAAATCAACATCTACATTGAAATTAATGCATCTAGTGCAAGAAATCAAATATGATTAGAAATCACCAACTACATTGAAATTAATGCATTTAGTGCAAGAAATAAAATAGGTTAGAAATCATCTACATTGAAATCAATGCATCTAGTGCAAGTAATCAAATATCATTAGAAATCAACATCTACACTAAAATAAATGCATCTAGTGCAAACAATCAAATAGGGTTAGAAATTACCATCTACACTGAAATCAATGCATCTATTGCAAGAAATATTCTCCCCTCTCTCCCCCCTATATATATCTATATGTCCCTCCATCTCTCCTTATTTATCTCTTTATATCACCTCCCCAAACACACATGCTCTCTCACTCCATATCTATCAATCTCTTTGTCCCTCCCTCCCTGTCTCCCTCTATCTCTTATTTCTCTTCAACTTCCATCTATATCTCTGTCTCCCTCTGTCTCTCTATATCAACCCCAAAACATACAATTTATTTCTCCAATATATCTATATATCACTCCCTCCTCCTCCTCCCCCTCCCCCTCCTCCCCCCCTCTCTCTATCTCTCTCTCTCTCTCTCTTCCCCTTCCCCCCTCTCCGTCGCTTCTATCTCCCTTCCCTCCCGTTATCCTCTCTCTCAATCTTCCTTGCCACTCCATCTCTCTCTATCTCCACCTTTAACTCTCTGTGTCTTTATTCTTACCTCACTCTCTCTCCCCTCCATCTCCATCTCTCTTTCCCTACATCTCTCCACTCTCTCTCTTTCTTTGTCACCCACCTCTCTCTCTCTCTCTCTCTCTCTCTCTCTCTCTCTCTTCACTTCCTAACTTTGTTACTATATGCCTCTCTCTCTCCTTCTTTTCCTTCTTCTCTCCATCTCTCCTTCTTTGTCTCTTATCTCACCCACAAACATACACACTATCTCTCCATGTCTCCCTTGTCACTCCCTCTCTCTCTCCACTTATCACTCTCTATGTATTTCTTCTTCCCTCCCTCTTTCCCCGTCCAATTCCATCTCTCTATCCCTTCGTCTCTCCATTTCTCTCCTACCTCCCTCTCTCGTCCCCCATCACTCTCTCTCTCTCTCTCTCTCTCTATCTCCCCTACAATCCTCTCTCTTCCCCCATCACCCTATCTCTCTCTCTTTATCTCCCCTACAATCCTCTCTCTTCCCCCATCAGTCTCCCTCTCTCTATCTCCCCTACAATCCTCTCTCTTTCGCCATCACTCTCTTCCTCTCTCTCCCTTTCTCTCATTCCTCCCTCTATCTGCCCCACCACCCCCCCCCCCAACACCACTCTCTCTCTCTCTCTCTCTCTCTCTCTCCATTTTCCATTCAATCCTCTCTCTCTCTCTACCCTCAAATCCTCTCTCTTCCCCCATCACTCTATCTCTCTCCAACTATGTTACTATATCCTTCCCTTTCTTCTTCTCTCTCCTTCTCCCCCCCCCTCCCCCCTTTGTCTCCATCACTCCTTCTGTGTCTCTTTATCTCACCCCTATACATACACACTCTCTCTCCATCTCTCCCTTGTCTCTCCATCTCTCTCCACTTCTCGCTCTCTATATCTTTCTTCTTCCCTCCCTCTCTCCCCCTTCAACTCCATCTCTCTATCCCTCCCTCTCTCCTCCTCCTCTAATCCTTCATTTATCTCCCTTTCTCTCCTACCTCCCTTTCTCTTCCCCCCTTTTTGTCTCTCTCTCTCTCTCTATACCCTCCAATAATCTCTCCTTCTTTCTCCCCCTCTCCTTTTATCTCTCCCACCTCCATCGTTATGTCTCCCTCTCCCTCTCTTACCCTTCTCTACCTCTCTCACCCCTCTCTCCCTCTCTCTCTTCATTCCTCCTCTCCCATCTCCTTCAGTTTATCTTCATCTCTCCCTTCTCACTCCCCATATTTATCCACCTCTATCATATGTCTTTGTTCTTCCCTACCACATATATGTAGAGTTAATATATCTATCATGATATATTCATATATATTATAATATAACAAATTTAATATTGTATTAATCTAAAATTATTAAATTTAATAATATTAATATTATAATATATTAACATGAATATTAGATTTAATAATAATAATATTATTATTATAATTATTATTTCAATATTAATGTAAGGGTTAACAATAATTTTGTTTGCATGGTATTAATAATAATTTGGTCCATGGTATTTGACCCATAGGCTTCATATATAATTAGATGTTGATTTCTATCCTATTTGATATATTTTTATTTATTTACCTCACCTCTTTTTTTTCACAAAGGAAAAATTCGTAATCTTTCATTAAGTAGAAAAATTACGTGTTAAATTTTACTAATATTGTCGAGTAGCATCTATTTGCATACATCATAGATAGGTATGAGCTAATTTTTACATAATAGTAATTCAGAATCGACAAATAAGTTCGGTGCATAACTTATTGGATCTGAATGAGTCAATATGAGGAAAAGAAAATATATAATATGTACATATGTAGCTGCGGAATAATAAAAAAAACCATACAAAAAGGATCTCCAAATGAGATGGATCAAATATTGTTGTCATGTACCAACAACATCAAAAACCTGTGGGTCTTCAATGAATGGCCTATGAAAAAACCTGTAAATCTAGTCGCCATTAAATTCCGTGATGTACCAGGTACCCCAGATCAGCTCCAAGGCTTCTTTGGATAGTTTGTCTACCACTTTATTCCGAGTCCTATAAATATGATTGACAGAAATGAAGTCAAAATGTAGTTTGAGGACATGAAATTCCCTAAGAAGAGAAATCAGTGTGTGCGTGTAACATTGGGCCTCAGCATTGAACCAGTTGATCACATTTAGGGACTCCCCAAATATCTGAATAAAATTGTAGTTTTTATCCCGGGCAAAGATCAAGAGAAGTCTCAAGGTTTGTAGTTCGGCGAAGTTGTTCGAACCGGGTCCTAGACCCATCTTGATGTGGAAGTAATGCAGCGTAGATAAATATAGGGTAGGCCCCCCTCCACATCCCTGTTGATTGGATGCGCCATCAAAGTAAGCCCAGTGCTGAGTGTGACCAATAATTTTGGGGGTGTCCATCCGATCAATTTGTTGTTGGACATCATGCGGGATCATGCAGTATGCGGCAAGAATCACATAAGATATGCGCTCTGCATGCACCTATTGTTTCTCAAAAATGCATTTGTTGCGTGAAATCCATAGGTGCCAAGCAATAATCAAAGGGAGGATACGCAACTTAGTGAGATTTGCAGTTGATTGCCACCAAGAAGTCCAGGCCGCCAGAAGTGTAATTCCATTCCAGTGTGTAGAGCATCCCAAACTGTGTATGACCAAGTTCCAGATGGACTGAGTGATATGGAATTCAAGAAAGATGTGCAAAGCATCCTCCACATGATGAAGGCAGAAACAACAACACAAGGGCCCCTGTATTGCTCGGCAGTGGAGTAGATCCATAGTGGGTGCAATATTCTAAAGAGTGCACTAGAATAATAGTTTGTATTTATGTGGTGCATTTAGTTTCCAAAGAGGCCACCACCACCAAATTTTTTCGTGTGGTTCCTTGGGTCTGCAGAGTGTCAAGCAGCCCACCTTTGGGGTGTATATACCCGAATTGGATATGGCCCATATCAGTTGATCCTCATGTGAAGTCAATCAAATGTGTGATGCTTGTAATGCCTGCATGTAATTCGCCCATGCTAGACAACCAATGCGTGGAATATCCAGGTCCACCGCGGATACCCAAGCTTGGGTATGCCAATTTCTGCAGGCCTGATAAGCAATCTGTGCAAGGTGCGAGATTCCCAAATTATCCAAATGCGCCAGAATCAAATCGAGTAGCTTGAAGTAATTCCCACTGCCCGACCAAGAATCTGAACCCACCCGAATGGATGCACCAGAGCAAATTTGCTAGGAAAGCTCACTTTTAATTAATGTAGTAGCCTTTTTGATGGCTTTCCAGATAATGGAGGCTCCAGGCGTGTGAAAAATATGACCTCTGATCTAATCAAGCATGTTAATAGGGGCAATGTACTTGGTAGTAGTGACCTCCCTCCATAGACTGCAGCCAGTAAGCAAGTGCCAACACAATTTAGCAGCCAGAGCTTTTGAGAATAGGTGAATATCTTTGATGCCCCAGCAACCCCACTGTTTCGGAATGTTGATTGGATCCCAAGCAATCCACGCAAATGTTCTATCCATTTCATGATTCCTCCAAAGGAATTTCCTGCAAATGTTTCTGACTCGGTTAGTCACACCAATAGGTATCTAGGCCAGAGACATCCAGTAGACAGGAATGGCTTCGAGTACTGATTTGATGAGGGTCAGACATCCAGCCCAAGATAGCCAACGATGATACCAGACAGTGATTCAGCATTCCACTTTTGCGATGAGCCAGTTCCAATATTTGATCTGATAGTCATTGAGTTTAAGATGGAACCCCAAGTATTTCAATCCCACCTCAATGTTGTTTGGAACATAGTCGAATAAAGCCGAGGTGATACCCTATTCCTGAATAGACAATCGGGTCATGATAATGGTTGATGTATTGTTGTTTGGGATCATACCAGTTGCTCTACAAAAACTTTGAAGAATTTTCTCAAATTGAATAGAATCCTGTCAAGAGCCATCAAGAAATATAAGAACATCATCAACAAATAATAGGTGTGTGAGGTACATAATCTCATTAATTTGGAGTCCATGTAAATCCCCATCCTCTTTGCCCTTTTTGATAAGGACAAATAGCCCTTCCATAACAAGGACAAAAAGTAGGGGTGATAGTGGGCAGCCTTGTCTCAGACCCCGGCCCGCATGAAAAAATTCTGATGCGGTGCCATTTAGGAGGATACTGAAGGTTTCATGGCTAATACAACCCATGATCTAGTTGATGAAAGTGGGGGGAAAGCCAGTGTGAAGGAGGATAAGGTGTAGGTAGCTCTAGTTAACCTGATCAAAAGCCTTTGCGAGGTCAATCTTAAGAATGGTGGATTTGAGATTTTTTGTTTTGATAGAGTGTAGGGCTTCTTGAGCCATACTAATAGCTTCATGAATCTGCATATGGTGTAAAAAAGCAAATTGTTCTTTGGCAATGTGTGCAGATAAAAAGGGTTTGATGCGATTAGCAATAATTTTAGAAATAATTTTATAGATACAATTACAAAGAGATATGGGTCTATAATCCTGAAAACTATTAGGGTGTTCAGTATTTGGAATGAGAGCAATGAAGGTTGTATTGAATCCGTCATAAATTTGTCCCTTTACACGGTTGTCTTCAATAGCAAGTAGGAGATCACATCCAATGAGCTTGAAGAAATGAATGAAGAATTCAATGGGCCAGCCATCTGGTCCAGGGCTTTTATCTTTTTTGAACCATTTAAGAACACCCTCAATCTCACCCATGGAGACCGGACTGTTGAGATCCTCCGTTTGTTCCAGGTCCACAAATATGTTGAAGGATCTGGTAATCCTCATAATGTCGGGAAGATCATATTGGAGAGGGGCCCGATATAGATTGGAAAAATGCTGAATACCCATATTAGCAAGTTGAGTATGAGTACGAGCCACAAATCCATGATGGTCAGTAAGTTCCCAAATTCTGTTGCCATTTTTCCGGCCATTTGCATGCTGTTGGAAGAATTTTGTATTCTCATCACCCACCTCAAGCCAGATAGCCCTGCTATTGAGCCTCTAATCAACTTCCTTTTGGCGAAGTAGTTTTCTTCTTGAAGTCTTGAGTGATATGAGGTGCTCCTTTGTGGTGCTAGTTCTAAATCCAACCAGATCCGGATCATTGAGCTGTGCGATCTCTAGTTCACTTCTATTGAGCTCCGCATGCTCCAGCCTTCTTTTCTCCCGCACCCAATCTATGTTCAGGCCCTTAATCCGATTAAGATTATCATTAATAATTCTAGCCGGTTCCAAATTAGGAAAAATGGCACAATGCTACCACTCCTGGACAACCAGATTGTGAAAATCTGGGTCAAGAAGCCATCTGGAATTAAATTTGAAAGGTGGACGGGCTCTGTGAGGTCCAAATGCCAATTCCAAAAAGACAAGTGAGTGGTCAGATAGTCCCCCGTGACCCACCCATTGACGAGCAAGATCCAACATCTGAAGTAGTGGTTGTTTGATCAGAAATCGATCCAGCCAACGAGCCAAAGTCGTAGCCCCCATTCTGCGGTTTCTCCAAGTTGGTTGAATTTTGTTCATCTGAATGTCAATTAGGTTAGTTGATTCCAGTGCAGAGCAGAAGAAATCGGCAAGCAGGTCAGGGATAGCATGTGGACCCCAAGATTTAGATATACCCATAGAAAAATTCAAATCACCACCCAATATAATGAGAGGATTATTGATCAAAGTGCAGTTCAACAATGCGTGCCAAAAATCCTCTCTATTAGAACAAGGCCCATAAACATTAATAAGGGTATAGGTGAGTCCATCGTTGCCATAGTTTATGTTGATCCCAAGAGTACTATGCCTGCTCGAGCAATTGAGCACTCTAGTGGTCTTATTGTTGATACCAATGGCACAGTCGCCCGATCTACCTCGGGCGTCTAGTGTAAAAAATGACCAATTTGGAAGTAGTGAAAGTAGCAAAGAGTTTACAAATATTCCATCCCCCGATGTTTCTTGTAGGAATAGAATATCAATATGTTTTTAAGAAAAAATTTCCTTGAGGGCCAATCTTTTATCAGGGTTGGCCAAACCCCTGCAATTGAATGTCAGACAGATCATGAAGTAACCCCAACAATGGGTCGCCTTGATCTAAGAACCCATAGTATGGAAGATTGAGTGCCAGCCGCAACTTCATAATTGGCAAGTTTAATGGCTTTTTCCAAATCAGATGGTTGACCCCTGGTCTTTGAATTGGAACAGTGAGCCCCAGGACCAATCCCAAGAGAATCACTGGAGGAAGGGAGGGTTAAGGATCGTAGGTAGTAGGAATGTCTAGAAGTAGAGGAGTTCGATTGGTGAGGATATTGGCTAGAGGACAGATCAGCTAATGTGTGAGGAATGGTAGGCGTGATAGTAGGGGGAGCCCGAGAAAAGGTGCATTTGAGGTTGGGTAGAGAAATACCAGAGTGAAGAGTGGTAGTAGATAAACATGGAGATATAACGGAAGATGACAAAAAAGATGAAATGAAATGCAGAGAGTCGGGAGTAGGAGAGGTACCCAAAACTGTAGAGCAGTACAGAGTGTGTGGAGATGACGGAGCATGGGTCCGAGCTTGAGTGATAGGCCAGGTAGGAATAGAATGAGGCGGCTCCCACGCAATATCGATCGATGTAGTCGGCGCATTTCCAGATGTCCCCTCCGAAGACATACAAGAGCAAACAATAGGCTCTGTCTAAGTGGCCGCCAAGATAGTTTTCTTCTGAAGCGGTATAGAGAAACCCAACTTTGGACAATCCTTGTATAGGTGCCCCACCTCGTGGCATTTCCTACACATGAATGGCACTCCCTCGTAGTCCAAAGTTTGTTGCCATATCATCCCTCGAAAGAACATGGTGTAAGTGTCATGAAGACCGTCCCTAGTGTCCAGAAGGATCAGGATACGAGCCACAACTCTGTTGCTCGTGGTCAAGTAGGATCGGTCATGGTCAAGATAGTGACCAAAATCCTCCCTAATGTTGCGGAAGGTTGTTTCAGTCCAGAATTGGAGAGGAAGGACAGGGAAACAAATCCAAATGAGCCCGACCCCTGCATTTTTTTTGTTTGGATCAAACAGCGGCGTCCATCGCTTGAGGAGCACGGGATGCATTTAGATATGCCAATACTGGTTAAGGACCCAAGAAATCTGGTCAGCAGAGGCGAAGGAGAGTGAGAACCAACCCTGGGAAAGCAGGAGAACTTCCAGAAGTGGCTCAAGTATCCCACCCCAAATCTCCCAAGTCCATTGCATAAGTCGCGCAGATGAGTATTTTCGGCCATGAACTCTACCCACAAGAACAATGGCCGCAGTGTGCTCCAAATCCACCATGCCTCTATCTTGCCCGAAGATCGAGTTCCTACAGAGCTTGTTTTTGGTAATTTTGGACTTCTTACCCTTGTCAGGACGCCCCAGGTGCTGGTCACCTGATCCATCCGAGTCCGATGATGGGTGCGGAGAGTCAGTAGTATGAGCATCCACCAGAATATTGGTGAAAACCCCCAATGCCGCGACCAGTCCACCAATCTCAACCACGCTATTCTGTCCGAGGCCACCAATTTTCAGCTGCTCAAGGGTCTGGGTGGTGGCATTGATATTGGCCAAATCCGCCCCCGCAAATGGTATAGAGAGTCCTAGTTCCTCCCCCTGAAAACTAACCGAGCCCAACGGGGAAACATCCCAGAGACCATTAGACATCGGGGAGGGAGTAGCAAAACAATTAACAACAGTTGTGTCACCACAGGGGGAACCAATAGACCCTACGAGGTCAGTCCGAGCAGGTGCCTCAGATACCACGGTAGGTGCATTCAGTTCCATATCAGCATCTGCCTCTTGCTCGAGGCCCCAAATGTCAACACCTGCCAGTGGGTCTTCAGAGTAATCAACGAGCTCCTCGTAAGCACTCATGTAGTCAAAATGAGTGAACACTGGTAGGGGGTGAAGAAAACCGATCATGTAACAATACAAAAGCCGCAGACCCACATTACGACAAGTAGAAAAATGATAAAAATAAGAGGGCGAAAGTCAGGTAAAGGCAGGTTCGAGTTGGGCCCGCGGTCTGTCTCAGATAATGCCGAGCCGCGACCAGATGAAGACCAACAGACAAACAAATGTTGCTCGCCCCAATGAAAATCACCCAGCCACACAGCAGTCCCAGTGGGTAACAAGATGGAGCAAGTATGATAGAAAATACCTCAATAGCTCGATGATTGGTCTAATGACAGTAGCAGAAAATGCAGAAACCTGATCATATTCTATTAGTTACCCCAAGTGGGCGGGATATCAGTCAATCGCAGGTTCCGAGGCGCCCAAACCAGTGAATAGGTTAGGGCTGCTGCCATGGAAATCCGCAAGGTTCATAACCCTAGCCTCCAAAGTCCATCTCCGCGCCATTTCCGAAAGCTACTTGTGAAATTTATTTACCACACCTCTTTTATAAATATAGTACCTGGCCCATGGTATTAATAATAATTTGTCCCATAGGCTTCACATAAATAAAACCTCTTTTTTGAATTTTTGTAAATACAAAGAGGTTTATGGAGTAAATATGATTATTTATTTATTTATTTACCATATCTCTTTTGGAGTAAGTATAAAAAAATGTTTTATTTATTTACCACACTTCTAATTTATTTATATTTGTATTTATAGATCATATCTCTTTTTTGAGTGTTCCCAAAACTCTTCATATTTTAAATTTATATTATTTCAATTTATTTTTAATTATTTATTTATATGGTTATATAAGTTATTGTTTAAATCGACATTATTTAGATTTTATTTTTTAAATTTTATTTTTTTTGTTTTGACTTTCAACATACTTACACTTCTCCCCCATACTAAAGCTTTTGAACACAATTAATATAAAATCATCACAATTAAATTCTGTTATATTTAAGATATAATAAATTAATACGAAAATATCTTAAATTTGAATTTATTACTAAATATTCAGAAATCAAATATTTTAAAAAATATTTAACCCGACATCACATTATTATGTGAAATAAAACAATCCACTTTAAAACAGCCTACCACTCACCACCAACGGCACCTTGCCACCTACCGTTATAATATAATGAATTTCGCAAGTGACCACTAAAGTTGTTATTAATATAATTTAACCTCTGACCAAGCGGAAAGTTGTACCGTTGTAATGATGTAACAATTTTGTAATAATGGTTTTTGTTTTATAAGCACCATTATAAGCACCATTGGACATCAAGTCAACCCCAAATCTCTCACTTTGTATGTCACGTGTATTCCACACATACACTGTAAATAAAATTAGAAGTTGTCTAGAAGCGTGTTTTATAGCACGGGCGAAATTAGCGAATTTGGTCAACTAAATTTGCAAAAATCAGGTAGTTGCAGTGCTTGGAATCCATTTTTGATAGTGGAAATGGATTCAGCACTATCAAAAACCCCTGGGGCACTCAAAATACTAATGTTTAACAACTATAAACAGAAGTTTCACCACGGGCAAATCTTTGTGGGATTTTCTTTTCATCGTTCGGTTTTGGATCAAGAAAGGTAAACATACATAGACTACGTAATAAAATTAAGTCAAGCATGTCATGTTCTGTTCCAGAAGCACACTTTAGAAAAAAACTTTGACTCCAGCCTTTGGACTTTGAATTTTTATGTCTAAATCCAATAGTAATGTCCTTTATTTGCGCCTTCTGACCTGGATACTTTTTGACTTTTGCATTTGACTTGGTGCTGTTCTTTAATTAAATTCCTACAACCATTTGACTTGGTGAGAAACCCTACCCAATTAAATTCCTACAACCACTAACGATAATGGGTATATCAGATTCTGCGACCCCTTATATGAGTCTGGCTCTCCATAAAATATCTCAACTATCAACTTGACACTAATGTGCTCGATTTGAAGATTTCATTTCGGAGTCGTCTAACGAGCGGAGGAATTGCCCGGACGGTCAAAATTGGCCGGAATCCGGGCCAAAAAAATTTAAAAAATCTTGCAGAAACAGTGTTTGAATCCTGATTTTGACATTGGAAATGGATTCAGCACCATCAAAAACCTTTAGGACACCCAAAATATTAAACTTTGATAGTTATAACATGGATTTAGAAAAATTCCTGCCAGATTTTCTGAAAATCTTATCGGAATTTTCATGATTTTCAGGGCGATTCCTCTGGCTAGTTAGACTACGGCATTTCATAATGGCAGCTTGTCGACCCCGTCCGTGCCAAAAAAATGGTTTGTTATTACTCTCCTGGTTTTCACGTCTTCTCTAGGTACATTACATGAACCTCAATCTCAATTTATTCTCAGTTTACTAAAAGTTAGAAGTTTCTTTTCAATTATGATTTTCGTAAAGCTTTCAAGTTTCAACTTCTCACATATGAATGTCAACTGAATATCTTATTTCCACCATTCATCTCTGTAGCTTATGGAAGGAAGATATTAGAAGCGAGCAGTCTTACCAACAACACGGCGCAGAAGTACCATTCTGTAAATTTGGGAGGGTGGCTCAATATTGAAGGATGGATCAAGCCGTCGCTCTTTGATGGGATTCCTCGCAAGGATCTGCTGGTATTCGTTTTGTTGTGCTTTCACTGGATTTTGCAATTCCCTCGGGCATAGAGCATAGATTCATTTTAAATACAGATTTAGCATTTTTATTTTGGTCTAATCAAAATTTCAATTTTGATGAAAGAAAGATACGATTACTTGGCTTCCAAAAACTACCCACTGGACTGTAGAATAAGCTTCACTCAATCTGGAGTTGTTTATTCTTAATTAGATTTTAATGTTTGGTTTCTGGAGTTGTTTATTCTTAATTAGGTGTTAATGTTTGATTTTGTCAGGATGGGACGCAGATCCAGTTAAAATCGATGAAACTGGGAACCTACGTGGTTGCAGAAGATGGAGGGGGGACAATCATGGCAGTAAACAGAACTAATCCCTCCGGATGGGAAACTTTCAGTGTATGTGTTTGTTGACAAATTTGTGCTCCTACTGTTTGTTTCTTTGATGATGAATTCTGAAAGTGACTTGTACTGTTGCAGTTATGGCGTGTGAGAGATGGCTACTACCAACTTAGAGTCTTCAACAAGCAGTTTGTAGGAGCCGATAATGGAGGAGGGGGTATTGTGAAGGCCGTAGCCACCACACCTAACAACTCGGAAACATTTCAGATCATTAGAAACCCGGCCAATCCCAATAGTGTACATATCAAAAGCTTCAATGGAATGTACATGCAGGTATGTTATCAGAGATTTCAAGGATCGCCATCTTCAATGACTTTTGCAAGGGGATATATATATATTTGTTCAATTGATTTAACCATGTGCCAAAAGCATCTTATAGATAGGAAGTTCACAAGGGATGGGTCTAAATTTGATAGAGTCAAACAAAATAACTGATGGGCATAAATTTCAGATTCATATTCAACATTAACCTGATATATATATTTTTCTTAATATTCGACACACGCAGGCACAATCTAAAGATCAGCTGACTGCCGATTTCGAAGGGGAGCCCGGTTGGGACGACGATAATGCTGCAACTTTCGAGATGACCATCGTAAGTACGTTGCAGGGGGAGTTTCAAATCTCAAACGGTTATGGACCCGAGAAAGCTACACAAGTCTTGAATGTAATAGGCAATTCCTACTAAACCATCTTACTCTACTCTGTTGAGAAATAGTACCAAATGGGGCTTCTCATGATTTGACTTTTTGTTCTCTCAGGAACATCGAAGCACTTTCATTACAGAGGGTGATTTTGTTTTCATGTCCAAGCACGGGATAAATGCTGCCAGAGTTCCAATTGGATGGTGGATTGCTAGTGATCCAAAACCTCCTGCTCCTTTTGTTCGAGGATCTCTAGCTTGTCTCGACAAAGCCTTCTCGTGGGCACAGTAAGTGAAAACTGGCCACAATTTTCAATCATATAAATAGAAAACAAACAGAAGCCAAGATAATGGACTATATATATAGCTTAATTGACTTTGTGGAAACCATGCTGCAGGAAGCACGGCATTAAGGTGATTATCGATCTCCATGCTGCTCCATGCTCACAAAATGGCTATAAGCACAGCGGCACCAGAGATGGATTTATAGAATGGCCTGAGTCGCAAGAGAACATCGACAAGAGTCTATCTGTCATTGATTTTCTTGCTGCGAGGTACAACAATTTCCTATTGCAGTAATTCATTTCGATAGATTTTGACATGGCATAACAAAAATTGCTACATAGAATAACTATATTTCTGGATATAGTAGGAAAAAGACACTTTTTTTCAATCAATCATTTCGATAGCAAACTTAAAAAAATTGCTTGTGTAATTGACAGATATGCTCCACACCCTGCCCTTTTGGGCATTGAACTATTGAATGAGCCACTGTCTCCTGGAGTAAGTTTGAATAATTTGACTGATTACTACTCACGGGGTTACGACATCGTTCGAAAGTAATCGTCCTCGGTTTATGTGATAATGTGCAACAGAATCGGCCCTGCTGATCCAAAAGAGTTGTTTCAAATGAACAACGGCTTATCCCGCACCGTTGTGGATGTGCATTACTACAATCTCTTCGATGATGCCACTTTCAAAAATATGACGGTTCAGCAGAACATCGACTATATCAAAACCACAAGAGCTCAAACTCTGCAGAGCCTCGTCTCGGCCAATGGTCCTCTCATTTTTGTTGGTAAATATGAAAAATCCGTGCATTTAACTGCTTTAGTGCAGCCCTCCCATGAATTTAATCATGCACTAGTATCATTCTTTCCATATACAAAAGGGGCAAAATTGTGTTACATAACTTTGTGATTTTATGTAGGGGAATGGGTGGACGAATGGGACCTGAACAATGCGACACAGTCGGATTATCAAAGGTACGGAGATGCACAGTTACAAGTATACGGTGAAGCTTCTTTCGGATGGGCATATTGGACGCTAAGAAACATTGGTAGCAGGCACTGGGATTTGGAATGGATGGTGAAAAGTCAGTACCTTCTATTGCCTGCATCAAACCAAAGTTAAATTTTTGCAACCTGGGAATAGATCAACCAGTGATATTTTATTATATAAGTCGATGAATACGTTTGATTGGAGAATAAGTAGCTGCAACAGTAGATTGAGTGAAATAATGGTACAATCCATAGCCAAAACGCTGGGATCATATATATCCACGGATGGATCTTAAAGATATAATGTAATTTGTAATACATGTGCGATTTAATAGGAAGAATTTGGAGTACTCGCATAGATTTATTAAGTATTCATTTAATATATCCAATTTTCTTTTAGTGTAAAATATAATATGTTATTTTTTATTGTTTAAATTGTATTTTTAATGTGAAATATAATATATATAATAGTAAATAAACATTTTAACTATAAAAATTTATGTTTTTAAAAATTTTTAGACTATAAAATATAATGTATTATTTTTTATTGTTTAAATTATATTTTTAATGTTAAATATAGTATATATAATACTAAATAATTTTTTTATCATAATTTTTTTTAAATGATATATAATGTGTATTTAATTGACATTAAACTAGCACAACTATATTTATTAATGTGGTTAATATACGATGATGGACTTATATAAAATAGAGTGACAACGAAATTTAACAATGTGGTTGATATACCCCGACCCACCACATGTATTTCACTAAAATAAATATTATATATTTATGAAAATAATTACCAATATATTTTACATATTTGCTTATAATATATTAATAATATTAGCTATAATATAATATATTAGAATATATAATATTATATTATTCAATAGTAAAATATAAAATAAAAAAATATTATTAAATTATTTCAATATATTGATAGTTTTAATTCAAACTATAATATAATTCAAAAATAACATAATAATAATATTTTATTAATATTTATAATTTACCAATATTCCAAGGGATTATTAATATTTTAAACAAAATGAATTAATAAACCAGAGGGTTTAATATTATAAACCCAAGTAATTGGTAAAGCAAAGGATAAATATTAATATTATAAACCAAGAAATAAAAAAATAAATAATTTAATCTCAAGAGATTATAAACCCTAAGAAATAATATTTAAAACCCAAAAGCCTAAGAAAGTAATAAACCTAAGATTTAATATATTAAACTCAAGAGATTAATAAAACATATGAAATAATATTAAAACCCAAAAACCTAGGAAATTAATAAACCTTAACAATTAATATTTTAAGCTCAAGAGATGAATAAACTCAATAGATTATTAATAATACAAATCAAAAGAAGTAATAAACCCAAGGTTTAAATATTATAAACCAAAGGAATTGGTGAACCCAATGGATAAATATTAAAAACACAAGAGATTATAAACTCTAAGAATTGATATTTTAAACTAAAAAACTTAATAAACTAATAAACAATAAGAATCAATATTTTAAACTTAAGATATTAATAAACCAACGAGATTATTAACATTATAAACCAAAAGAACTAATAAACCCAAGGGTTTAATATTATAAACCAAAGGAATAAGTGAACCAAAGGGATAGATATTATAAACCTAAAGCATCAATACGGACAAGGGATCAATATTAAAAACAATAGAGATTAATAAACCCTAAGAATTAATATTTTAAACTCAAGAGATTAATAAACCCAAGTGGTGATTAACAATATAAACCAAACCCAAGGGTTTAACAATATAAACCAAAGGAATCGGTGAACCCAAAGGATAAATATTAAAAACCTAAAGGATCAATAAGGCCAAGGGATCAATATTAAAAACAATAGAGATTAGTAAAATCTAATAATTAATATTTTAAACAAAAAAACCTAAGAAATTAATAAAGCCTAAGAAATTATATTTTAAGCTCAACACTTTAATAAACCCAAAGGGTTATTAATATTATAAAACAAAAGAATATAATATATTAGAACATGTAATATTATATTATTTAATAGTAAAATATATAACAAAAATATATTTTTAAATTATTTGAATATATTAATAGTTTTAACTCAAAGTATAATATAATTCAAAAATAACATAATATTAATATAAAATTAATATTTATAATAAGTGTATATCTCTTACCAATATCTCAAGGGATTATTAATAATTTAAATAAAATGAAGTAATAAACCCAAGGGTTTAATATTATAAAAACCAAGTAATTGGTGAAGCAAACGATAAATATTAATATTATAAACAAAAAAATAAAAAAACCCTAAGAATAAATAATTTAATCTGAAGAGATTAAAAAACCCTAAGAAATAATATTTAAAACCCAAAAGTCTAAGAAAGTAATAAACCCTAAAAGCTAATATATTAAACTCAAGATATCAATAAAGCATATGAAATAATATTTAAAATCCAAAAATCTAAGAAATTAATAAACAGTAACAATTAATATTTTAAATTCAAGAGATTAATAAACCCAATAGGTTATTAATAATACAAACCAAAAAAAGTAATAAACCCAAGGTTTAAATACTATAAACCAAAGGAATTGGTGAACCGAAGGGATAAATATTAAAAACATAAGGGATACCTGAGGCCAAGGGATAAATATTAAAAACACAAGAGATTAATAAAACCTAAGAATTGATATTTTAAACTTAAGATATTAATAAACCAACTGGATTATTAACATTATAAACCAAAAGAACTGATAAACCCAAGGGTTTAATATTATAAATCAAAGGAATCAACGAACCCAAGGGATAAATATTATAAACCTAAGGGATCAATAAGGACAAGGGATCAATTTTAAAAACAATAAAGATTAATAAGCCAAGGGGTGATTAACATTATAAATCAAAACCTAAGAATTTAATAACAATAGAAATTAAAACAATAGAGATTAATAAAACCTAGTAATTAATATTTTAAACTCAAAAACCTAAAAAAATAATAAAGCCTAAGAAATAATATTTTAAACTCAACAGATTAATAAACCCAAGGGGTTATTAATATTATAAAACAAAAGAATAATATATAAGAATATGTAATATTATATTATTCAATAGTAAAATATATAATAAAAATATATTCTTAAATTTTTTCAATATATTAATAGTTTAAACTCAAACTATAATATAATTCAAAAATAACATAATTACGCCTTAAGGCGTTCCTATTTGAAAACAACTCCCTTACCTACCATTATGTCCACGTCTGAGCCATTGTATCAAATGTTAGAACACTGAAATATTTTAGGCCATTAGATTCACAAGTAAATAGTTTTATATATGTTTTTTATAATGTTAATTTTTTTTTTTTCTTTTTAATAAGTTAGATTGAATTTAGATTTGGTAAAACTGTGTCAAATTACACAAAAATAAAAATAAAAGTAAATTAAATAAAAAGACTGACATAATGTAATGCACAATTTAACTAAGTCAAAATACAATTAAAAATAAAAATAATAAAATAATAATAAACTATAAAAACAACCCATGGTATTGACCCATGGTATTCATGTGGAATGTAGTTTATTTAAAGGGGAAATTAATATGGCCTAGATCAATATTAACTATGGATCTACCAAGATCCAAGAGGGATCAAATGTCTAATAATAATAAATTATAAAAACAGCCCATAGTATTGACCTATGGTATTCATGCAGAATGTAGTTTATTTAAAGGGCTCTGATAAATAATATAGATCTAAAAAATCTTAGATGTTTTTTACATTATAATCATAAACAATTTTCATATTATATGATGTCAAACTTACTCAATTTTTTATTATGAAATTTTAAACAAAATTTTCACTACATGATTTTAGATTATATATATATATATATATATATATATATATATATATATATATTCAATTCCAAACAAAACTTACAAAATAAAAAACCCACTTATTCCTTAGGTTTTTTTTACAAGTTTTATCATAACCTTTCCCTCTATCCAATATGTATTGTAGATTCTTCTGAAGAGAGAGTGTATTCTAGTTTATAACCTGAACCACAATCAAATAAAATAGCTAGGGATTTCACAAGTTATTAGTTTGTAACCTCATCCACGATAAAAAAAATGACTAGGGATGTCACAAGTTATCATTCACATAATGATCTATTGACGTTCTCAGTTGAAATGAATCCTATTAGATGCATGGTGGCCAGAGACACTAAAAAAATCAAAATAGATATCTGTTATGACATCGATATTGTCTACAAACAATCCAAATTTCCCATCTTATACAACAATTTCTAAAAATAACTGCTCAATTTACTCTCAAATTTTTAAAACCCCCCCATGCTGGGGAGATCACAGTGTAAAATCAAATGTTCTCGTGGTTTTTTAAAGGGTTCATAAAAAAAACATACAATGAGAAAGTCAATATTGTGGTATAATAACTGATTTTTGAATCATTGTGACAAAGAAAACATCACATTAGCTCACAAAATATATCTAATGCTACAAGGATCTAAGATGATAACAAAGTTTTGAATCATGATAACTAGGTGACAACCAAAACTAATTTTTAGCCACAAGAAAAAAAATCATAACAACTCACAGAATATCTCCATGGTTGCAATGAACCCCATACATTGTGATGGACATCATGGGAATTTTAGTCCACATAGAACAAAACCCTAAAAATTATATATTCTTGATCAGTTAAGAATAAGCTAAGATGTCTATATTGGATGCTGAGGTGTTTTTTTAAAGGTTTCGTAAAGAAAACAGATAATGAGAAAGTCAATATTGTGGTATAATAACTTATTTTTGAATTAGTGACAAAAAAAACATCACATTATCTCACAAAATATATCTAATTCTATAAGGATCTGAGATGATAACAAAGTTTTGAATCATGATAAGTAGGCGACAACCAAAACTAATTTTTAGCCACAAGAAAAGAATCACAACGACTCACATAATATATCCATGGTTGCAATGAACCCCATACATTGTGATGGACATCATGGGAATTTTAGCGCACATAGGACACCACCCTAAAAATTCTATTCTCTTGATTAATTAAGAATAAGCTAAGATGTGTAGATTGGATGCAGAGGAGGGTGGTACAATAATTGAGGATGCTTCTTAAAGGGTAAGGGAATTTAGATACTTTATCCTTCCACCAAAGCTATAAAAAGTGAGACTTGTAGATTATAGTTTAACAAAATTGACATTATGTGATTAAGAATAAGTTACAAACATGAGGTATTTAAAAAGTAATAAGAGGAAGGTACACTAGGGTCATGTTAATTAATGTGATTCTTTGTATTATTTTCATTTAAAATAGTTATTTGTAATTTTATTTTTTTGAGTGAATATTGTTTTTGTTTTTTTGGTAAGTTGTGCTAATCTATTAATTTCGAAAACATAAAAGTACATAGTTTACAGGCAGGGTTGGTAAGCTACGCTTAACTAATCCCTGCCTTTGTTACACTGTTTCTGGGCTGCCATGGGGGAGGGGCTTGGCCCAGACAAAAATTGTGAGCAAGAATTACTTTTTGCGCAGTAGCACTAATAAATTTAGGAGCATAGGAGTAGGACATGACAGTAAAGCCCTGGGGGCACAGATGGAAAAAAAAAAAATTATTAAGCAACAACGGAAGCATTATTCATCCTCATCATCGCTTCGGTGGGGAGTTTCCTGGAAGATGGGATAGGCAGGGGCCTGTGCAACAGTCGCTTCCATTGCAACTTCTAGTTCAGCAGCACTGCGTTTGGGGAGAATTGAAGGAGCGCAGAGGATGGGGGAGTCTAGATCTACTCCTTAAGGAACCTTCATCTATACGCCGTCGGAATCCATGATCCAAATGTCTGTGTCTTCATCGGTCTACGCAGGACTATTTTGGGGTGCCGGAATGCTCTGCGAAGAGGGATATTTGGGTGTGGAGGTGGACCTCCTCACGCCACAACTTCCCCTTTGTGCCGGGCTCCTGGAGGAGTTTGCACGTTGCTTAGGAACTGAATAATGGCTATCTGGAGAGTTTGACGAGGAGCCTTCGATCCATTTGAAGCAGTTGTCCTCGCTGTGATGGTAGCAGCCTGTGAGAGCCCCTCGCTGTCCACCGCAAATTGTGTGTTGGCACAGCCTGGGTGCCATTGTGCACTTGGGAGGGGAGGCAGGAGAAACACAGGGGCAGGAGAAGCTGCAGAGGCTGGGGGACAGGTGCACAGGATACAATGCACCTGACAAAGGGGGACTACACAGCTCCACTTCAGGACTTAGACTTCGCAGCTAATTGGTATCAGCAAGCATCGATATCAGAAGAGCTAAATGCAGTGAAGGGTAGATGAGGGAGGGATGGGGCCAAGAATGGGAGGATATATAGGATTGCAGATGGGGAATGTCAGAGAGGCAATGAGTGATCTAAGTGTGGAGCTCAAGAAGTTGGGTAGGCGCAGAGGGGTAAGCGTGGCTGCTTTGTTGATTATGCATCATGGTCATTAATGGAGGTAAGGGTGAGGTGATGGTCCGGGTTAGTTGACACCAGGCCTATCCATTCTGCGTGATCTATGTTTCTGCGATGATCATGCGAAGCGATAACGGTGATTAGATCTGCTACAGGTGGTGAATTTCATTGGAGATCTCTGTAGTCCAAGTGAGTTGGGCGTTGTTGTCCACCCGTGTCAATCGTGTCACCCGCATCTAGGAAAATTGAATTAATATTGTTAAATGTGTTGTAGTATTTCTATTTAAAATAGTAATTTATATTTGTATTTTTTAAATTAACTTTGTTAAATGTGTAATTGAGTAGAATGTATTAAAATAATATTCTAATTTTTAAGATATTTATTTTAAAAAATCAAAGTATGGTGAGTTTTTTTTTATTAAGCTTTACTCTAGATGTGCAGAGAATGAATCTATGTTAAGTCCCAAACAAGATTCTAATGTAGCAAACAATATTCTTCTTTCTCTGGTTATTCTAGCTTGCACCTTACACACTCCTCCTCTCCTCCTCATTGCACAAATGTAAACTATGAGGCACGGGGTAGTTGTTGCATATATGACCATTTAGATATGATAAGAAAAATGTGTTACTCTATTGTAGTTTTCTCTACAAATGTGATGGCAAGTGTGCCCTAAATGTTCACAATTTCATGGTTAATGTAGTATAAGCTACATGCAAATTTACAGTCTTGTATAGAAGATTAAGAAATCTATGCCCAATATCCAACACCATAGAGCTAAACGTGTTCACCAATACAACAGTTTTTTTCTCAATAAACTTGTTTCTACTACTCTTGAACTGATCAAAGCCATTGTTGTTGCATATAGGAGCATTTAGTTATGATAAGAAAATTGTGATACTGTGTTATAATTTTCTCTACAAATGTGTTGGAGTTGTTTTCTTAATAAACTTGTTTTTACTGCTCCTAAGTGATGAAATCCATTTCTCTACAAATGTGTTGGAGTTGTTTTCTCAATAAACTTGCTTTTACTGCTCCTAAGTGATGAAATCCATTGTTGTCGCATATAGGAGTTAGCTCTGATAAGAAAAGTGTGATAGTTTGTTAATCTTATTTGAGTTACATGCTTATTTCATGCTTGTTTCCGATGATTATTAATCACCAAAGGATTTTCACGGACAATTTCCTATTTCAATATCTATAACAAATTTTTTATATATGTGAACAGATTATGTTGGTTTACATATATGTTTTCATCCCCAATTTCCTGTTTCAGTATCTAAGACAAATGTTTCTGGTTGATAACTCTTATCAACAATATCTTTGAAACCTCCACTACCTGCTTCCATGGAAGCAAAATTTTCCTTTCATCCCTTCACGATGGAAAATTTGTCTTTCATTCCTTCCGGATGGTTCCTTCTTTGTAACATCTTATTTCTTCTAGGCTACTCTTTCCTATGCTATTTCCTTAAGGCATTTCTTTTGCAACATGTGGTGCAATTGCTAGTAATAATATTTTATTAATATTTATAATAAGTGTATATCTCTTACTAATATCCCAAGGGATTATTAATATTTTTTAAAAAACTAATAAACCCAAGGGTTTAATAATATATCTCTTACCAATATCCCAAGGGATTATTGATATTTTGAACAGAATGAAGTAATAAACCAAAGGTTTTAATATTATAAAACCAAGTAATTGGTGAAGCAAAGAATAAATATTAATATTATAAACCAAGAAATAAAAAACCCTAAGAATAAATAATTTAATGTGAAGAGATTAAAAAAATCTAAGAAATAATATTTAAAACCCAAAAGCCTAAGAAAGTAATAAACCCTAAGAATTAATATATTAAACTCAAGAGATTAATAAAGCATATGAAATCATATTTAAAACCCAAAAACCTAAGAAATTAATAAACGTAACAATTAATATTTCAAACTCAAGAGATTAATAAACCCAATAGATTATTAATAATACAAACCAAAATAAGTAATAAACCCAAGGTTTAAATATTATAAACCAAAGGAATTGGTGAACCCAAATGATAAATATTAAAAACATAAGGGATCAATAAGGCCAAGGGATAAATATTAAAAACACAAGAGATTAATAAATCGTAAGAATTGATATTTTAAACTAAAAAACCTAATAAATTAATAAACCATAAGAATCAATATTTTAAACTTAAGATATTAATAAATCAATGGTATTATTAACATTATAAAACAAAAGAACTAATAAACCCAAGGTTTTAATATTATAAACCAAAAGAATCAGCGAACCCATGGGATAAATATTATAAACCTAAGGCATCAATAAGGACAAGGGATCAATATTAAAAACAATAGAGATTAATAACCCTAAGAATTAATATTTTAAACTTAAGATATTAATAAACCCAAGGGGTGATTAACAGTATAAACCAAAAAAACTAATAAACCCAAGGGTTTAATATTATAAACCAAAGGAATCGGTGAACTCAAGAGATAAATATTAAAAACTTAAAGGATCAATAAGGCTAAGGGATCAATATTAAAAACAATAGAGATTAATAAAACCTAATAATTAATATTTTAAACTCAAAAACCTAAGAAATTAATAAAACCTAAAAAATAATATTTTAAACTCAATAGATTAATAAACCCAAGGGGTTATTAATATTATAAAAAAAAGAATATAATATATTAGAATATGTAATATTATATTATTCAATAGTAAAATATATAATAAAAATATATTCTTAAATTATTTCAATATAATAGTTTTAACTCAAACTATAATATAATTCAAAAATAACATAATAATAATATTTTATTAATATTTATAATAAGTGTATATCTCTTACCAATATCCCAAGGGATTATTAATATTTAAATAATACAAACCAAAAGAAGTAATAAAGACAAGGTTTAAATATTATAAACCAAAGGAATTGGTGAACCCAAGGGATAAATATAAAAAACATAAGATATCAATAAGGTCAAGGGATCAATATTAAAAACGCAAGGTATTAATAAACCCTAAGAATTGATATTTTAAAATAAAAAACCTAATAAATTAATAAACCATAAGAATCAATATTTTTAACTTAAGATATTAATAAACCAATGAGATTATTAACATTATAAACCAAAAGAACTAATAAACCCAAATGTTTAATATTATAAACCAAATGAATCAAGGAACCCAAGGGATAAATATTATAAACCTAAGGGATCAATAAGGCCAAGGGATCAATATTAAAAACAACAGATATTAGTAAACCTTAAGAATTAATATTTTAAACTCAATAGATTAATAAACCCAAGGGGTTATTAATATATATAAAAAAAATGTAATATATTAAAATATGTAATATTGTATTATACAATAGTAAAATATATAATAAAACTATATTCTTAAATTATTTCAATATATTAATAGTTTAACTCAAACTATAATATAATTCAAAAATAACATAATAATAATATTTTATTTATATTTATAATAAGTGTATATCTCTTATCAATATCCCAAGGGATATTAATATTAAAAAAAAATAACTAATAAACTCAATGGTTTAATATTATAAACCCAAGTAATTGGTGAAGCAAAGGATAAATATTAATATTGTAAACCAAGAAATAAAAAAATCTTAAGAATAAATAATTTAATCTGAAGAGATTATAAAACCCTAAGAAATAATATTTAAAACCCAAAAGCCTGAAAAAGTAATAACTCCTAATAATTAATATATTAAACTCAAGAGATCAATAAAGCATATGAAATAATATTTCAAACATGAAAACCTAAGAAATTAATAAACCCTAACAATTAATATTTTAAACTCAAGAGATTAATAAACCCAAGAGATTATTATTAATACAAACCAAAAGAAGTAATAAACCCAAGGTTTAAATATCATAAACCAAAGGAATTGGTGAACCCAAGGGATAAATATTAAAAACGTAAGGGATCAATAAGGCCAAGGGATAAATATTAAAAAGAGAAGAGACTAATAAACCCTAAGAATTAATATTTTAAACTAAAAAGCCTAATAAATTAATAAACCATAAGAATCAATATTTTAAACTTAATATATTAATAAACCAATGGGATTTTTAACATTATAAACCAAAAGAACTAATAAACCCAAGGGTTTAATATTATAAACCAAAGGAATCACCGAACCCAAGGGATAAATATTATAAACCTAAGGGATCAATAAGGACAATGGATCAATATTAAAACCAATAGATATTAATAAACCCTAAGAATTAATATTTTAAACTCAAGAGATTAATAAACCCAATGGGTGACTGACATTATAAATTAAAAGAACCAATAAATCCAAGGGTTTAATACTATAAACCAAAGGAATCGGTGAACCCAAGGGATAAATATTAAAAACCTAAAGAATCAATAAAGCCAAGGGATCAATATTAAAAACAATAGAGATTAATAAAACCTAATAATTAATATTTTAAACTCAAAAACCTAACAAATTATTAAAGCCTAAGAAATAATATTTTAAAATCAATATATTAAAAAACCCAAGGGGTTATTAATATTATAAAACCTAAGGTATTGGTATTATAAATGTAATGGACTAATAAACACAAGGGATTAATACTAAAAACCCAAGGGAATAATATTAAACATAAGGGTTTAATATTATATACCCAAGGTATATGAACCATAAGATAAATTTTATAAACCAAAAAATAAAATGATTGACCATTGTTGACCTTGGTTGAGTTTCATATTAACACAATCTTTGTCATCATATGACATTGGACCATGATTGATCATGATTGATTTTCATATTGAAACAATCATTGTCACAATGTAAAGTTGGACCATGGTTGACCATGGTCGGTTCTAATATTGAGAAAATATTTGTCACAATGCGATGTTGGACCATGGTTGACCATGTTTGATTTTCATATTGACACAATATTTTTCACAATGCGACATTGGACCATGGTTGACCATGATTGATTTTCATATTGAGACAATATTTGTCATAATGTGATGTTGGACCATGGTTGACCATGGTTTATTTTCATATTGAGTTAATATTTTTCACAATGTGAGTTTGGACCATGGTTGGCCATGATTGATTTTCATATTGAGACAATATTTTTCACAATGCGACATTGGAGCATGGTTGAACATGGTTGATTTTCATACTGAGACAAATTTTGTCACAATGTGACGTTGGACCATGGTTGACCATGGTTTATTTTCATATTGACATAATCTTTGTCAGAATGCGACGTTGGACCATGGTTGATCATGATTGATTTTCATATTGACACAATTTTCGTCACAATGTGACGTTGGACCATGGTTGACCATGATTTATTTTCATATTGAGACAATATTTTTCCATTGATTATGGTGACTATGGTTAACCAAATATGAATATGATTGACCATGGTTGGATCGATATTATAAAAATTATGAATAATATTATACTCTCAAAATATGGACCCTTATATTAATAAACCCAAGGGATTGGTATTATAAACCCAAGGGACTCACAAATGCAATCAATTAATATTAAAAGAAAAAGGGAATAATATTAAACCCTTATTAAACCTAAGGGTTTAATATTATATACCCAAGTTATATGAACCCTAAGATAAATATTATAAACCCTAATATAAACATGATTGACCATTGTTGACCATGGTCGATTTTCATATTAAGACAATCTTTGTCATAATGCGACGTTAGATTGTTATTGATCATGATTTATTTTCATATTGAGACAATTGTTGTCACAATGCAGTGTTGGACCATGGTTTACCATGGTTGGTTTTCATATTCTGAAAATATTTCTCACAATGCCACATTGGATGATGGTTGACCATGATTGATTTTCATATTGACACAATCTTTGTCATAATGTGACATTGGACCATGGTTGATCATGTTTTCTTATCATATTGAGACCATCATTTGACAATGGTCTATTTATAGTTGACCATGATCTAAGTACTGTTACATTTGCAATGGTGGTTGTGGATAGTTAACCATGGTTTGACTATGGTTAACCTTGGCCATCCACTAAATATTTGTTGATAATTAAGACATTATTAATCTATTAATTTATAGACCAATATATTAATATATAGTTATTAATATATAATGTTATAAATTTATTAATATTTAAATAATATTATTAATATATGAATATTTTTACTAAAATTATTAAATTATATAATTAAATTTTAATATAAAACTTTAATATTATTGTTATAATTAACCTTAAGAGCTTTAATATTGTTATTATTAAATAATGTGGTTAACCATTGGTTGACTAAGGTCAACTCTAATCATCCACTATAGGTATCCATGTTTAACCATGGACATCCATCATGTCTAAATATAGCTCATCTTGGTTAACTATATGTACCTACAAATAACTTTGCTAACTATGGTTCAATAAGGTATTCATGTTGAATATTGTTGACTACGATGACCATGTTAACTATAATTGACAATCTCAACAAT
Source organism: Pinus albicaulis (assembly GCA_034641835.2). Taxonomy (NCBI): domain Eukaryota; kingdom Viridiplantae; phylum Streptophyta; class Pinopsida; order Pinales; family Pinaceae; genus Pinus; species Pinus albicaulis. The sequence goes on along the minus strand of JAXQQM020083090.1, from coordinate 69,012 downwards.
ACTAAATCATACTTAAATGAGATAATGCATAAATTAATTTATAGTTAATGTATAGAATAATAGTTTATTATTATGTCATTAATATTATGTTAAAATCTAATTAATATAAATTAAATATTATAGTAATGTTATTAACATGCCAAAAATATTATATATATCTTAATATTATATTATTGTTATAATTAAGTATTAAAACTAAAATAATGTATATTAGTTAATCAATAATTAATTAATTAATACTAAAAATTAATTAATATTAGTTATATTTTATTATAAATTAGCTTATTAATATAATAGTTCTTTAATGGTAAATTAATATATATTTATTTTATATTTAATATAAAATATGTATATATTAATTAATCATTAAAATAGTACCTTACTAACCAACTAATTTTAAAAAAAATATAAAGGCTAATATTAATTAATTATAAATCTCACTTATAAAGCCTATTAACATTACTTATTAATAAATATTAATTTTAATAAATCTGGTTATTCATAAACCTAATTTTAATTAATGGTTAATATTAATTATAAAATTTATTAATATTAATCATTAAATTTATTAATGAGTAAGTCTATTAATATTAATTTTATTTTTAATTATTAATATTATAAATCTAATTATTAATAAATTTTAATATTAATTAATTATTAAAATTGATTATAAAACTTATTAATATCTTTAATAAAATTTATTAAAGATATCAACATCTCTGTGAGAATTATGAACATCGAGGATGAAAATCACTTCTTCTTAGAGTGCCCCATGTACAATTACATTAGAGCTCAATTTCATAATATTTGTTGCAATAGTGACCTTCCTAGCCTTTTAAGATGTCAAAATTATAGTGAGCTCGAGAGGCTTCTCCCTAAGTTTTTTGAGCATAGGAATAAAATCTTAAATCAAACTAAATAACTCTTTATTTAGGTCCTATAGACCAAAAATTGGTCTCAGTGGATATTAACCATCATCATCATCATCATTATCACTTACTAATATTAAATACAATACATACTTTTGTTGTACATTGAAATATTTGTATATAATATTGGCAATATACTAATTCTGTTATATTTTTTCTTACCTTTGTAAATGTTGAATCTTCATTTTATTTTCTATTAACCACAAGCTTATGTTTGCATGCCTTTGCAGCACATGGGAAATGTTTATTTTATGTTATCGGTGAATTAATAAAAGAATGACATAAGAATATATGCACAACTATTTATAACACAATCCTAAACACTTTTCATAGCATAATGTTTTAAGGATGAAATCATTAAAGAAATAAAAGGTCATCATGAAAACAACAATGTAGGTGCACACTTTTCCATTAAAATACACGTTCATCATGTCAAACCATTAGCTTTTAGAGCATTAAAAAAACTCTATTTTTTTATTAAATAATTTAATATTAATATTAAATTAATAAATTATGATTTGAATCATATGCTCTTCACATTGACAAAAATCAGTAGCCAACTATAGTGCAACCATATGCTCATCACTCTGGAAAAAAATCAGTAGCCAAATGTAGTGGAGGTGTATTGGTTTTCCCAAAACATTTGACATTAAAAATGTTCTTTGGATTCATGGTAGAATTTGGAGGATCCTTTGGGTTGAAAAATGTGACATCAAGCTCATATTAGTGACTCATAAGTAACTCTTAAAAATAAAATTATTATAATTAATTAATTAAAAATTCAAACTAATTGAGAAAAATTTAATTACAATATACATTAAATAACGTTTCAGCCATTTTAACATAGTTAAGGAAAAAAAAATTCATAGAGAAAAATAAAAAATAAAAATTATAAAATTTAATACCATTTCATAAAAAAATAAAATTATCATTCTTTATTTTTCTTGGAAATTTGATAAAAGATTCTATGTTTTTTTTATCTAGGTTTAAACAAATATAAGAAATATTAAGAAATGTGTGGCATTTTGGTAGAGATTAAAATATTTGGCATTTTCGCACATTTCTTAAAAGAAGAGATTAAAATATTTTTGTCTTGACTAAATCTACAAGTTAAGATTGTTTAAACATTAAAAAAAAAAAAAACTAATTTGAACCTAAAAACCTAATTAAATTATTTTTATTTTTCTTCTAAAGATTACCGTTCTAAAACACTTTTCCAAATTTCTAATGCTATGACGTTTCTTGTAAAGTTTACCAGATTCGAAACCGGTTTTCCAGATTTTAAATGTTGTGATGTGTTGTAACAAATTCCAATAATTAATATTTCTATTTACGGGGATTTATACTATTGTGGATTGTATAAAACCTATGCATGTAGTTATCCCTCTATCAAATCTTTCCTGAAAGATCTCACAAACAAGAAAAACAGAGAGAAACATACGAATGATGCTTAAATTTGTCATGCAATATGATATCTCACTTTGAAACCACAAACTATTCTCTTTTGTCAACAATCAACTCTCTCAAGCAGTCGATTTGGAGTATTTCCTACAAGTTAAGATTAGTTGATTTGGAGTATTCCCTACATGTTAAAATTCTTTGAGCTAAAAATCTTTGAGCCTAAAAACCTAATTTGAACTTGAAAACTTAATAGATTTTTTATTTTGAAATTTAAAATATTTGTTAGTTACCAAATTACGAATGGCATGTTGCATTGTAATTAATTTCAATAATGACATTACATGACATTAATAAATTGTCGAATATAAAAATGTAGTTAACAAATTCCAATAATAGACATTCCATTTTAAACATTCATACAGTGTCGAATGAATAAAACATATGTGGCAGCATGTTGTTGGTGGAAATTATTGAATCTTTAGGAAAAGATCAGGGAACAAAAGCATGTTCAAGCAATTTGTCATGCAATATGATATTTCACTTTAAGGCTCCTGGGTGTTCTCTATTCTCAAGCTCCCATCATTACGCATTTATTTAGTTATTATTGGGGTGGAAGTCCATTTGGAATATTTTGTTTTGAAAGTCGACGGAAGGAATACTATGACCAAGGCATTTGATAATTAAGATGCATCCATAATTGAATGAATGATAAGCAGGTTTTGAATTTTATTATTGAATATTTGCCAAGTTATTATTTAATGTTGCCATGTTTCAAGTTATAAAGAAAACATTATATTGAAAAAATTATTAATTTTATCGTGATAAAGAAATGGTGTGTAATATTTCATCAATTGTTGTTTTTAAAATAAATAAAATTTCAAAATGGTGTACATGAATTCATTTTGACCATTCCTATATGTGGTCAATTATTAATGGCATAGTAAAATTTTAATCTTACTTTGTTAAAAAATAATTTAAACAAGGTTTAAACAATTTAGATGTCTGAAAAGATATTGTTTCAATTTCATTCATTGATGTGGTGACTTAGCGATGACAATATCTTTTGTCATCTTTCAATTTGGACCATCGAACAAAAAATTAACTAACAAAAAGATTAAAGTAGCCAATTTAGCAGGCGCCTATCAGGCGTAATTATTTTAAGAAATAAGAAATATTTTTATCTAAATTATGGATCACAGTCTTAGATCTAGAATATTTCAAGTAAAATAAAATGATTTTTATTATTATAACGTATTTTTAAGTATATGTAAAAAAATAATATTAAAATATTTTATCAATAATAATATTAATATCCCCTCACTAATTCTATTTATTTTATTATTTTTCTTTTAACATATTCATTTTTATTATAATAAATATTAACATAATCTTTTGTTTTATTTAATTTTAAAGAACTAACAAACAAAACTGTTCATATATTTCTAAGATAACAAGATAAAATTCTCTACTCAAAATTAAAGTTAAAATATAATCATTGTTATGTTGTGCTATTATTATTTCATTTTTTACGGTAAAAATACGACCACAGTTACAAGTGCGACTCACCTCCTTGCATGAATAAGTTGTAATACGGCGCACTTGGTGTAGAAATGGTTAATGTGAATAATAAGAAATTAGAAAACGATGTTCAAGCATATATTTTGTTGTATTAAAAAACCGAACGCATACCGATATTAAGATTCGAGGGTACATTCATGCATGTATGTTGGATTTCAATAAATATTTTTTATTTATTGTGTGAAGCGTGTTAACCCCATTCTACAACTTAGTATGGGAAGATGTGTAAGTATACTTAAAACCAAAATAAAAAAACAAAAAATTAAAAGTGAAATCTAAATTAAACAATAACACATCAGCTAGACCATCTTAACTATATTGATTTATCAAGTGATGAAGATGATCTCGACGAGGCGAAATCTCTTTCGGGTAAACTTGAAAAAGTACCTGCAGAAGCTGATCGCGGATGGTGGATCGTTGGGCACCTGATGTGGTACCCAAAGAAATATGTGACAATGAGACATGTGATGGTACGTAATAACATGTAACAAATGTCAATAATCTCCGCCACATTTAGTATACAAAAATGTATAGGATTTCTTGAGTTCAACATAATTGCTAAGTTTAATTGTGTAGAGGCTGGTAAATATTTAACAAAATATTTAACACCGCTGAAAAATTGATGGTCTGATTTTTTTGGATGTAAAGTGACAATGTAATAATGTTGAATGATAGAAAAGTATAGATGTAATAAGAATGTGTATTCAATTGGTACCTTCTGACCTTGATCAATCTCAAACTATTTGTATTCTACTATTCTTATTGTCACCCTTGTTAGTTTTGTAAATATTTCCATATCGATTATATGAAAAATATAGTAGAAATCATAAATCATAAAAAATTTAACTATTTAACCCTTATTAGTAAACATCATACAATGTCTCCCCTTACTCTCAATATTATTAGGTTTACTTACTATAACACAAAAATCGTTCATTGTCAATAATTTTTTGTGCTTACAATCAATACATAATCCCCGAGGACCTTAAAACTAATGTAAAGTATACATCCAATTACATGAAGCAAAAATAAACATATACTGAAATTAGTGCATGTCTGAAAATCAAAATAAGATTAGAAAACAACATCTAAAAATGAAGTGCATCTAATGCAAGTAATCAAATAGGATGTAACACCCCAATTTATGTGTTGAAATTTCAAAGTTAACGACATTTGAACTCTAATCCTAAGGGAGTGGACCCCAAAGGATGAATGGTGTGAATGTAATTTAATATTCAATTTGAGGAAATGAATAAAGTAATCTTGTTATGCTGTTAACCAAAAATGAGATTTGAGATCATATTAAATCATGGTGGATAAAACGCTATTCACAATCCTTCAAAAACCCCTTGGAAGAATTAATGCTAATTGTAGATTTGAGAAGAAATCTAATTTATTGATGAGGAAAGTAGTTGGGAAGAGGTAAAAAGGTAGGAAAAAGTGAGAAAGCATAAAGAAGCTTTAAAGAATCCCAAAAATGGAAGCCTAAGCGAAGCAAGGAAGAAAACGTCACCTTTCTTAAGATGTTGTGAGAATTAAGTATGCTTTGAAGACTATTATTAAATAAAATTTGCTCCTAAACGGATGGGGAGTTTGTTGATCTGTGGTGGAGGTGGTGTTCAGGGGGTGGATGCAGGAGAAAATAGAACTCTACGGTTGGGGAGGATCAGTCCCCTCTTGCATAAGTGGTATGTCTTTAATCACCAAGTTTTGGTTTACACGTAGTATGAATTGGCTACACATATAATTAACTACTCATATTAAATTAGATGTTGTATGCTATGTGATAGTGAATAAGAAAATTCAATTATAGTCCAGTGCAGCCTATGGGTCTTTATTATGAGTAATAGTAATTATGGTAAGATAATTTTGTTGTAACTTTAATACTTCTTAATACATAAGAAGACGATGAAATGGGTCCTTCGACCCAAATGAGGAAAAGGAGAAATTGTTGAGTCATGTGTTCTTCTTTTTAACAGTAAATAAACAATGTAAATCTTCTACCTTGTATGGTAATGAAAAAAATAACTGAGATAAGTGTACGAGAATATTTATTTAAAGCGATTAAATGCGGAATGTTGTACAAAAGGAAATATCCAGAAAGTTAAAAAAAAAACTTAAGTAGTTGTTAGAATGGAATACTCCAGTTCTCGAGAAAAACAATTATAGAAACAAAACCAATGTTGCGTACATTACAAATTAGGGATCTTTAAAACACCACAGACAGTTCTAATGAAGATGAAAATTAGGTCAATTCATCATGGATACGTCTAAAATAGTCATGTTTGTGCAAATAAACATTTATAAATACCTTGGAAAAATGTAACCATAATATAAAGTACTAAATCTTATTATTAAAAACATGAAAATCAATGAAAAAGCACCATTTCAGAAATATAGTTCATACATGTGTTGTAAAGTAATCATACACCCAGGAGGTATGTATTTGTCATCTTAAATCGTTCACGGGAATTAAAGATTAACTTATTGATGTTTTATTCGCAACCATAAAATTACAGAATATATAAGTCATAACTATTTGTATCTGAATTTCGATATATTGATACGAATGCATGTAATGGTTTATGATAACAGCGGTAAACGCGATGAAGACCAGGTAAATATGCGGTGGCGACGCCACATTATATCATTTTCCGTAAAAATGCTAGCATGGAAAAGCCTAGAACATATTGGTTAACTATGGAACCTTACGGAAAGAGCAGAGGATACATCATATCATATCAACAGAAGCTTATTATAGTATAGCACAAGTCTATAATGAAAAACGATAAATAACTTAGGCTTTTCATATCCTATCATAGTTCATACACATCAAAAGCAAGCAAATATAAATTCAAGGCATTCGGTCGAAAAAGCGCTTGAGAATATACAACGGATATATATATATATATATATATATATATATATATATATATATATATATATATATATATATAATTTAATCTTTCGATAATGTTGTCTACGATAAAAAGTAGCATACGAAGTTTAAGAATCACAAAACGTAAATGTCGAATAAAACTCAAGACAAAGTACGGACGATAATACCGATCCTCTCAATACGAATTACAACAAAGTTTTATCCGTTATATGTCTGAAATTTCGAAATCAAAAGTCTATGTAAACGAAAGCAACGATAGCATCGTTCCATCATGAAAATTTGGAATCGACGTCTTGCCATCAAGCATTCTAATACCGGAAGCTATCTCAATAGTAGGAAATACCACAAATACCGACACAGCAGGTATAGCGAATTACAAATTAGTATGTAGGAAAGCGAAAAGCGCGTGAAGACTGGGGTATACCACCCAGGGGCAGGCGCACTGGGTGAACAAAGATGCCGACTCGCATACCTGGGGAAGGTAGAAACACGGTCTGACGTTAAAGGTCCGTCGCGTATATTAATTTCTGGCGCGGGCAAATACTTGATGGTAGTGGGAATATGCAACTATTGCGAAGCAGCAAAATGGCTACCGCGATGTGCGCATAACCGTCGTGGCAGGAAGCGATGGGACGGCGGATCATTACCTGGCTTGTGAGGTGTGGAGAAAAAACTATACAGCCAACGCCCAGGCACAGATGAAATTTAATGGCGCAAACAAACTTGTACTGACTGGTCGCCGGGGATATTTTGGTGACACAAATAAAACGATTTAGTAAAGGGCGATTTTGGTAAATGACCATCAAACTAAATATAAAAACCCCCAAACACAAATTACTGCGCGTGGAAGCCGAAATGGCAATTTCCAGGACTTGATCCGGCACGGGGAAAACGACCTCAGCAGACACGAGCAATGGCGTGGGGAGAATGGGGAAGAACCCTCCTATGAAAAAAAAACGTGACTCCGCCGATGTGCCATGATGTGGGATGGCCGCGTTATCGTTGGACGAGCGTGATTGAGCGATGGACGATTAAGTATCTGTAGCCGAATCCCAAGTCTGCAAACTATTAACCGCCAGCGCCATGCCGCCATCCCCATCACAACGATGGTCATGGGGACGAACAACTCGGCCAGAGGCCCAGCTCCTCGTAAATTAGGTAGGTGGTCTCGCTTTCGGTTAATAAGCCATGGTCTTCGAACACGCTTGAGGTGAATAGCGTGGTGTTTCGACGAATAAGCCATGTGAATCAATGCGAGGTGGCTCACACCTTTCGGTGGTACTGCGGACTTAAATGCCAAAGATCGGGCCGTCAACGTACGCGAGGCAGAAATGATGCCCCTCAAAGCACTACGGTCGAGTTCGAGGAGAAAAACATCTTAATAGCAGAAATCCTTGGTCTCCAATTCAAATTAATATACATTAACAATAGGTGATTTACGATAGTGAATGATCTCTCATTTCGGCATGTTTAAATTTCATCAAAACTTACGTTATATCCATGTAATCTGTATACATATAAACCCAACGTTATTGATAGAAGGTATTATTGCGCATTATCATGGCTGTGGTTAAATGCGATATATAAATTCTTTGATTAGCGCGTGGTATAGGAAGGAGTATTCCTCCACGTATATAAATAAAAATATGTATATATATATGTCATATGCATATAAGTTTTATGGTATTTGTCATATGTTGGAAATTGTGTCATGTGGCATATTTTATGGTTCTATATATATTGTATGTTACACCCAAGTATATAATTGGAAAATCCAATTAACCTTAACATGAGGATTTTAACAAATTCGATGCATAAGTTTTATTAATACATTCTGGGATACAAAAAAACATTAATGTCGGAAAAAAAAAAATTGTTGTGTATCGTTTGTTAAATGGTATCGGGTAGTTATAAAAGCTGAGTTTGTTATGATTGTATTATCTTGAATTACGATGTTATTTTATAATGAATAATGCGGTGTTTTTTCAATTTCTTGATCAATAATGCAGTGTAAACAATGGTGCTAAAATGGTGAAGGTGGAGGAGGAAATTTATGTGGATCTGTGTCTGATGATTTAGTTCTGATCTATTACCTCAATCTTACGGCTATGTTGCACAGGTTGCAACGAGAATTGGCTAAATTAAAGAGCCAGAATGACATACTGTCATCAGCCAGTAAGGAGCAAGAAAAGCTCATCAGAGAACTCACTTCCCGGAACAGCCAAGAAGGCGAAGGTTCCGGAAAGAGGAAGATGGATGAATCTGATGATGATGATGCTGTTAGACATCAATATAAACAGAAAAGAGAATTGCAGGGGGAATTCAGAAAGATCAAACCTCCCTCCTATGATGGGGAGAAGGAGGAAGATGTTGAAGCTTGGTTGCTGAACATGATTAAGTATTTCCAATTTTATGAGTATGAGAGCAATCTGAAAGCCAGATTAGCTGTTTACCAGCTACAAGGTAAAGCTACCTTGTGGTGGGAGGAGACAAAAATGGTGCATGCCATTGATGAAAAGACAGTTACTTGGGAGGATTTCCAGGCTAAGTTCAAAAATCGTTATTTGAATGAGCGATATTATGATGATAAAGCAAAATAATTCCATGAACTTAGACTAGGACAGCTCACTATTGATGAGTTTGTTACTAATTTTACAAACCTGTTGAGATATGTACCCTACATTAGGGAAGAAAAGGCAAAATTACAAAGGTTTCTGAACTGTTTGCCTACAGTATACAAAGAGAAAATTGAATTTGACAACCCAAAAACAATGGACGAAGCTGTTAGAAAAGCGAGACTATGCTATCAGCAGTTTAAAGGAAAGGCTGAACAAGGAAAAAGCTGGTTAAACAAGGGGGAGTTTAAGGGAAAAAGACAGAAACCAACATATTTAAAGAATTTTGGCAGAGATCATCTGCGGAAAAGGTTTAATAAACCCAAAGAGAGCCAAACTGCTCAATCCCAGGTGGCTTCAAAACAAATAGAGGGGGACAATAAAAAGGAAGGGACAGTCAGAATGAAGGAACCCTTGAAATGTTGGGGCTGTGGAGAACCCCATCTTTTGAGGGACTGTCCCCATCGAAACATTCATATGATCAGAAGAGAGCGGGAAGTGACAACAGTAAATGACATCGCCAGAAATATACCAACTATCAGTGCAGCCTTGGAAAATCAGCAAGCAGAACATCAAGCAACCATGGTGGAAATGGAGGGTAAGATTTTTGACCTACCTGTTACTATTTTGATTGATCCGGGTGCTTCTTTGAGTTACATTAGTCCTGGAATTGTAGAAAAATGTAAAATTAAACTTGAAAAATTTCAGCAGTCATGGTTGGTACAGCTGGCCACTGGGACTAAGAGAAAAGTAACACATAAATTTCCCAAAACAGTAATTCAATTAAATGGTTTTCCAACAGAGGTAAATCTGAACATACTGCCGTTAGGATCCTATGACTTGCTGATAGGAATGGATTGGCTGGAAAAGAGGAAAGCCCTGATGAATTGCTGGGATAAAACCCTGCATTGTGTGGATGAAGAAGGGAAACCTTTTACTCTAAAAGGAAAACCAAAATCCATTTCAGTAAGACAAATATCAGCCTTACAGTTAAAACGAACAGCTAGAAAAGGATACCAAGTTTATGCAGTACATGTGGAAGAAGTAGAACAGAAAACTGGAGAAAATCTGCTGAATGAGTTGCCGATGGTAAGGGAGTTTAAGGAAGTTTTTCCAGATGAGATTCCTCATCTTCCCCCTAAAAGAGAAATTGATTTTACCATAGATCTGGTGCTGGGAGCAACACCTGTTTCCCGAGCCCCCTATCGAATGAGCCCTCCTGAACTTATGGAGCTGAAGATGCAATTGCAAGAATTACTAGATAAAGGTTACATTAGACCAAGTGTGTCTCCTTGGGGAGTACCGGTCTTATTTGTGAAAAAGAAAGATGGAACTTTTAGGATGTGCATTGATTATCGTCAACTAAACAAGTTGACCATTAAAAATAGATATCCGCTCCCTAGAATTGATGATATTTTTGACCAGGTGAGAGGAGCCTCAGTATTTTCGAAGATTGACTTAAGAACTGGGCATCACCAGCTCAGAATCAAGGAAGAAGATATCAGCAAAACAGCTTTTCGAACCCGGTATGGACACTACGAATTTGTAGTCTTACCTTTTGGATTGACAAATTCCCCTGCCACATTTATGTGTCTGATGAACAGTGTGTTAAATAAGTATTTGGATAAATTTGTTCTTGTGTTCATGGATGATATCTTAGTCTACTCCAAAAATGAAGATGAACATCAAGAACACTTGAGAATAGTGTTGCAGACTTTAAAAGAAAACCAGTTGTATGCCAAGTTCAGCAAATGTGAATTCTATAAAGATAAAATTCAGTATCTAGGGCATATTATTTCTGAAAAAGGCCTTGCAGTTGATCCTGAAAAGATAAAATCCATTAAAGAATGGCCAGTCCCAACTGATGTTTTAGCAGTAAGGTCCTTCATGGGGATGGCAGGCTATTATCGCCGATTTGTGGAGATATTTTCTGCTATAGCACATCCCATTACTTCATTGCAGAGAAAGGGGGTCAAGTTCATGTGGACTGAAAAGTGTCAAATCAGCTTCGAACAATTAAAACAAAAACTTACTTCAGCCCCTATACTAAAGATTGCAGATCCTGATAAGGAATTTGTGGAGTGTACCGATGCTGGTAGAGAGGGGTTGGGAGGAGTCCTGTTGCAGGAAAACTCAGTTATTGCCTATGAATCTCGAAAACTGAAAATACATGAACATAATTATAGTGCCTATGATTTGGAATTAGCAGCTGTTATCCATGCTTTAAAAATGTGGCGGCACTATCTTCTTGGGAAAAAGTTTACCTTAATGACTGATCACATTAGTCTCAAATACTTCTTTTCCCAAACTGATCTGAATGCAAGGCAAGCTAGATGGTTGTCCTTTTTAAGTGAATTTGATATGGACATAAAACATATCAAGGGAAAAGAGAATAAAGTTGCTGATGCATTAAGCAGGAATGCTTGTCAGAATATAAACAGCCTTGGAAGTAGTGCACAGATCGAAGTAGAAGAATTGGTGAAAACAGCAGCAAATCAAGATCCAAACTATGAAACACTCTTGGTGAAACTGCAGAAAAAGGAGAAAACTGATTTCACTCAAAACCAAAAAGGGCTGCTATATTATAAAAACAGGTTGTATATTCCAAATGTAGAGTCCTTAAAAAGAGAAATTTTGGATGAATATCACAAACAACCATATGCAGGACATCCAGGATATCAGAAAGTGTTAACAGCCCTGAAAAAGAAATTGTTCTGGCCAGGAATGAAGAAAGATGTGGCAGAATATTTAAGTAAGTGCATGGAATGTCAACTAGTCAAAGTTGAACATCAACATCCAGCAGGTCTTTTGAACCCTTTGCCAATAGCAGAATGGAAGTGGGACACAGTTTCCATGGACTTTATAACAGGGTTACCAGAACCAAATATCAACATGATTCTGTAATGGTAGTAGTAGACACTCTCACAAAAGCTGCCCACTTTATACCAGTGAAATCTACCTTTGGGACAGCTCAAGTAGCGAATGTGTTTTTGAAGGAGGTAGTAAGGCTTCATGGGGTTCCAAAAGTAATTGTATCAGACCGAGACGTTAAGTTTACAGCAGCATTTTGGAAAGGATTGTTTGGAGGAATGGGTACTAAGTTGAATTTTAGTACTGCCTATCACCCTCAGACCGATGGGAAAACAGAGAGGACTAATCAAATTTTAGAGGATATGCTGAGAATTTATGTGATGGACAGACCATCAAAGTGGGAAGAGTATTTTCACTTGGCTAAATTTTCCTATAACAACAGCTACCAATCCTCTATAAAAATGAGTCCGTTTGAGGCACTGTATGGAAGGAAGTGTCGTACTCCTTTGAGCTGGAGTCAACCAGAGGATAAACTAATGTTGGGACCTGATGCCTTACAAGAAATGGAGAGAATTGTAAAACAGATACAAAGAAACATCAAGACAGCACAAGATCGCCAGAAAAGCTATGCTGATAAGAAAAGGGTGCATAAAGAGTTCAAAGTGGGAGATCATGTGTATTTGCGTATCAAACCCAAAAAGAGCACACTTTATGCTGGAAGTTGTGCCAAATTGGCTCCTAGATACTGTGGTCCTTTTGAAGTCTTAGAAAGAGTGGGACCAGTGGCTTACAAGCTGGCCTTACCACCCCATGTTAGAGTTCATGATGTGTTTCATGTTTCATTATTAAAAAGATATGTGCATGATGCTTCTCACATAGTTGATTGGAATGTTGTACAGGTGGAACCAGAAGGGGAATTTCTGCCAGAACTGCTTCAGGTATTGGAGCAGGAAGAAATTGAATTGCGAAACAGAACAGTAGCCAGAGTAAAAGTGCAGTGGAAGCACTTTACTGCTGAAGAAGCTACCTGGGAAAGAGAAGCTGAAATGATGGAGAGATATCCATTTTTGTTTGAGAAATAAACTCTAGTAGTTAAATAACAACACCGAGGACGGTGTTTATTTTTAGAGGGGGAATATGTAACACCCCCAATTTATGTGTTGAAATTTCAAAGTTAGACATTTGAACTTTAATCCTAAGGGGAGTGGACCCCAAAGGATGACTGAATTGTGAATGTAATTTAATATTCAATTTGAGGAAATGAATAAAGTACTGGTATGCATGTTGACCAAAAATGAGATTGGAGATCACTTGCTAAATCCATGAGGATGGATAAGGCAACTATTCCCCACAATCCTTCAAAAATCCTTGGAAGGAATTAATTCTAATTTAGATTTTGAGGAAGAATCTAAATTTCCCCAATGATGAGGAAAGTAGTTGGGAAGAGGTAAAAAGCTGGAAAAGCTGAGGGAAAGCATAAAGCAGCTTTAAAGAATCCCAAAAATGGGAAGCCTAGGCAAACAGGAAGAAAAGCATCCTGTTATTCTGGACGCAGAATTAGAAACAGGCTTTGGGGAACTATTAGCTTAAATAAGCTGCTCCTAAACAGATCAAGGGGTTTTTGATCTATGGTGGAGGTGGTCTCAGCTCGGGGGTGAGTTCTGGGAGAGAAATAGAACTCTACGGTTGGGAGGTTGGTCTACTGCATGAGTGGTATGTATTTAAATCACCCAGGGATTTTAGTTTCTGTAGTATGAATTGGCTACATATAATTAACTACTCTATATTAGAAGTGTAGATGTTGTATGCTATGTGATGGTAGATAAGAAATTCAATTATAGTCAATTCTGGCCTATCAGTCTTTATTATGAGTAATGGTAATTATGGTAAGATGAATTTTATTTGTAACTTTAATCTGCTTCAATAAATAAGAGAGGGACAGTAGGAATGGGTCCTTCAACCCAAATGGCAGAGAAGGGAGAAATTGTTGGAGTCTGTGGTGTTCTTACTTTTAACAGAAGTAAATAGCAGAAGCAAATCTTCTACCTTCTGTATGGTAGTAAGAACAATAGCCTGGGATGGTATCCACCAGAATGTCTAAACCCACCCTGGGTCTAAATCTGGAGATACTGTACAAAAGAAATATCCCAGGGGGATTCAACAATTATAAAAAAAAAAAACTTAAGTAGTTATTAGAATGGAATACTCCAGATTCTCAGAAAAACAATTATAGCAACCCAACCAATGTTACTGTCTAACATCTAACATAGATCATGTTGGTGCAAATAAACATTTTGTAAATACACGGAAGAGTATAGCCATAATATAAATTACTCTAAATCTTATTATTAAAGCTGTAAGGAAATCAGTGGAAAACTTATTCAGCTCGGAAATATAGTTCATACATGTATTGTAAGGCAGAAATCATACACCCCAGGAGGTATGTGACTGTCATCTTAAATTCTGGTTATACCTGAGATTAAGAGATTAATATGACCAGTATTTATTCCGCAACCCTAAAACATTATGGAATATCACATGCGAAAGTCATAACTAGCTGCCCATCAATTTCGATATATTATTCTGAATGCATGTAAATAAATTTATGATAACAATACGGAAGTAAACACAGGAAGAGACTTGGTAGGTATAAAAAGATACCTGACCTACAGTGTATAATTTTCAATACGAAAATCACAAACGCAAGCCTACAGTAGATAGTGAATACAGTTACTCTGCAGACCTTCTGAAAATACGGTAAATTCGTATATCATATCAACAGGAGAAAACATTAGAGAAATAAAACAAGTCTAGAATGAAAAACGATAAATAAATTAAGGCTTTTCACATATCCTCTCACCGTTCATCTGCATCAAAACGAAACAAATATCGTATGCCAAGCATTCAGTCAAAAACACAGTGACTAGAATATACAACATACATATATACATTTTAAATCCGGCGTCGATATTCACTATCCACGATTAAAAATTAGCATCAGATGTTGAAAGAGTCTCGGCATAAACATCGAACAAAACTCAGCAGAACTTAAAACGCAAACGGTGATAACCACAGTCCTTAATACGAATTAGAAACAAAGTTATCCATGATATGTCTGAAATTAACGAAATTATCAGTCTATAACGAGCCACGATGGCACCGTTCCATCACGAGGAACTCATAAATCTACGTCTTGCCATCAAGCATTCATCTGGAAGCTATCTCAACAGGAGAATGCCACGAATACCGACCTGTATGAGCAGAAGTTCAAATCACTTCATGAGGCAAGGGTGCAAGAAACCCGAGTAGCTGAGGCTAGGGTATACACAGGGAACAAAGAACTTCACCTCAGCGAATAATATTTGACACCTGTACATACCCAGAAGAAGTATTAGAAATCCACGAGAATAAGAAGGCAGTAAGAGTCAAACATGGATAGAAACTTCAAATATTGGGTACTGATGTAAATGGTCAGGCCACGCTACTGAATAACCCATAAATTGAAACCTACAATCGATAGCATTTCAACCAAGGATACAAAATCGGAGGCGACGAGGCGAAAATTCAATCATCAAGACTATTACCTGAACGCCGAGAGGGTTTGGAGAGAAAGCTCTCAGCGAAACACTTCAGGCACCGAGATGAAGCCACAAACTGGAAACCAATTTAGTTAGCTGAAAACAAACTTGTATGACTCGAGAAAACTCATAGCCACGGGAACAAACACCTGGTGACACAAATCGAACAGATTGGGTAATAAGAATTTCGATTTCTGTAAATGGCCACCGAACTAAATATAAAGACCCCAAAAACATAATTTACCTGCCTGGAAGCCTGAGGTAACCACAATTCCAGCACTTCAGTCGCCTGTGGGAGGAAACGACCTCAACAGGACGAGAAATGGCACAGGGAGCACAGAAGGGAAGAACCCTCTCTGCAAACAAACGTGACTCCTGCATCGATGTGCCAAGCTATGGGATGGACGCGTTACTCGTTCGGAACGAGAGAAAAGAACAAGGGTTAAGCCAGGGGTAAAATAAATATCAACCGGAATCCAAGTCTATAAACCCTAAACCACCATGCGCCATACACTTGTCCTCATCACGACGACTGTCATGGGGATGAAAAACTCGGCGGGATGGTCACAATTAAATTCAGAGGTAGGTAGAGTACTACGGCATCAGTGAATAAGCCATAGTCTCGAACAGTGAATAGCGTCGTTCCAACGAAAAATTCATGTGAAGTAAATCCGAGGTCGCATAGCCTTTACCCAGGTGGTACTCCAGACTTAAATGTCAAATATCGGGCCAAATCAACGTACGCAGAGCGCAATGATGCCCTCGAAATCTCGAGCAGAGTTCAGGACGAAACACACATAATTCCTTATGGTCGCAAATTGAAATAACATCTGGGTTAAAATGTGGTTCAATAGTAAATGATCTCGGTTAGACATGTTTAAATTTCATTTAACCTTACGTTGTATCCACATGATATATCTATATATAAACCCAACGTTGTTGATATAGGTATATGCCAAAGTTTCGTCATGGCTATGAATAATGTGATGCGTAAATGCTTTGATTGGCGCGTGGTATAGGAGGAGTAGTCCTCCATGTATATAAATCAAAAAAATTATATATTGTGATATGCATATCTATAAGTTCTATGGAAATGGTATTTATCATATGTTGGAAATTATGTCATGTGGCATATTTTATGGATATATATATTATATGGCCACACCCAAGTATATAATTGGGAAAGACAATTTAATCTTAACATGAGGATCTTAACCGGATTCGATGCATAAGTTTGATTAATACATTCTAGTATATCAACTGTTAATGTCAAAAAAAAAAAGAAATTGTTGTGGTAATAGAGGTACATTACAATATGGAAAACAACAGTCGCATGCAGTCAAACCGACTTTGGATTTTGATAAAAAATGGATGCGGCCCTCAAAATTGCTCTGATACCATGTAGGAATTTACATGGTAAGTTCCTAAGATCAAACACCAAAGGCCACTTCTCACAAACAGATCACAGATCAGTACACTAGTATTTGACGTGTTTAAAGCCCTTAAAGAGGGAAACAATCCATGACTTGAGCCAAGGCGGCCACTTCAGGCAATTTATTAATATAAAGAAATAAAATTTACATAAGCTTCTCTCATAAATGATTACCGGACAAATGTCCCTCCATGCTCTTTAAATAGAGATCATGGACCAAACGGGTGTTAAGCCATGGATCAAGTGGAGTTAATACTGAAGAGTGAGTGAACCATCACATCACTACATATCATGACCGTTGAATTATAAGTTACAAATGTACATAGTAAAGAAACACACTTTCCCTAACTCTACGCTAGAACAAGTTATACTTAGCTATTTCCTATGTGTCAGAATATCCTAACAAGGAGATGGTTGCAAATAAGAAATGTTGAGAAAATTCAAATCAGTAACTGTAAATTTAGCCTAATTCACTAAAAAATGCCATTCAATAATTATTCTTTGAATTGTATTCTTCCACTGAAATGATTAAAAAATATGTGTTTACCTTTACGAAAATTTTCCAATATAAATACCCTAAATTAATTATGATCCTAGATAATATGTGGAAGAATGATTTTACAAAATTCACTAAATAGATTTTGTAAACCCTCAATCAAAATATGTAGAAATGATGATAACTAGATCTAGAGGCCCAAAAAAAACATCAATTTGAATCAAAATGAACCAAAATTCTACAGAAATAGGAGATTGCAAAACGAAAAATTTGGAAACTTACTAATACGACATAAACATAGTCATTTATTTTCCTATCATAACATATGCTTGACATTTTTTGGCCACATTGAGGCTTCCGAGAACCATAAAGGAACATGACCCTCATCTATATAAATCCATATTCCCTTAGAAAATTTAACTGTAGGCTCCTTTTATTTGTGGTTTGGCAGTTCCACCTCAAATGTTGGCTTCACATTCAAACTCTTTAGACGGTGTGTTTTGCATCAATAGCAATCATAATGGAGAATCTTACCACACCATGCACACATTTATTCTCTTAATTTGGCCTTTTCAATGACAATATATCAAATCCTTTCTACCTACTCCCTTGAAGTGACTAGATAGCATCTTTGGTTGTACTTCCTTAGCGATGGTTATGCTCCTTCAACTAGAAATGCTCACAATGAGGAGTTACTTCTACTCCCAATACTTCACTCTCTATAGAAATATCTCTTCTCAAAACCCCAATTAAACTAGGCCGAGAAAAAACAAAACTCAACCCTTGACAAAGGAGATGCATTTTTAGAAATGTTCAACCTATTTAAACACTTCACGAGTACTCTAATACCAATTTGATATTTAGATGAGGAAACCAAATAAATACATAGAAACCTCACCCATTGAGTTATAGATCTTAAAATTTAAATTATTCAATTCTCATAAACTTCAATTTATTCATTCCTCATACCTTATTGAAAATTTTTAAATAAATAGAAAACATCTTTTTAAAAATTTAGAAACATAAAACCTAATTTTCTAATAAAACCCAATTTACTAATAGTAAAGAAAAAGATCGCACACCTTTGCTAAAATATAAGAAAAAAAACAATTATAATATTAAAACGATGATATATAGTTTTCAAACCTGTAACACCTCCAGTTTAAGGAAATTTTTTTTATTTTTATTTTTCGAATACCCTGGGGTTTTCCCCTCTACTCACATAATTATTGGAATAATGATTTCATATTTTTACCTTTACTGTTCTTTTGACATAATCTACTCTAATACTTTCCATCTTCATACAATATTGAGCACTCCATCTATATGCCTTCCAACCGTATATATATATATATATATACCCTTTGATAATAATAAGAGATGGGATTCTTTTTTTCTTTTTTTTCTACTATAACCATAGGATAGGTGGATTTACATAAATTTTACAATCCTCTCCTAACACTTTATACATTCCACTCATATATTGTTGCATCCCCTATATACTTCACACATATATCTATGTATCCTCATATATAGAGAGCTAATATCATTAATACACATATATGGGTATGTGTAGAGGTCCTTATCTATATATAGTCTTTGGCACTATTACTTTAAGGAATATATGTATACAATATATGGGTACAAAAATTTTGGTGTCACATATCTTGCATACATAATCTTTGGCAATATTAACCCAAGGAACATCTATATATCTATCGCCTCTATATATATATGTTGTATGTACGTTCAAACCCTGTGATATAATTTATAAGAAGCGAACCCATGTATCGCATGTAATTAAAATACCCCCCTTAAGGTTTGTATTGGGCTCGTACGCATATACATATATAACGATTTCTATATATATATTTATACATTCTTTGCCGAAACCCTTTTTGAGCGGCCGTAGTTAATACACGTTACTATATCATCATCCTACACGATTTTCTCTTTCCAGACTTTAGCCATGAGGCGCTATGTTAATTCATCGCGGCGCATGCAATACTTATCATATAGTCAATTTGACGGTAACCTATACACAGATCAACGTGGACTGTCCGCCGTATGGTTACGTGGTTGCATTATTAAATTTTGTTATGGTTAAAACGTGACTAACCCAAATCGAATTTCTGTATTATTATTCAACAGATCGGTCACGGCTTGGCGCATGATCCACAGACATAAGTTGTAGCAGGATGCGCGTCGGCGTGTCAACTCTGACCAGGCTACCGGACAATGGAATGATACCATTTTTGAACCCGGCTCCAACGCGTCGTGGTTTCATACGTAAGTACACAGTAGATGTATGGGTTATGTTTTCGTATAAGCCGCCTAGCACAAGGCCCAGTTCGACGGTTTGGCGTGTAACGTATGATAGTAACATTGCTTGATGCTTGGTTGCAGGAGTAGTATTTCTCACTGGAGCGAGAAAATTAGCCAGAGGCGGCGTACGCTGTCCTCTGTCCATGAAAACTCGACATGTGGATTTGAATAGACAGTTCAGACGGCTCCAGGTCCGGAGAGCGCCGCACTCCAGTTATGGCAGTCGTTAGCCTTAGGGTTAATTCTATACCTCAGGCATAGGACTCCATACCTCCCCGGCGCCGATGGATATTACCTTGTACCATTCTATTGACACACTGCATCTGCTCAATCACCCTCGGGATTTGCTGAAGTTATTGGGCAGACTGATTATGGTTTTAGGTGCGCCTTACTTGGAGTCTCTATTATCAAGCTATTCACCGAATCGTTCCTGTCTTGCTGAACTCCCTTCGTCTACATTCTTTAAGAGTTCGATGTGAGCTTGACGTAGGGGAGGTTTCAGGTTCAGTTTTGCTGAATAGCTTCAGATCACACGTTTCCTCTTAATTTTTTTCCTCGCCTTATATTACTTACGCGTGAGAACTTCCCATTTCTTTCTACTGTTCTTGTTGTTGTTTTCTTTTTTTCTACAGTGTCAACTCTGCTATTGTAGAGTGCGCAGAGAGGCTGTAGCAGTCGGGTTACTTCGAGACAGAGCTCTAGCCGGTATTCCTTGGCCGTGCTCGAATTATTTCTGCGCTCGGTCCAGTTCGTTTGCTTTCATTAAGCTACCCTCTCAGCGTTTAATACATTTCGATGTGGCCACTGTTAGAGCGTCTTCAGAGGGGGTAAACTCTACTCACAATCCTCTGTTTGGCCTCAGCGATTTGGGCGTTGGTTTTCCTATTACGGGGTTTTTTTTTTTTCGTTCTGCGATTCTTCAGATTCCTTAGATATATGTCAACCTCATTCTAGGTTTAAGACTGTATGTTTATGTTAAATGGCTCGGTCGTGCTGACTCGTCGGAATCAGTAGCTTCCCTCTCTACCTACTGGCAGTATTATTAATGTGTCATACGAGGGTAGGGTACCGATTGTGTTATATCGGTCGTCCCCCTCTTGGAACAACACATCAACGCCTTTCTTTATATGATTTTTTTTTTTTCTGAGGATGGCATACCCTCCGCGCGTGGATCATGATACGCTGACTTGGAGGGTATAAAACACCCTGAGACTTAGAAATATCTGTTACATAGGTTGCATGCAGTCCAAACATAGCCGAAATCAGCCGAATTCATGCTGTCGACCAGCACTGTGGATGTGTTGTTTCATAGTTTGACTTCTATATAACTTCTATATAATCGATAATGACACAGTAGGAATTGATACAAGTTGTATAGAAATCCTTTCGGCTAACAGTTTCTCTGAAACGATATTAACTAGAGCTACTACTCTTCTTGTTTTATTTTTATATATATGCGTATTGCAACAGGGTTACGATGAGCTAGGGTTAGCTCTCGGCATTACGTTGCACGGAGAACAGCTAACCACGCGAACGTAGGTTGGACCATATGTTTAATTCAATTGGCGATAGAGATAATTGATATACTTCATGTTAGCGTAGTTGATTCGGGTTTACATCTCTTTGATTTCTTTCCATACGTGGTTCACATATATACAACCCGCATTTATAACTCTTTTTGACCTTTACTTACTTACATATATTCATATATTGAAATGAAGGTCGAACGAACTATGGTCTAGTTCTCGGCGCCTTCATGTTTTTCTTTTTTCTTTATTGTCAGGTCAATATATTTATCATGGCCCTACGTAGGGTTCTGCCTTTACTTTTAATTTAGTTATATTGCTATGGTATTTATTTCAGGGATTAAAAGTAGAAGTAGATAATATGTGTATTCAAGATGTTTTAATATCTATTACACTCTTATATATGTTGTGTTACGCCTAGAAAACATTCAATAGTGCTTGAATAGAGTTCCTTGACTATAAATGAAATCTTGTGTATGGTGATTAATTCAAAGACTCAAAATAGACTTAGAAGTGAAATCCACACACTTCTGAATATTATAAAAATTTTATAGAGAAAAGTTACCCATTTTTCTAGCACCTTTATAAATATTAGAATGCTCATATATGAAATCTATAAATGCTATAAATGTTAGAATGAGCATATCTACAATCTATATTCTAATATCTTGCTTTCTTCCTTTCTGCTACATACCATGTATATTTCAGTGCTACTATAACGTTTCTCTAGCATACACATAAACAAATCATATCAGTTTTGTGTCTATAGGAAACATAACAAAATTAATCATCTGTAGAGGCCGAGTAACTTCAGATTTAAACCGACCTTGGTTTAGAGTTTCTGGAGTTTCTACTCTATAGATTTCTGGTCTACAACTAAACAGATTCTGGAAGGTATTTGCCTTGTTATGAACTCTGTTAAATGTAGTACTACAATAATCAAGCAATTTTTCTTAAGTTTTATATGTAGCTAATTCATACCATCATAAAATAGAGAAACTGGAATTTTCAGAACATACCAAACTCTGCAATTGACCAACCTCCCAACCTTAGAATCCTCTTTATCTCCCAGGATTCACCCCCAAGCATAGATCACCTCCTAGCCCAGATCAACCCACAGTGCGCTCTAGGAGCGACTTATTAAACTCACTGAAAGCATGTTTCTAGTGCAACGTCCGGGAATGAAGGATGCTTTCTTTCTGTTTAGCCTAAACTTCCCATTTTTGGGATTCTTGAGGTGCTTTAAGCTTTTCCTCGGCTTTTCCGGCTTTTTCTCACCTCTTCCCAACTACTCTTGCTCTTCATTGAAATTTAGATTCCTCCTCAAATCTAAATAAATTTCCTTTCAAAGTTTTGAAAGATTTTGGGGATTTATTGCCTTATCCATCCTCATGGATTTGACAAGTGATCTCTAATTCTCATCTTGGTCAAATTGCACAATCATTTTATTTATTTCCTCAAATAAAATATGCAAATACATTCACACCATGCTTATCCCTTGGGGTCCACCCCCTTAGGATTTAAGTTCAAATTTCTAACTTTAAAAATTCAACACACAAATTGGGGGTGTTACAAAACCTATGCTTATGCCTACAAACAATGTCCATGAGACTCCCATTCTTCCAACTATATGGACTTCGAAAATGAGATTCATATAAATACATAGCCAGTGATGTCCCCTCGGGTGTGAGACGGTGAGAGTGAAAATGCACTTTGAGGGTTGGCGTGCTTTCGATGTGATCCTCAATTGAGTGATGTCCCCTAGGGTATGAGACGGTGGACATGAAAATGGGGCCAGCAGGCCCGCGTGGTTTTGTTGCACCTAGAGAATAAATATATTGAACATTTTTCCATTTGGAGTCATCATTAAACTATGATAGAACTATGATAGGGGATGTCAAATCGCTCGAGCAAGTGAATGTATGAGAGGTAACCGATAGATAGGCTTTAGAAAACAAAGGGAATACTGCGGACCACGCTCTCTTGGGCTCCATTATACCAACCGTCGCTTTAACGTTGGTGACTATATGGCTGGCTTTGTCTCCCAACACAAAAAATAGCACGATATTTACAGTAAACAAAAGAGTTGCCCAACATTTACTGAAAACTAAAGTCAAGGGTGGGCTTATTCATTGAATTGCTGGAATGGTCAGATGGATACCTGTATCTTCAATCAAATTGAAGATTCAATAGAATAAATTTTATGCATTATAACTGGAAGGATTATGCTTCATTGTTTTAGGAGAGCAAAGAATTGAATAGGCTATGCATTAGAGTAAATTAAACTTAAGAAATCACATTTATGGCAGCAGAACAAAGAAATCACGGTTTCACTTCAGAATGAATGTCTTGAATATTCCTTCATTCCAGCACAGTTTATAACAGCAAATAAAGGCATTGTGGTGTTTTATTAAATTTAACAGCAAATAGAGGCATTGTGGTATTTTAGTAAATTCATAGTTACGTCAAGTGATTCAGGTCTGTTGAGCAAGGAAGTGCTCTGGGATATGCGCAGTGGGTGTTGTGTGGCCTTTCGACAAGACATCAAGGTGCCCTCCAATAAATGTTCAGGAGCCCGTAAAATGTCTCGAAGGAAGGAAAGGTAACTGAAAGAGGCTTGAATGCATGATTAGGTATATAATTCACTGTTTAGTATAACGACGGTTTCCAACACCATATCCATGCTGATTTTTCTTCTAGCAAGTAGCGTGTATACATGTTTCTCTCTGCAGAATTTTTTTATGGTTATACCCTTTTCATTGGGCCCTTTGGTGCTGGTAAAATACATATAAACATTTTAATAGGCTATCAATATAATATACATCCCAATGTACACATCCTCGTCCTGATCTAAAGTTTTACAGTATGTTATTAAAAGCATTCATAATCCAGTTTCACGATGTCTTGAGAGGTTAAAGGGAGAGACATGCTTTTAATCAATCTTGTTTATGTGTCTTCTTTTCATAGCTTGTTAGATATAAAATTTGTAGAAATTGTTGTAATACTTTTACATTAACATTAAAAATAGGTTAAATGTTATTTAAAAGTGTAGAGATGTTAGATTTGTTTAAATGTGTATAAGTATGATATATATAAGTTTATGTTGGTTAGATGTGTTGAATTTTTTAAATTCAACTACCTCCTCTGCACAAAGGAGTACAACAGAGTTGTTTTCTGGTATTTTGGTTGAGTGCACACCATTGTGCATTTAACACTGGTTTTAAATAAGCCTCCAAAGTAAATTTGTTTTGTTTGTTGATGTTAATGGGTTGTAGCCAATTTTGCAAATGTGTTGAAAGTTCGTGGTTCTAAACCATGCAACCACTATTACATTTAAACCCTTCCATGTCGCGCTTTAAATCTTCACCAACCACCAACAAAGATTTGTTTTTACACGCCAAAGTTTTTATTTGAATAGGGCCACGTCATGGTGGTCCCCATTTGACATCACAGCAACCACGTCACCACCAGCGACCAATGGAAACCTATCATGCTCGTTTTGAGCCTACGTCACTAGTTCTTTACCGACGTGAGGAACCGGTCCCACCACCAGCACACCAAAAGACACGTGGACCAATCACGATTTATCGCCCAGGTTTTTGGCATGACATCACATGAAGGATTTGGTACGCGATAAATTTATCAAATCTGGTTCAGTTTTTGTTTGAAGTCCTGTGGGCCCTAGCATCGACCAATCACAGGCCGATCACGCGGATTTGGGCCTCGCTGACGTATGGGTCATTTGGTATGCGAAAAGAACTGCAATGCGGTTTGATACCTTTTTTTGAGGTTTGGGTCTAAAGTTTTTAAACATTGGTTAAGTTTTATATTGCGGTGGAAGTTATGAGGTTCTAAACCTTATTTACATTATAATGTTGTTATGTTATGTTTTGTTTGAACGCCGCAACAAAGTCTTTGATTTTGGTTATAATTCATATGCAGGTAATAATATATGTTATAAACTTTTTAATTTTATAATATATATATTTCAATAGTTCATTTTAACTCGATGCGATTATCTTTGCGTCATATAAAAAGTATAACCATGTATAGGTTATAGGAGTACATATGGAGTATAATCTTCAATAAAGATAAGATATTCCTAGAAACAAATATGCTAATTAGAGACAAATAGGTAACTCAACTCTTCTAGAGGATAATGGGAGTAATTATAATATTCCAGCATTCTCCCTTATTTATGATTTCTATTGATTATAATACTAACCAATCAATAATCCCTCTATAAACTTGAAAAACTCATTACATGATTGCCTATTGGTTGAATAAGTCCCAACTAGACTTACAACAGTAGAGATCAATTCAAAAAGGTTGATTTATTTTACATATACATGATAATGCAACTTGTCCTTAGCTCTACACTCTAATATTATTTTCTTCACTTTGTTTCAAACTTTATACTACGTATATTATTTTATTTTTATTTTGCTTCATTGCTACTTTGTCTTCTTCTTCAATATTTCCTCATCTTCTTTATCGTTTCATTTGTTTCCTCTTTTTCATATACTTATACTTTATCTACTAATAATTGAATAATTCTATCAACCTCTATAACATTAATGACATCTTCATTTTATTTAATATCTTCTTTCATTGCCACAAAATCTATAATAAATTTGTTGGGTTCCCCCTTTCTTCCTATTCATTTTCCTCCTATAACTATAACATATTTTCCATAAGCAATTTCATCTTCATCATACTTGGGCTATGCAATCTATTATACAATAGATTTTAATTCAACACCATAATCAAATTAAATATTCACTATATCACATTCATGTCTTTAATAACATCCATGGCTAGATTCTCTTTACTCTTTTATATTGATACAAAGGTAGTTCTAATTTAATATTCATCTTTGACTTCATCACCCACATGTATATATACATAGTGGGATTCACTTTTTTCACCATGTTCATACTTTAGTATTATGTGCACCTTACACAAAGTCTCTCTTTTATTCTAAAATTTATTCAATAGACTTGTCTATGTTGTTTAAGCCAATTGTAGTCCATATGTATTTTTTTATCATCTTCTACATGAGTTTTCTCTTCCACATATTCTCCATTTATTTCTACAATATCAAAATCTTCTTCTTATTCTTGTACAATAGTCAATTATCAACAAACGTAGTGATCTATGACTCAGCTTAATACCCATCGGTGTTTCCCAAACACCCCCCCCCCCCCCCCGCCACCAGTGCACTTTGTAGTATATGTCATCTCCAAAATATCCAAAGAAATTTTTGAGTTCGTTACCACCAAAAATTTGAGAAGAATGACTTAATCCAAGCCTTGTAGAATGAGATAAATGTTATTGGATCATCCATCTTGTTTTAGAAGAGATGCTCCTTCTAATCCTAAATCATGGCCTCATATGTTGCTTGATTTGGGGTATTCCAATCCCTTCAAAATAATATCCCACAAATATTTTTCATATAGTCTATTTCTCATTTTAATGATTTATAAATCACAATTTTTTCCAGAGAAAATTGTAGTAATTTACAGGGTAAGTTCCTTAGATAAAACACCGAAGGTCGCCGCTCACAAATAGATCATAGATCAGTACACCAGTATTTGACGTGGTTAAAAACCTCAAAGAGGGAAACATTCCATGGCCTGAGCCAATGTGGCCACTTCAAGAAATTTATTAATATAAATAAAGAAAATTTACATAAGATTCTCTCATAAATGGTTACTAGAAAAATGATCATCCATGCTCTTTACATAGAGACCATGGAATAATCGGGTGTTAAGCCATGGAAAAATTTCGGTAATACCGAGGAGAGAGTGAACCGTCTGATCACTATATATTGTGACCATCAGATTATAAGTTACAAATGTACATAGTAAAGAAACACACCTTACCTAACTCTATGCTAGACCAAGTTGTACTTAGCTATTTCCTATGTGTCAGAATATCCTAACATCCCCCCTTAAGAGAAAATTGGGATAGGATTGAAGGATTTACAAAGGTAACACAATAGGAGACTATTTCCTATTTGTCAAAATATCCTAACATCCCCCCTTGAGAACAACTTGGGATAGGATTGAAGGATTTACAAAGGTGACACAATAGGAGAAGGAAGGAGGCATTAGAGACTATCCCCCCTTAATGATAAATTTCTGGAACTCCAAGCATAGATCGAAGTTTGGTAAACTTCGCTTCTGTGAGAGCCTTTGTAAAGATATCAGCAACTTGATCATTGGTTGAACAATACTACATTTCAAGAACACGACCATGAATGAGTTTTTTGATGAAGTGTATGTGTAGCTCAATGTGTTTCATGCGTTGATGTTGAACTGGACCTTTGCATAGATGAAAGGAACTCTGATTATCACACCAAAGTGTAGCTGGATGTTGTTGATGAAGACCAAATTCCTACAGGATTTGATGAAGCCACAGAGTTTCCTTGTTGGCTTCAAATACACCACGATACTCTACTTATACATAAAAAAGAGAGAAGGCACTTTGTTTCTTACAAGACCATGTAATGAGTCCTAACCCAACAGTGAATACATAGCCTGCGGTAGAATTTCGGCCATCAAGAGCCCCAACCCTGTCAGAATTAGTAAAACCAATAAATAATGGAGATTCTCCTACACTATAATGAATCCCGAACTGAACTGTACCTCAAATATATCAAAGTATTCTTTTAGCTTATTTATAGTGACTTTCAAGAGGTTGGTGCATAAACTGACTAACAAGACCAACGACAAAGGAAAGGTCAGGACGAGGATGGTTTAGATACAGAATTTTACCAACAATTTGACAGTATAAGGTAGCATAAAATTTAGGGGAAGTAAAAGTGACTGAAAGCTTGAATCCAAACTGAAAGGGAGAAAGGATTGGCTTACGGTCTTCCATGTGAAAGTGGCATAGAATATCATAGGCATAATTGGACTAAAAAAGGGTAATACCTTATTTGGATTGCAAGACTTGAAGACCAAGGAAATAATGCAAGTGTCTTAAGTCTGTCATTTCAAACTTCTTTTTGAGGCTAGACTTCACATGGTTTATATGTTTGGGATCACTACCAGTAAGGATAATATCATCAACATAAAGAACAAGGATGATTAAGGACTTACCCACTTTCTTGGTGTAGACAATGTTGTCGGAATGACATCTAGAAAATCCTTTATCTAAGAGAAAGCTATCCATTTTGGCATACCAAGCCTGAGGGACTTGCTTGATACCATAAAGGGATTTCCTAAGGTGGAAAACAAGGCTAGAGTTGTTTTGGATAAAGCTAGGGTGTTGTTCCATGTAGATTTCTTCATGCAAGTCCCCATATAGGAAGATATATTTAACATCCATCTAATGGACTTCCCATTTAAAGGAGGCAGCAAGGGAAAGAACAAGGCAGATAGAATTCATTTTGGAAATAGGGGAGAAAGTTTTAGTATAGTTGATTCCTTCAACTTGTGAAAATCCTTTAGCAACAAGATGAGCGTTATGATTATCCACTTTTCCATCTGGTCCAAACTTTTTTTCTGTAAACCCATTTGCATCTGACAATTTTTTTCCCTTTGGAAGAGGAACAAGATCCCAAGTATCATTTGCCAATAAGGAACAATATTATTAATTCATAGTTGCATCCCAATCTGGATGACCTAAAGCTTCTTGAAAGGTGTATGGATCATAATTTTATGGAACTTGATCCAATAAGGAAGAGGCTCTTTCAAATTGAGAACGTGTACAACGTTGATCTGCAGGGTCACTTGCAAGAGAACTTGTTGCCTCTCAAGTAGAGCGGACCCATTTTGAAAGTTGTGGAGCTGAAGGAAGATCTTGAGGAGGTCTAGGAGGATTAGCATCCGAACTAGAAGCAATGTTGTCAAAAATGGAAGAGATAGAGAGAGGTGTCACATATGTCGAATCAGGCTTGCAAGCCAAAGGTGCCACACCCATCGAACTAGGCTCGCAAGCTGATATATTTTCATAAAATTTTACATCTCTTCTAATGATTACATTTTTGGATTTTGGTTGAAGAAGTATGTATCCTTCGACATCTTCAAAATATCTAGCAAAAATGCATTTTTCACTCTTAGGTTCTAAGGCTTTATGTTTTGCATCTAGAATATGGGCCCAAGCTTCACTTCCAAAAACAAGAAAGTGAATTACATCAGGTTGATTGATCTCCAGGCCTCTTCTGGAGTTATATTACTTAAAACCTTAGTAAGAGTGTGATTTACTATGTAATTTGAATATTTAATTAATTTTTCCCAAAAATTAAGATTAAGTCCTTTAGATTGAAGCATACAATTAGCCATTTATTTTAGAGTGTTATTCTTCCTTTCAACTACACCATTTTTTTGTGGAGTATACAGAACAATATGTTGCATTTTAATTCCATTCTCAGTGAAAAAGTTGATAAATTTGTTGTTAACATATTCTCCTCCATTTTCAAATCTTAACTTAAGAATTTGATATCCAGATTGTTTATCAACAAAGGCCTTCAAAGCTAAGAACATGTTAAAAACTTCACTCTTGAGTTTTAAGAAATATACCCAAGTTCGTCTAGAAAATTCATCAATGAAAGTTAAGAAGTACTTGTAGCCAAGAAAGAAACAAATGGAAGTGGACCATGTAAATCATTGTGCATGATCTGCAAAAGGGTTGAAGCATGCCAAGAGGCACGTTTGTCAAAACTATCCCGATGATTTTTTCCAAGTACACAACTAGAAAAAACACCATCTTGGTAAGATACCATAGGAAGACCTGTCACCATATTTTCTTTACATAGAGTTCGAAGACAGCGATAGTTTAGGTGACCAAATCGCTCATGCCATAGTTTGCTCACTTCATCATTATGAGCAACAAAAATGGAGGGAAGACAGGATGACCCAAAATTTTCAAACTTGTAAAACCTTATGGAATCATCAGTAATTCCTATAGCTAAAATATGTCTAGTATCTCTTAGGTCCTTAATTACAACATCATGAGGTGAGAACTCTATTGTTTTCCCTTCACCTGAATGATTTATGTGATAAACAGTTAGAAGATTGCAGGATAAGGTAGGAACACATAATACATCATTAAACCGGTCATTATCTAGATGAATGGTTCCAGACCCTACAACACTAAGAGATCTATCACCACCAACATAAATTTTTTTAGTGTTACAATCATTTAAAGAAGAAAACATGGCTTTATTTTTGGCCATGTGGTAAGAGGCTCCAGAATCAATGAGCCACTCATGAGAATGAGAAGAAGAAGATACATCTAATCATAACCAGATTTTGATGCTTGAAAACCATATGCAGAAAGTGTCATTCCCAAATATGAAGTTAAAGAGTTCTCCAAATGGATGTTGTGTTTCTTCATTACTGCTTCCAAGGCTTACATCTTCTTAAAACATTTTTACTCTCACCATCACGATTACAAAAGTTTCAATTTCTATCTATCTTATTCACTTTGTTTTTATTTTCCTTATCATTTTGTTGAGTTGATTTTTGAGTTTTTGGTTGAAATTTCTTAAGACCCTTTTTTGGTTTAGGACCATTCTTTTTAGGATGTTGTTTCTTAGTATTCTTTGGATATGGTTTATGTTGGGATGCTAAGGCTTTCTTAGAAGAGTTACCAGTATTAATAAGACGAAAGTGTAGGAGTTTTTCTTGTTCTCTTATCAAAGAATCACAAAATGCATTAAAAGAGGGGGACTTGTAGGTTGTTCCTTGAGAAATGAGGCCTTCTCTAGTGGAATGGAAGGTGGAAATAAATACAGAGTATGTAGGGCCTAGCTTAGCAATAATGGAATAGATAAGACTACCATATTCCTTTTTGACCTTACAACCTTCTAAAAGAAGTCTAAGGGTATTAAATTTGGACAAAAGATCTTCAATAGAGGAGAAATTATTGGGGTCCAAAGTAAGCAACTTATTTTAAAGCTCGTGAGCTCTGATTTCATTTTTGATGCCAAAAACAGTACTTATATTTTTCATAACTTCAGTAGGGGAGTCAATTTCTTAAATATGAAATCTAAGATCTTGAGCAATGGACATTCCTATCAACCCGCGTGCTTGATCTTGTTTATTTTCCCATTTAGTCGATTTACCTCCATCGCAGGTTTAGATTCTTGTCATGTGGTTATTATATAAAGCCCTTTACTTCTAATTAAGTCTATCATGTAGGATAGCCATTGGAAATAATTAGTGTTGTTAAGAATAACGTGACATGCACTTTTAATTTTTAAAAATTGAGGCTGAAAAGGTTGAAACTAACTACTCCATCGGAAATATCTCGAAAAATTAGGCCGGTTAAAAAAACACGGCTTGGAAAACCACTTTTGGATGAAGAAGTTATGCCTTTCTAAAAAAAATGTGTTGTAGATGCTAAATAGTTATGTGAAAGATTGAAAGTTGATGATGAAGTTCTAATTTATTTTTTAAATCTCCCCCCTTTTCCAAAATTAATAAAATAATCTCACTTTAAAAAAAAAAAAACTAGTTTATCTGACCCACTTTTATAAATACGTGAGAGTCACTTTTACAATGTTAACTTTACATGTACTTTTTTAATAAAACTCTCTTTTTTTAAAATCACAATGTGTCAAAAGGTTTTTTAAGAAAAATTAATTTAACAAAAATATTTTTAGAAAAAGAAGATTGACAAAGAGACTTGAACCCAAGACCTCTATTCTCATAAAGTAACTTTACACCAAGTGAGCTAGTAAAAGGATTTTGTAATTGTTTGAAGGGAGGAAAGGTTTTTTTTGTTTTGCTCTTCGGTTTGCATGCTTTTTTTTACAAAAAAAAACTCAAATGTGCACGCAACGAAAACAAAAATTACAACCCTTATGAAAAAAAAAGTTAGATTTCCGGTTAGTCCGTCTGGCAACTATATATTTTTCTCGTTATTTTTTATTTCCCAAGATTGCACAAAGATGCGGGGAAAGAGCATATGTAGCAGAAAAAAATTTCTTCATGTTTCTGCTTTTCCAGATCACACACAATGTAGAGAAAATAGCATACGTAGAAAAGAGGGTATAGATCTGACAATAAAAAAAAAAACTATAAACCGAAATAAGCAAAGCGATTAATAAATAAAACTGCAAAAAAATATGTTTTATACCTCCAGATCTAAAACGACATAACTTGGGCAACCAAAAACCTTTTCACATGAAACGAAAGAGGTTCCTTATTATAACAGACATTTTGGACACAAAAAAGCAGTTCCCTTGGCATTAAAATGGTCATAAATAGTATATATGGAAAACAACAGTCGCATGCAGTCAAACCGACTTTGGATTTTGATCAAAAATGGATGTGGCCCTCAAAATTGCTCTGATACCATGTAGGAATTTACATGGTAAGTTCCTAAGATCAAACACCAAAGGCCACTTCTCACAAACAGATCACAGATCAGTACACTAGTATTTGACGTGGTTAAAACCCTTAAAGAGGGAAACAATCCATGACCTAAGCCAAGGCGGCCACTTTAGGCAATTTATTAATATAAAGAAATAAAATTTACATAAGCTTCTCTCATAAATGATTACCGGACAAATGGCCCTCCATGCTCTTTAAATAGAGATCATGGACCAAACGAGTGTTAAGCCATGGATCAAGTGGCGTTAATACTGAAGAGTGAGTGAACCATCGGATCACTACATATCATGACCGTTGAATTATAAGTTACAAATGTACATAGTAAAGAAACACACTTTACCTAACTCTACACTAGAACAAGTTATACTTAACTATTTCCTATGTGTCAGAATATCCTAACAAGGAGATGGTTGCAAATAAGAAATGTTGAGAAAATTCAAACTAGTAACTCTAAATTTAGCCTAATTCACTAGAAAAAGCCATTCAATAATTATTCTTTGAATTGTATTCTTCCACTGAAATGATTAAAAAATATGTGTTTACCTTTACGAAAAATTTCCAATATAAATACCCTTAATTAATTATGATCCTAGATAATATGTGGAAGAATGATTTAAAAAAATTCACTGAATAGATTTTGTAAATCCTCAATCAAAATATGTAGAAATGATGATAAATAGATCTAGAGGCCCAAAAAAAACATCAATTTGAATCAAAATGAACCAAAATTCTACAGAAATAGGAGATTGCAAAACGAAAAATTTGGAAACTTACTAATACGACATAAACATAGTCATTTCTTTTCCTATCATAACATATGCTTGACATTTTCTGGCCACATTGAGGCTTTCGAGAACCATAAAGGAACATGACCCTCATCTATATAAATCCATATTCCCTTAGAAAATTTAACTGTAGGCTCCTTTTATTTGTGGTTTGGCAATTCCACCTCAAATGTTGGCTTCACATTCAAACTCTTTAGACGGTGTGTTTTGCGTCAATAGCAATCATAATGGAGAATCTTACCACACCATGCACACATTTATTCTCTTAATTTGGCCTTTTCAATGACAATATATCAAATCCTTTCTACCTACTCCCTTGAAGTGACTAGATAGCATCTTTGGTTGTACTTCCTTAGCGATGGTTATGCTCCTTCAACTAGAAATGCTCACAATGAGGAGTTACTTCTACTCCCAATACTTCACTCTCTATAGAAATATTTCTTCTCAAAACCCCAATTAAACTAGGCCGAGAAAAAACAAAACTCAACCCTTGACAAAGGAGATGCATTTTTAGAAATGTTCAACCTATTTAAACACTTCACGAGTACTCTAATACCAATTTGATAGTTAGACGAGGAAACCAAATAAATACATAGAAACCTCACCCAATGAGTTATGGATCTTAAAATTTAAATTATTCAATTCTCATAAACTTCAATTTATTCATTCCTCATACCTTATTGAAAATTTTTAAATAAATAGAAAACATCTTTTTAAAAATTTAGAAACATAAAACCTAATTTTCTAATAAAACCCAATTTAGTAATAATAAAGAAAAAGATCACACACATTTGCTAAAATATAAGAAAAAAACCAATTATAATATTAAAACGATGATATATAGTTTTCAAACCTACGCTTATGCCTACAAACAATGTCCATGAGACTCCCATTCTTCCAACTATATGGACTTCGAAAATGAGACTCATATAAATACATAGCCAGTGATGTCCCCTCGGGTGTGAGACGGTGAGAGTGAAAATGCACTTTGAGGGTTGGCGTGCTTTCGATGTGATCCTCAATTGAGTGATGTCCCCTAGGGTATGAGACGGTGGACATGAAAATGGGGCCAGCAGGCCCGCGTGGTTTTGTTGCACCTAGAGAATAAATATATTGAACATTTTGCCATTTGGAGTCATCATTAAACTATGATAGAACTATGATAGGGGATGTCAAATCGCTCGAGCAAGTGAATGTATGAGAGGTAACCGATAGATAGGCTTTAGAAAACAAAGGGAATACTGCGGACCACGCTCTCTTGGGCTCCATTATACCAACCGTCGCTTTAACGTTGGTGACTATATGGCTGGCTTTGTCTCCCAACACAAAAAATAGCACGATATTTACAGTAAACAAAAGAGTTGCCCAACATTTACTGAAAACTAAAGTCAAGGGTGGGCTTATTCATTGAATTGCTGGAATGGTCAGATGGATACCTGTATCTTCAATCAAATTGAAGATTCAATAGAATAAATTTTATGCATTATAACTGGAAGGATTATGCTTCATTGTTTTAGGAGAGCAAAGAATTGAATAGGCTATGCATTAGAGTAAATTAAACTTAAGAAATCACATTTATGGCAGCAGAACAAAGAAATCACGGTTTCACTTCAGAATGAATGTCTTGAATATTCCTTCATTCCAGCACAGTTTATAACAGCAAATAAAGGCATTGTGGTGTTTTATTAAATTTAACAGCAAATAGAGGCATTGTGGTATTTTAGTAAATTCATAGTTACGTCAAGTGATTCAGGTCTGTTGAGCAAGGAAGTGCTCTGGGATATGCGCAGTGGGTGTTGTGTGGCCTTTCGACAAGACATCAAGGTGCCCTCCAATAAATGTGCAGGAGCCCGTAAAATGTCTCGAAGGAAGGAAAGGTAACTGAAAGAGGCTTGAATGCATGATTAGGTATATAATTCACTGTTTAGTATAACGACGGTTTCCAACACCATATCCATGCTGATTTTTCTTCTAGCATGTAGCGTGTATACATGTTTCGCTCTGCAGAGTTTTTTTATGGTTATACCCTTTTCATTGGGCCCTTTGGTGCTGGTAAAATACATATAAACATTTTAATAGGCTATCAATATAATATACATCCCAATGTACACATCCTCGTCCTGATCTAAAGTTTTACAGTATGTTATTAAAAGCATTCATAATCCAGTTGTCACACCTCCCATTTACTCAAAAAAAAAAAAAAAAAAATTCCAAGCAGTTCATGATTTTCAAGGATAAGTTTACCATAAAAATTTTAATTCTCGAACTAGGGAAATCATCTTTTATTTTCTCCACATGATTCATTTCATTACCATAACTCCAAGTAAATCTCTAGTAACTTCCTCTTTAACTTGTTTTATTTTATTCTAACTCCAAGTATGGAGTGATTTAATATCATTTCATTTTCTATGAAGGTCGCATCCAGCACCTATAGTTAACCTTCACTTGGATGTTTATTGGCCCTTGGCCGTTCGGCCCCTTTTTATGCATTATATACAATGGATTCTAGTTGGTTATGCCCACGAGGCATTCTGGATCCTTTCCAATCTATATGTCCTCGATTTTTCCATCACGTATATGTATATACCTTTGGTTGTGAGTATAATTGAATTAAATTTACATACTGTTGTATGACTGGCTATTTCGTGCGTCTGGCGGTCAGATGAGGTGGCATTCATAATTGTTTTCAAATCTGCGTTGATATCTTCGCATCTCATTGTACATGAGATTTCAGATCAAAATTAAATGTGAAACATGAATGCGTTTAATGATTTCCACGTAAGGCGTAAGGTTTGAATTGGCTTGAGGTGTTGTGTTCATTGCGACGGGGTAAGTCTTCTCCACGTCAGATTTTATGCTACTTATGGTTGCATTGTATGGGTTATGCTGGGTTCCATCCCATTCTCCCATTCACGTGGTAGATCCACGTCGATTTGTCAAACACCATTCGAGCTTACTTGGCTTACAAGGCAATCTTCCTCATACGAACAGGATGCATGAATTTCATTTCGTATCTTGGCAACATAAATGTTATACGACCGGTTTAATTGCACCCACCAACCCTTCGATCTGTGGCTTTCTTCTTGTGATTTTTCCAAGTGGATGATTGCGATCCTCTCGTATTAGGTTTTCTGGGGTTTCTTTTGAATAATTATATAAACCTTTGATATTGTGTAGAGACAGTTTCCGCGTGCATTGTTTGTTTGTTCATCTCTTCACCTGCAAGGTCTTTGCTCTTCATGTAGTTTACTTACCCCAGTTCACGAAGGAGATTTGTGGCTTTCCTACGCCACTGCAACACTACCAGGAAATCATTTTATATATTCGTTTCTCATTTTATGATTGGAGATCAGGTTCGTCGCTCAGAACTTGTCATGCCTCGTTTCTGGGGAAGTCTTCGAACGTTAATGAGGTGAATGCGTTTCGTTCTGAAGATTACGTTTATATCTTCTGTGAAAATTTTTTGTGGTATTCCCTCTCTGATTTATTGTCGACATTGCTCCTTTGTCAATTTCATTAATTGATAATCAACGTATTTTTCCAATACTCTGTAGAGTTAACATTTACTTGATTCGCCTCACCTCAGGAGAGCGATAGTCGTTTATTCGGACTTCGTGAGGTTTGATTTTCCTTCAGTATGTACATATATTTTTGTTTCAACCTATCATTATCCTATAGGTTTTCAATTTAGTTGATATTCTACTTCCAATTGTTGATTACAGAGAGCTCGTAAGAACCGAGAGTCTTGGTTCACAAGTAACCCCTTGATTTTATGAGAAATTTCTCTATTCGAACGATTTTCTATCAACGGCTCTATTAACTTATTTCCTATCTTGACTGTGTTTGTTTCCACAGGTAACGCAGACTCATTCGTATGCCTTTGAAAGAAGCTATGAACCCTTTCATTTCTCTGGATATTAATCTCGTCTCCCTTGGCGTTTCAGGTCGGTATATACCTGTGGGGATAATATCACCCTCTCGTTGCGTTGTTCCGTCTCATTGATGTAGAATCATTACTCTCTTAGGTTTTTACACAGTGTCCTTTGAAGAACTAGACTCTGTCAGAGTCAAAATGTTAATATTTTCCATTCGTATGTTGGTACTCTTTATTGTTTTAAAATTTTAATTGCGACTAGGGTTTCGGTTATCAGACCCTAGCCCTATAGACTTAGACTCTTATGGCGTGTATTGGGACTTTTGTATATATGGTCACTTATATTCTTGTGTTGCCAAAATTTCAATGAAGCTACAGCTCTAATTTTTTTATGGACTGTCTCATGTTTCCTCGCATGGAATGATTCGTTGATACGATTTACACAATTGAATTATTCCTCTTTTACTTTGCTTATCATAGCAGTGACTGTAACTGATATAATTCTCTTTATAGCTAATGTTGTTCAATTGTATAAGACTTCTCAGCTATTTATGTTTTGCATGACTCTTATAAGAGACTCTCAGGATTTCTGGAGAGTTATATTTCATTTTAAAATTTGTATGTACATGTAAATTTGTCTCTGTAGCTAGATATTTCTAAATACTTGTACTATATCTAGTTGTCATGAGCTAACAGTCTCCCCATACTCATGTTTAAACTTAATTACTTTAATAATATCTGTCTATACATACAATTGCATGCATAGGTTTGTGTGTCCATTCTCATTTATATATATATCCATTTAAAATTTATGAGATACAAGTACTATACTATCGTAGGTTCCCATGCTCTTCTTCTGTTTCCATGTTATATATTTCTAGTTGGATCTCCTTTTCATTTTCTTATAGCTACTCACATCTCTTTCTTACATAGATCTCTTGTTCTAGTTATTTCTGTAGAACTGATCATGGTTTGGGGTTCATTCCCTTGCTACTTAATTACTTGTTACAGCATTAAGATTTCCTACTCTTCCATTCACTTTGAAAAATGAAATAGAAATTATAGTAACTGTTAATATGTACAGATGTTGAAAATATTATACCTCTCTGCTCTTCACTTAGTAATTACTAAATAATTAATTCTACACTCTATGCATTTAATTTTCTCACTGCTCCATTTCTCACAGAAACAGATTAAAGTTACAAATTGTGATTCATTAGATATTAGAAATATCCATCTTTTACCTTAAGGATTGGTTTAGGGATTTTGGAGAATTTCTCTTCATTTTTCCTAATCATGCTCATAATTGTATACTGATAGATCAGAAGAAATTTACAGTAAATTATCTGTAGAGGATAGATATCCTTAGATTTAAACCAACCTTGGTTTAGACTTTCTGTTGGATTCTACTCTACAGAATTTTATCTACACCCATACAGAATTATAAGGGTGAATTCCCTATGATTACTTCTGTTAAATGTAGAACTAATAAATCTAATAACATATAAATCAACTGTTATATGTAGCCAATTCATACCACAGCAAGTAAAAACACCAATCAAATTTGAGACATACCACTCATATAGTCGACCAACCTCCCAACCTTAGAGTCCTTCTGTCTCCCAGAACTCACCCCTAAGCTGAGATCACCTCCTAGAATAGACCCACCACTAATCTGTTTAGGAGCAGCTTATTTAAGCTATGGTTCCCCAAAGCCTATTTCTAATTCTGCGTCCACAATATCAGGATGCTTTTCTTCCTGTTTGCCTAGGCTTCCCATTTTAGGGATTCTTTAAAGTTGTTTTATGCTTTTCCTCAGCTTTTCCAGCTTTTTACCTCTTCCCAACTACTTTCCTCATCATTGGGGAAATTTAGATTCTTCCTCAAAAATCTAAATTAGAAATAATTTCTTTCAAGGATTTTTGAAAGATTTTGGGGAAATAGTTGCCTTATCCATCCTCATGGATTTAGCAAGTGATCTCATAAATCTCATTTTGGTCAATCTGCACAATTCATTTTATTCAATTCCTCAAAATAAATATTTAATTACATTCACAAAATACTTATCCTTTGGGGTCCACTCCCCTTAGGATTAAAGTTCAAATGTCTAGCTTTGAAATGCAAACACATAAATTGGGGGTGTTACACCAGTTTCACGATGTCTTGAGAGGTTAAAGGGAGAGACCTGCTTTTAATCAATCTTGTTTATCTGTCTTCTTTTCATAGCTTGTTAGATATAAAATTTGTATATATTGTTGTAATACTTTTACATTAACGTTAAAAATAGGTTAAATGTTATTTAAAAGTGTAGAGATGTTAGATTTGTTTAAATGTGTATAAGTATGATATATATAAGTTTATGTTGGTTAAATGTGTTGAATTTTTTAAATTCAACTACCTCCTCTGCACAAAGGAGTACAACAGAGTTGTTTTCTGGTCTTTTGGTTGAGTGCACACCATTGTGCATTTAACACTGGTTTTAAATAAGCCTGCAAAGTAAATTTTTTTTGTTTGTTGATGTTAATGGGTTGTAGCCAATTTTGCAAATGCATTGAAAGTTTGTGGTTCTGAACCATGCAACCACTATTACATTTAAACCCTGCCATGTCGTGCTTTAAATCTTCACCAACCACCAACGAAGATTTCTTTTTACACGCTAAAGTTTTTATTTGAATAGGGCCACGTCATGGTGGTCCCCATTTGCCAGCACAACAACCGCGTCACCACCAGCGGCCAATGGAAACCTATCACGCTCGTTTTGAGCCTACGTCACCAATTCTTTACCGACGCGAGGAACCGGTCCCACTACCACCACACCAAAAGACACATGGACCAATCACGATTTATCGCACAGGTTTTTGGCATGACGTCATAGGAAGGATTTGGTACGCGATAAATTTATCAAATCTGGTTCAGTTTTTGTTTGAAGTTCGGTGGGCCCCAGCATCGACCAATCACAGGCCGATCACATGGATTTGGGCCTCGCTGATGTATGGGTCATTTGGTACACGAAAAGAACTGCAATGCGGTTTGATACCTTTTTTTGAGGTTCGGGTCTAAAGTTTTTAAACATTGGTTAAGTTTTATATTGCGGTGGAAGTTATAAGGTTCTAAACCTTATTTACATTATAATGTTGTTGTGTTATGTTTTGTTTGAATGCCGCAACAAAGTCTTTGATTTTGGTTATAATTCATATGCAGGTAATAATATATGTTATAAACTATTTAATTTTATAATATATATATTTCAATAGTTCGTTTTTAACTTTTTTTAACATATGCTGCGTCATATAAAAGTATAACCCGTAGGCTTATTTGTATGTAGAGCATAGAAATGAAAAAAGACTGTGTATATTTTTTTTTAACTGTGTCCGAAGACAAAGCACAGTGAAGTTAAAAACAGAGATTTGTGAGCACTGTGTGTGCGTTTTTGGAAAAGACAAAGACAGCTTTGAAGGACACTGCATATGAAGCAGTTCCACATCTTTTGTAAATTCCATTTCAGTGAAAGAACCATTTTGTAATAGTTTTTCATTTTAATGAAATAGAACCAGTTTGTGAATCTTTGTCCAGCAAAGACAAAAATTTTATAAGTGTTCTCTGTGTTTGAAGGAGAATTTTTATTCTTTCTATGTGTTCTGGAATACTCAGAAATTCCAACATGGTATCAGAGCTAGTCTAGGCTCTTTGAAGGAGTGTCAAAGAAGCTAAAGGAAGGAGTTTTTTGCAGCAGTTCTCCAGTAGAGTGAAGGCTCAGCAAAAGTCCAAGGTATTTCTCAAAAACATAGTCTTTTTTTGTTTAAAAGAGCGTAATCCTCAAAGACAAAGTTTTTTCTTTTAAGAAAAGAGACATTTTGTTGAAGAACAGAGTCAAGTTTGTTTAAAGCATAGTTCAGTGTGCTCGCAATGGCAGGAGCGAGCACAAGCACGAGTATTGGAAATACTCAACTCCCATAGTTTAATGGGAAGAACTATGACTACTGGGCAATCACCATGAGAGCTCTATTTTCCTCTCAAGATTTATGGGAGCTTATTGAAGATGGTTTTGTAGAACAAGGAGATGAAGAAGCCTTTAATGCCTTGACACATGCAGTGAAGGATTTGTTGAAGATCAATAGGAAGAAGGACTCAAAAACCCTCTTCTATCTCTATCAAGCAGTGCATGAAAGTGTGTTTCCAAGGATAGAAGCAGCTAAGAGGTCCAAGGATGCATGGGATACCCTCCAGACAAACTATCAAGGTATGGAGAAGGTGAAAACAGCAAAGCTACAATTACGGAGGAGAGATTTTGAAACTCTTTGTATGAAAGAGTCTGATAACATAGACTCATTGTTCACACATGTGATTGGCATGGTTACCCAGATAAGGTCTCATGGAGAGACACTTGAAGAAATAAGGATAGTGGAGAAAGTATTGAGGAGCTTACCCTCAAGTTTTGATGTGATAGTCACAACCATTGAAGATACAAAGGATCTCTCAAATTTTTCAGTTGATGAGCTTCATGCATCACTGATGACACATGAACAAAGATTGCGTAGAAATGCACACTCATCTTTGGATCATTCCTTCAAAACCAAAATTTCCTTTGGAAGAGAAAGAGGTCAAGGCAGAGGAAACTATAGAGGAAAAGGAAGAGGCAAAAGCCAAAACAGAGGAGGAAGAAACAGCCCTGCAAGTGGAAGGGGCAGCAATCAAAATCAGAACCAAGGCCAAGGCACCAGCGAGCAAGGTGCACAAAATCAATCACATGGACAAAGGTATGATAAATCCCAAGTCCAATGTCATTACTGTAAGAAGTATGGCAATTATGCCAATGAATATAGGAAGAAACAGAGTGACATGGGTAATAGACCCAGTGCTAATTTTACTAAGGAAAATATCAATCAAGAAAAATTGTTTTTAGCATGTAATATGGCTGAAGAGAAGAACAAAGATATATGGTTTCTAGATTCAGAATGTAACAACCATATGACTAGAAACATTGCCATGTTTTCCATGTTAGATGAAAATGTAAATTCTCAAGTAACATTGGGGATAGACAGTAAGGTCTCTGTCATGGGAAAAGGTAGAGTAAGTGTTTTGACAAAGAAAGGAGAAGGAAGATCCATATCAGATGTTTACTATGTGTCTCGTATGAAGTGTAACCTCTTGAGAATTGGACAACTCATTCAAAAGAGGTACAATGTTTTCTTTGAAGATGATGTATGCACCATCATGGATAAACCACCAAGAAAGCAATGCATTGCACAAGTGAATATGACAATGAACATAATGTTCCCTCTTAAGATGAGAGCATATTTGAAGAAAGGAGCTGAAATGGTAGTAGTGACACAAGAGACATTCCAAAGAGAAGAAAAAGATGAAAACTGGTTATGGAATTTGATATTTGGACATCTCAACTTTGGATGTCTGAATTTGTTGCATAGAAAAGGAATGGTAAAAGGATTACCATTGATTGAGAAACCGGACAGCCTTTGTGAAGGCTGCATCTTGGGCAAACAACACAGAGAAATTTTTCCATCGGGAAAGAGCATAAGGGCAAAGGCACCCTTACAATTTGTCCATTCATATTTGTGTGGACCAATGCAAACACCATCACTAGCAAGCATCCATTATATGCTGACTTTTATTGATGATTTCACAAGAAAAACTTGGGTGTATTTCTTGAAATATAAAAGTGAAGTGTTTGAGAAATTCTGCCACTTTAAGGCTCTTGTTGAGAACCAAAGTGGGCAGCATATCAAGGTCTTAAGGACTGATAGAGGAGGAGATTATATCTCCAAATAATTTATGTGTTTTTGCAGAGAAAATGGCATACACAAGCAATTTACAGTAAGGTAAACCCCGCAGCAAAATGGAGTTGCTGAAAGGAAAAACAGAACAATCATGGATATGGTAAGAAGTATGTTGAAGGAAAAATGTTTGTTGAATGAATATTGGGCTGAAGTTGTACATTATGCAGCATACATCTTGAATAGATGCCCAACCAAAACTGTAATGAACATAGTTCCGGAAGAAGCATCGAGTGGCATAAAACAAGGTGTCACCCACATGAGATTTTTTGGTTGTGTGGCTTATGCACACATTCCAGATCAGCTAAGCAAGAATTTGGATAGTAAGGGGGAGAAGTTCATTTTTATTGGATACAGTGAAGAATCCAAGGCATACAGGTTGTATAACCCATCCACCAAGAAGTTTGTTATAAGTAGAGATGTTCAGTTCATTGAAGAAGAATCTTGGGATGGAAGCATTGAGAAAACAGTCAATGTGAAGAGTTTTTTGTCTCATGATGATGATGAGGAATAAATGGCTGAAAGGAACACCTCATTAGCAACGCCACCTCCACCAACACAAGGACAAAAAGGGACACCACAAGCAAGTATGAGAACACACTTGAGAAGTAATGATAGTGCTTCTCCAAGCACATCACAAGGAGCAGACTTGAGTGCTTATACAAGCACAAGCACACCAACTGAAAGAGGAAAAAGATTCAGAAATTTAAATGATATTTATGAGCAAGAGGCAGAAAATCAAGGTATGAACTCTTTATTTTCATTGTATTGTCATGTAGATTATCCTATTCATTTTTAAGAAGCTATAAAAGATAAGAAATGAATATATGCTATGGATGAAAAAATGAATGCCATAGAGAAAAATAAGACATGGGAATTGGTTGATATCCCAAAAGGCAAGGAAGTTATTGGAGTGAAATGGGTTTATAAAACCAAGAGCAATTTTGAAGGTAAGGTTGGAAGGCACAAGGCCAGACTTGTTGTCAAAGGCTATAAGCAGCAACAAGGAAGAGACTATGAGGAAAAATTTGCACCGGTTGCAAGAATGAAAACAGTGAGAGCAGTGTTGTCCATAGCAGCACAACATAAGTGGAAAGTTTACCAAATGGATATGAAATCAACATTCCAAAATGGAGTATTGATGGAAGAGGTTTATGTTGAACAACCTCTGGGCTATGAGAAATAAGGCCAAGAGCACAAAGTTTTCAGATTGAAGAAAGATCTTTATGGACTGAAACAAGCACCAAGAGCATGGTACAGTAGGATAGATTCCTATCTACTGGAAAATGGGTTTGAAAAATGTGAAGGAGAAACCACATTATACATCAAGGAGAAATATGGTAAGATGCTCATTGTTCTTTTGTATGTAGATTATGTGATATTTACAAGTAATGATGATTACCTCATTGAGAATTTAAAATCAGTCATGAAGGATGAATTTGAGATGAGGGATATGGGATTGCTAAAATACTTCTTAGGAATAGAAG
This sequence comes from Pinus albicaulis, assembly GCA_034641835.2. NCBI lineage: Eukaryota > Viridiplantae > Streptophyta > Pinopsida > Pinales > Pinaceae > Pinus > Pinus albicaulis. The sequence goes on along the minus strand of JAXQQM020083090.1, from coordinate 24,136 downwards.
TAGAGAAAAATGAAAATAAAATTTTTATTTCTCAAGCTAAATATGTAAATGAAATCTTGGAAATATTTAACATGCAGGATTGCAAGGCAACAATTACTCCTACAGTGATAGGATTGAAACTCAAAAAAGAGGACAACAGCAAGGATTTTGATCCTAGCTTATACAAGAGCATGGTTGGCAGCCTTATGTATTTGACTGCAACTAGGCTTGATATTATGCATGTTGTGAGTTTAATTTACAGATTTATGGAAAGGCCAAAGGAGGCACATTGGCAAGCAGCAAAAAGAATTCTGAGGTATGTGAAAGGAGCAAAAAGGTATGGTATTTTATATACCACTTCAAAAAATTCTGAATTGATTGGTTATACTGACAGTGATTGGGCTAGAAGTATAGATGACTGAAAAGTACATCTGCTTATGTTTTTCACATGGGTTCAGGAGCCATTTCATGGGCTTCTAAGAAACAGCCAATTGTGGCTTTATCTACAGCAGAAGCAGAGTATGTGGCAGCTACAGTAGCAGCATGTCAAGAAATTTGGATGATAAGAATGTTGAGGAGTTTATGTCAAGAATAGGAAAAAGGCACAATTATCTTTTGTGACAATAGCTCATCTATAGCAATGTCAAAGAATTCAGTGTTTCACAAGAGAAAGAAACACATAGATGCCAAGTATCACTACATCAGGGAGCTAGTGAACAATGGAGAAATAGTTTTGAGACATTGCAGAACACAGGAGTAGTTTGCAGACATTTTAACAAAGCCATTGGGGCAAAAGAATTTTAATTATCTGAGGAAATGTATGGGTATGACAGAAAACCCAGAAGTTGAATTTCAGGGGGAGTGTTGAATTTTTTAAATTCAACTCCCTGCTCTGCACAAAGGAGTACAACAGAGTTTTTTTCTGGTCTTTTGGTTGAGTGCACACTATTGTGCATTTAACACTGGTTTTAAATAAGCCTGCAAAGTAAATTTGTTTTGTTTGTTGATGTTAATGGGTCATAGCCAATTTTGAAAATGCATTGAAAGTTCGTGTTTCTCAACCACGCAACCACTGTTACATTTAAACCCTACCATGTCGTGTTTTATATCTTCACCAACCACCAACGAAGATTTGTTTTTACGCGCCAAAGTTTTGATTTGAATAGGGCCACGTCATGGTGGTCCCCATTTTCCAGCACAACAACTGCGTCACCACCAATGGCCAATGGAAACCTATCGCGCTCGTTTTGATCCTACACCACTAGTTCTTTACCGACGTAAGGGACCAGTCCCACCACCAGCACACCAAAAGACACGTGGACCAATCACGATTTATCGTGTAGGTTTTTGGCATGACGTCACAAAAAGGATTTGGTATGCGATAAATTTATCAAATCTGGTTCAGTTTTTGTTTGAAGTCTGACGGGCTCCAGCATCGACCAATCACGGGCCTCACTGACGTATGGGTCATTTGGTACGCGAAAAGAACTTCAATGTGGTTTAATATCTTTTTTTGAGGTCTGGGTCTAAAGTTTTTAAACATTGGTTAAGTTTTATATTGTGGCGGAAGTTATAAGGTTCTAAACCTTATTTACATTATAATGTTGTTATGTTATGTTTTGTTTGAACGCTGTGACAAAGTCTTTGATTTTGGTTATAATTCATATGCGGGTAATAATATATATTATAAATTTTTTAAGTTTATAATATATATATATATATATATATATATACCAATAGTTTGTTTTTAATTTTTTTTAACATATGTTGCGTCATATAAAAGTAAAGCCTATAAGCTTATTTGTATGTAGAGCATAGAAATGAAAAAAGACTGTGTATTGTTTTTTTTAACTGTGTCTGAAGACAAAGCACAGTGAAGTTAATAACAGAGATTTGTAAGCACTGTGTGTGCGTTTCTGGAAAAGACAGAGAGAGTTTTGAAGTACATTGCATGTGAAGTAGTTCCACATCTTTTTTAAATCCCATTTCAGTGGAAGAAAAATTTTGTAATAGTTTTTCATTTTAATGAAATAGAACCAATTTGTGAATCTCTGTCCAACAAAAACAAAAATTTTATAAGTGTTCTATGTGTTTGAAGGAGAATTTTTATTCCCTTTGTGTGTTCTGGAATACTCAAAAAATCCAACAAGATGCAATATAACTCATATTTTTCTATGGATATTGAATGAGATTCATCATCATAAATGTAATTGTTAAGTGAATTGGTTAATTGTTAATTAGTTGGATTTAAAAGCTTTAGTCCAACTAAAATAGCTTCTATTTTGGTTGAGATATTTTCTCAACTACTTGATTGTATATTTAAGATACAACTCTTATCTTGAACCACTATGTGTTGTATTTATATGTGATGTTTAATAGAATGCAATAAAGTTTTGGTGTGCAAACTAGTTTCTCAATTTGGTATTAGTTATTTCAAACAATGGATTTAATGTGTCTGAAGCAACTATTTTAAGAGATCGATTGGTGTAAAACGTATTATGGATGGGTGTCTAGATAGTTTCATAGTTATGGATCTAGGGAAGGATCCCTCATTTGTTGAAGACATGGGAGTGGTATTCTCATGAGGTTATGTAATAGCTTGGGACGTTGTTCAATAATTGGCTTTGGGACATCTATGATTTGGGAGTTCTAGAGTTGTACAACTTAGTCTAAGGAAGATGTGTAATTCTTTGATTGCCCAACATGAGTTGTGCCTTTAAAAATAAAATTAAAATTTTCTCGAAATAAAAAATAAAAATGAGGGGTATTGTACAATTTTATTTTATTTTTTCAATTTGTATGTGATCCTCCAAGCTTGACCTGTGGCTTGAGAAACTGCGACCTAGGGGAATCTAATCAGTCAAATTCACCTGCATCTAATCTGTCAAAGTCACCTAGGGAATGCACCTAGCTTGGGCCACACCATCCCTAAGATGATTGTATTTTAGCTTATCTCCTCCTCTAGTATGGGTGCAATAGCCTTTGTTAGGTTTGATCCTAGGCCGCCTTCCTAACGAGGACCCATCCTCAACTAGTTGTGCTTGTGGAACTTTACTATTGTACAATTTACTATAAGAGCATAATTTAGTGTCTGCTTAACTTGACTTTACCCTTTAAAAATAAATGAATTTATCTAAATAATAATAAAAACTTGACTACAATTAAACAAAATGAATCTACATATTTAATTAATTCCAAATAAAATCATAATAAAACATCAATAATTTCACTTTCACTCTCTATCGTAAATAAAATATCTCAATTAGTAGATGAAATAGTTTTTACTGTCGTAATTTTCTCTTAGTTGTGATTCTTTCTATGTAATGGAGTATGTTCCTATTCCTTAGGAGTTGTTTAGATCTAGTTAATTCTCTTATTCATTAGAAGTTGTTCATATCTAGATTGGTGTGTGGTTGAGATATTCTCTCAACCAATTGATTGTGTTTGATTGTGTGTCCAAGACAGTTACCCTATCTTTACTTCATGTATATATGTAATATTATTTAATCAATATAATATAAAGTGCATTATTCAATTTTAAATCAGTATTGAATGTATATATCTAATATTATTTGATCAATGTAATATAGAGTGCATTATTCAATTTTAAATTGATACTGAGGCTCGTATGCCTTCTCGGATGAGGGAAATAAATATTTTGGTGAATGTTTATTTTTCCATTTATTCAAGATGAGTTGGGGAAGTGTGGACGAGTGTTTCCATTGTATTTTTGGTGGAATATTGGAAAATTTTCCTTGACTAATTTCGTGAGTTCCCACTGTGACGAGGCTGAGAGAAACCATGTCTCTATCGCATTGGATTTTTTTGTATGAAGGTCGATTCCTATGCATAGGCCATGATATTGTTTACTGCGTGCAAAGGGAAAGCATGAACTCTTTTTTGGGAGCATTTGAAGAAGAATCTCTCGCTATCTCCATCAGGATCTGAGGCAACAACCTGCAAGTGGGGTATCCTTAGTGGTGTGTTTCCTAGCCAAGGAGGCATCCCAATTTAACGTCAGAAATTAAATTTTGTGGAGGGTATACCGATTGTTGGAGCTTATCAAGAGAATTTTCCTTGTGTTTTCCCTGATACGTGGAGTATGGGAGTGTATCTACTTAGCGCTGCAATGAATTCAAGGAGACAACCAAGGCAATGTTGCTCCTAAAGAGATCGATGGTGAAGGAATAATTGTTTATATCCTTCACCATTTATACTGAACCCAAATGATGGAGAGATTGAAGGCGAAGTGATGTGAATCGTTGTTCGTCTGATAACTTTATTTTTAGATTTAAATTGCAGTTTTAGTGCAAAAAATAGATTTTCATGTTTGATCAGTGTTGTTTGGAGTCAATGATTCAGTCGAAGAGGAGATTAAGAACATTTTTGAATTTATTAGAGGAGGTACAGGCTCATGGATTAGGTATGCATGCCATTGGAATGATGTTGTTTCTTCTTCGAGGAAGATGAGATTAACAGAGATGAATATGTTCTCACATGTTTTAATGTTAGAGAGGCTTTCAGTAATGGAGAGGATTGCAAGGAAGATGAGGAACAACCTGACGAAGAGGAATCTTCATGGGTGAGCCTTCTTGTAGGTGTAGGAAATTTCTCAGAACAATGTGATGAAATCATGAATATGACAAATGGGATTATGTGCACATAGGCCTTCAAGGAGATGAAGCCTTCCATATTGATCCGCATGAAAAATATGATGAGAAAGATAAATAATATGTAAAATTAGATGCTAAATAGGGCAATGAAGAGGGATATCTATTGAGAAGCAATCATGAGATTGAAACTCAATATGATGAACAATGTGAGGATGATGATGGAAGGTGAAGGTACTCTTCCTACACACGATGACCTTAATTAGGATGCAAAGTATTTTCAATGTTGGAAATATTGAATAAACAAACACATGGAGATGTGTTCCCCCACAACGCAGAGAATGCACAAATTATGCAGAAATAGATAATACACAAATAAAGAGTGGAAAAAAAAAAGAGAGGAACAAACTTATTTTTCATTCCGTGACACAAAAACATATGAAATTACATTTGGCTGATACAAAAATGACCGACGCTTGAGCATTTAAAGCAACTCAATGCAGATCAGACGTTCAATAACCAAAAATTTCCTTTGGCTCTATTTGTTTGTTTACACGCGTACAAAACACGTTCAGAACACAAGACAACAAACCTTAAATATTATGGGTTGCACTTCTGAAAACACATTGCGTTCGGTGTCTTCATCGCAAATCGCATACTGCCGATTTCAACTTTTAACATTTGCGCTTATGGGAAAAAATTAAGTTTTGCGATATGCGATGTCACGTGGCACATTGCATCGCATCCAAAACATAATAACCTGTGGGCACTTATCCGTTATCTCCTGAGCTTGGCAATGTGCACTCTTTTGCTACCCTCTTAAGCTTGACACGTGCCCCCTTTCTGATCGCATCACAAAAAAAACAAAATAACTTGCGGGCAGCTTTAAAAGGTACATGAAATGTTTTTCAAAGTGTGCACTGTGGGTGGAAGAAAAAGGCTAAAACATAAAACATCCAAAGGGTGGGCGCAATGCGGCTTAAAAATATGGTAAGTGAAAAATGTATAAAAGGTAGGGCATAAAGAAAAATACAAATATTTGCATGGTTTTCAATGCAGTAATGTTATGGGTCTCGCCGATATTGCATCGACGGAGAAATAACTTTGGTGAAGCGTTTAAGAGTTGCAACTTAAAAGTTGCAGGCTATGTTGTGCGGAGAGTTAAATGGAGGGAGGTTAGAAGTGCATAAAATAAAAGGAATAGGCAGAATACAAAGGTTTTTATAGCTTCACAAATGCGACGGAGGTAAGTGGTGGGTACCATCGATATTGCATCGGCAGGGAAATAACTTTCAGTGAAGGATTAAGAGTTAAAAAAGAAAATTTGTGGGCTGCGCCTGCAGGAAAATGGTAAGTCAACACAGAAGGAAATAAATGCAGAGAAAAGGGCTTCAGGTACTCTATTTTGATTTTGCGTGAACGCCTTCATATTTTAAAAATGAGGCTTGTCCTTCCCTACTCAAAAATTCAATGAAGTTATGGGTTGCTTCCACTGTTTATTCATGGCAGTGGTTAGGAGTAATTCCAACACTCCCCCTTAATCACAACTGCTGCCATCAATCATTCCCAAACACTGTCTGAGATAAGCAAAACGTTTCTATCCCAATGGCTTTGTGAGGATATCACCAAACTATTCCTCTGAACTGCAATGTTGCAAAAAAAATTCACCATTGTTAACTAATTCCCTTAGAAAATGGTATTTGGCATCAATACACTTTTTTCTCTTGTGGAAAATAGAATTCTCTAAAAATGCAATTATTGAGCTATTATCATAGTAAATTCTGGTTCCTTTCTCTTTCTCATGACATAAATCTCTCAACATCCTTCCCATCCAAACTTCTTGGCATGTTGTTGTTGTTGCTACTACATATTCATCTTCTGTTGTTGATAATGAAACTATTGGCTACTTATTGGAAGCCAATGAAATGGCTCCCAATCCAAGATGAAAAACATACCCTGATGTGCTCTTTCTGTCATCTACACTTCCAGCCCAATCACTATCAATGTAACCAATCAGCTTAAAATTATTAGTTTCGGAGTATAGAACACCATACTCCTTTGTTCCAATTACATACCTCAAAATTCTCTTGCATGCTTTTCAATGTGTCTCTTTGGGTGTCTCCATGAATCTGTATATCAAGATTACTGCATACATTATATCCGGCCTAGTTTCTTTCAAATGCATTAGACTACCAACCATGCTCTTATACAATGTCAGATCAACATTCTTGCTACAATCTTACTTGCTCAATTTCAACCCCATGACAGTTGTAGTTGATGATGGCTTGTTGTTCTGCATATTGAACCTCTTTAAAACTTCTTCAACGTAATTTTCTTGGGCGATTAAAATCCCATTTTCTATTTGATTTACTTCTATGCCCATAAAATATCTTAGCAAACCCAAATCAGTCATTTCAAAATCATTTTTCATGACTGCTTTAAAATCAGCAATGAGAGAAAAATCATTTCCTGTAAAAATCAAATCATCTACATACAAAAAAACAATAAGGATCTTACCATCATTTTATTTGATGTAGAGTGTGGGTTCACCATCACACTTTTCAAACCCATTTTCCACCACGTAAGCATCAATGTTGTTGCACCATGCTCTTGGTGCTTTCCTCAACCCATAAAGAGCTTTATTCAACTTACACACTTTGTGTTCTTGGCCTTCTATCTCATAGCCAGGAGGTTGTTCAACATATACCTCCTCTTTCAACACTCCATTCAAGAATGCTGAATTCACATCCATTTCATAAACTTTCCATTTTTGTTGTGCTACTATAGACAACACTGTCCTCTCTGTCTCCATCCTTGCAACAGGTGCAAAAGTTTCCTCATAGTCTCTTCCTTGTTGCTGCTTGTAGCCTTTGACAACAAGTCTTGCTTTGTGCCTTTTTATCTTTCCTTCAATGTTTCTCTTGGTCTTATAGACCCATTTCACTCCAATAACTTTGTTTCCTTGTGGGAGGTCCACTAACTCCATGTGTCATTCTTTTCTATTGCTCTTATCTCTTCATTCATTACTTCAATCCATTTTTCTTTTACTGCATCTTCAAAATGGATTGGGTCATTAACATGACAAAATAAAGAAAATAAAGGATTCATACCATCATTACTATTTACTTCTTCTTTCTTATAAATTTCACTTAAACTTCTGAGTTTTGTTCCTCTTGTATTTTTTGAAGATGTGCTTGGAGTTTCTTTTGAACTCGAGGGAGTTTTTGATCCCTGTGGTGTGCTTGGAGAAGCACTTTCTTGGTGCGCTCTGTTGAGCTTGTGTAGAGGGAGAAGGAGCCACCATTGAGGAATTATTTTCTGCAATCAATTTGTCTTTATCCTCATGTGAAATACATGTCTTCACATTCACTGTCTTCTCTAAACTTCCATCTCAAGCTTCTTCTTCTATGAACTAAATATCTCTTATGATTATTACTTTCTTGGTTGATGGATTATAGAGCTTGTAGGCCTTGGATTCATCACTGCATCCAATAAATATACACTTCTCCCCCTTGTTGTCCAACTTCTTCCTTAACTGATCTGGGACATGTGCATATGCTACACATCCAAACACTCTCATGTGAGTAATAACTTTCTTTGTTCCACTCCATGCTTCTTCTGGAACTCTTTTCATAATAGATTTGGTTGGACATCTATTTAAAATATAAGCTGCACAATTAACAGCTTCTGCCTAATACTCATTTTTTAAATGATTTTCTTTCAACATACTGCTTACCATGTCCATTATGGTCCTATTGTTTCTTTCTGATACACCATTTTTTCGAGGTGTATAACTCATGGTAAACTTCTTGTGAATCCCATACTCCCTGCAGAAACGTAGGAATTATTTAGAGATATATTCTCCACCTCTATCAGTTCTCAACACTTTTATGTATTTTCCACTTTGCTTCTCAACAAGAGCTTTGAAGTGGTAGAACTATTCAAACACTTCACTTTTCTGTTCTAGGAAATAGACCCATGTATTCCTTTTATAATCATTTATAAATTTCAACATATACTGACTGCCAGCTAATGATTTTGTTTGCGTTGGTCGACATAAATATGAGTGGATAATCTCCAAGGGTGCTTTTACCTATATACCATTCCCTATTGGAAATGATTCTTTGTGTTGTTTTCTCAAGATGCAGCCTTCTCATACGATGTTTTGTTTCTCTATAAGTGGTAATCCCTTTACCATGCCTTTTCTATGCAACAATTTCAAACCTACGAAATTGATATTTCCAAATCTCAAATGTCATAACCAGTTTTCATCTTTCACTTCTTCTTGAAATACTTCTTGTGTGACGACTGCTACAAACCCTCCTTCCTTCAAGTCTGATCTGATCTTGAGAGGAAACATTATATTTCTTGTCATATGCACTTTTGCAATGACCTGTCTACTTGGAGGTATATCCATGATTGTGCACACATCATTCTTAAAAAACGCATTATAGCCCTTATGCACAAGTTGTCCAATGCTTAGAAGGTTACATTTTAAGCCAAATACATAATAAACATCTGGCACAAAATTCTTCTCTACCTTCTTTGTCAGTATGTTTACTCTTCCTTTCCCCATGACAGAGACTTTAATATCATTCCCCATTATCACTTAGGATTTTACACTCTCCTATAGATTGGAAAAAATTTCTATGTTTCCAGTCATATGGTTACTACACCCTGAATCTAAGAGCCATACATCTATAACACCCCTAGTTTTATGTTTTTGTCAAAGTATACATTTGAAATTTAGATCCAAAACAGAGTGGGCCCCAATGGATAAGTATTTTGTGGATGTAATTAAGTATTTAATTTTGAAAAATAAATAAAATGATTATGTGCATGTTGACCAAATGAGAACTATGAGATCACTTGCCAATTCCATGAGGTATGGAAAGAGGCTAAGATTCCCCAAAAAACTTTCAAAAATCCTTGAAAGAATTTATTTCTAAATTAGATTTTTGAGGAAAAATCTAGTTCCCTAATGAGGTGGAGAGTAGTTGGGAAGAGGTAAAAAGCTGGGAAAATTAGAAAGTAGCTTTAAAAGTCCCTAAATAAGGGAAGCCTAGGCAAACAGGAAGAAAAGCATCCTGTAATTCTGGACGCAGAATTAGAAACAAGATTTGGGGAGCAAAAGATTAAATAAGCTATTCCTAAACAGATTAGTGGTGGGTCTATTCTGGGAGATGATCTCAACTCGGGGGTGAGTTCGGGAGACAGAGGAACTCTAAGGTTGGGAAGACTGGTCAAATTCAGAAGTGGTATGCCTAAAATGCTTATGTATGGTTGAATTATTGTTATTGTGTTGTGTGATTAATGACTGTGGATGTTAATTTACTTCAAATCTGGAAGTGGTAATCCATACATTTAACAGAATTTTTAGAAGAATTTAATCCTCCAAATTCTATAGAGTTGTATGAATAGGAACTATGGGGAAAATCATCCAGAAGCTCTAAACATATTACTGGTTTAAATCTGGAGATTTATACTACTCCCATAATCCAGTAAGTTTATAACTTTAACCTGCTTTTGAAAAAAATAATTATGTATGATACTAGAATCCAAACATAGAACATTATTTATGAATTTGAAGAACATAGGAACATTAGGTGTTGTACAAAAACTATAGACATAAGCTTCTGATAGTTGCTTCTGGTGTGAACAGTTACATGCACAGAAACATATACATGGATTCTATATCTATAGTTAGTAGCTGAACTTAATGAGTCTAGTTACTAAACGGTGAACAATTATAGCAAGGAAACTTTAGTTTTAATCATCAAAGAGGAATGATATGTAGTAAATTTGAACATATATTCTGGATTCCTACTAAATCAGTATAAAATTTAAAGTGAAAGGCTATCAGAAAAAATACACTGCTGACAATATAGATTGTACAATGAAAATGAAAGGGAAAAATTATTTCTATAGCAATAGGAAAAATGTATATCTATACTCTAAAATGGTTCTATGTCCATAGACAACCACGGAAGGAAAGTACTATTGAATATTGAAATGAATTATTATTTAGCACAATTACAATAAGTATAAATAGAAGTATATTTCCAACTGTGGCAGATTGAAAGAATTTATCGAAGTTATGCTTCTAAATTATATTAGAAATTTCTAGCAGAATTCAATTAGACGAAGAACAAAGTCTAAAATTTTTGGCTAATAAACATAAGAGTGCATATACTGAAAATCCGAAAAGTATTTAGTAGAAATTAATACGACTTGAAAATGATTATTATACCAACCCAGAAGCATCACAGACTTCTATTGTCCATCATATAAACTTTTATATAGAGAAACGAAAATCATATACCCAGTAACTAGTAAATAAGCATACAGAGTAGGAGACTGTTAAATATGACTACACTGGTCTCTGAAAATTTGAGAGAGAGTACTCATAAGTACTGTAAGTGGTGAATATTGGTATAATCAAAATTATTACAAATTTAAACAGTCCCAATAAATCGTTTACAACGTATGCACAGGGTCGGCGTATAGCCGAAATCCGGAGCCATCAGAATTGACTATTTAAAATACCACAGCAGTAAATAAAAAACCAACGTCAACCCATATGGGAGACACTAACTTTCAGATGATGCATTCTCTGAAATGAGAGGGTACCAACCTAATTAAACAAGCCAATACCAAAGTCATTCGACGAAACTAGAAGCGACGAGAATATTATCGAATGAGTTTATGTAGTAAGATAGTACCTAGAAAACAATAAAACAAAACAAAAACAAACCAGAGTGTGAACAAAGATGACATATAGGGATATACTTCCACATAGCAAAGTGAGTATAAATTGAAACCGAATCAGTCAATGTAATAATAATACCTGAGGAGCTCAACGCACGTTCGTCTCATTGAAAACATGGAGAAGAATAGGCGTATTAGGAGCAAATTATTTACCCCAAAATTCAAATCGAACCCCTAGAGGGCTATAAAAATAACAGAGGGTCGAATAGAGATCGAATTTTTTTACCATAAGAACAAATAGTTAAAACCAGTGCTGAAGTCGAAAATTCGGACCAACGCTCACCGTAAGCTAAGCTAAATCATTTCGCCAAGCGTCGAATAGACACCCCATTAGGATTCAGTATACAAATGAAATTAAGAGAAAGAGATACAATACATATTGACACTAACAGAGAAATTTCTTAATACACTACGCATAGGTAGAGAAGTATTACCTGGCAATTCGGCTAGACGTTGATCTCCATAAAGCATACGCAGAAGGAGAACAAAGAAAACGAAGTGTACAGGAGATTTGATAATGGAACCCTTGACAAGTCGAAACAAAAAACCAAGAAAAGTGATGGGAAGAAACCAAATGAAGTTGAATACAGAAAATTTTCAAATAATATAGCACCGGCTAGGTCTAAAACCCTAACGCATCCTTACCCTACAGGTGGCAAGATCTGCGTAGGGAGTACTATGTATTAGGGTTAGCCGAATAGAATGTGATACACTTTAATGTAGACCTGAGACACTCCATGAAACGCAATCTAGCCACTTAAATGCGAAACGACGCAACGCTACCCAAAATCGTCTCGAGAAATACAATCGAGTGTTAAATAATGTGGAAATTAGCTGGAAGATTAACCCAATGTAAAGAAGTATTGATCATCCATAAATAAGCATGGGATTCCTCATACGGAAAGATTAATGGAATTGACGCGTAAATAACCCAGTGATATACATATAAATGCCTCGAAACTTGTTATAAAGAAAATCGATACATATGGAGTACATAACATATAAATCGAAATGTTGCATGGTGAGATACGTAAGGGCTATAAAGAGACTCATAAAATTATTTTGTGATTGAATATGATTCGATAGGTTGAGTGTAGGGTAAGAGTGTAATAAGGGCATCGATTATATTAATAAGGTTAATAATCATAGAGAAATTTTAATAGAGGTTAAACAATGGGAGTTAGAAACTCTGAATCTAAATTATAAATATAGTCTAAAGACAAATTAAAAATCTTGTTAGAAAGGTGACAACCCAAATTTTTAATTGGCGTCCTTGTAGAAGTGTAAAATCTCAAGGACAGAGTTAACAACGAAATTATAAAACAAAGTAGAGTCAACGTACCTTGTTAATGACTATAGAGATAATTGATCACAATTATTTTTAAGTTGAGACATAAGAAAAAAAAAAATTAATGTTGTGTGGCGGAGAGACATTACAAATGGTATCAGAGCCCATGTTAGACAAAACTGGGTTGTTGTTGTGCTCACTGTATAAATTATTATTTTTTTTGTTGAAATTTTTTTGTTATTACTGATATGTGTTGTTTAGTGTACAGTGGTGCTGAGACAGAAAAGCTAAATGCCTGAAGGTGATGAAATCTATGTTGATCTGTGTGATGAAGATAGTACACCAAATCCTAATGCTCTGGTGATGGCTATGTTGCATAGTTTGCAACGAGAAATGGTTGAGCTAAGAAGCCAAAATGACATATTGTCATTAGCCAGTGAGGAGCAGGAAAAGCTCATCAGAGAATTGACTTCGCGGAATAGCCAAGAAGGTGAAGGTTCCAAAAATAGGAATAAATGCAATTTCTCTAATGATTCTGACGAAGAGGACACTACTAGACACCAGTATAAGCAGAAAAAGGAATTACAGGGGGAATTCTGAAAGATCAAACCTCCCTCCTATGATGGGGAGAAGGAGGAATATGTTGAGGCCTGGTTGTTGAATATTATTAAGTATTTCCAGGTCTATAAATATGAAAGCAATCTGAAAGCCAGATTAGTTGTCTACCAGCTACAAGGCAAGGCTACCTTGTGGTGGGAGGAGACGAAAATGGTCCATGCCATTGATGAAAAGACAGTTACTTGGGAATATTTCCAGGTTAAGTTTAAAAACCGCTATTTAAATGAACGTTATTATGATGATAAAGCAAAGGAATTCCATGAAATAAGACTGGGACAACTCACTATCGATGAGTTTTTCACCAAGTTTACAAATCTGTTAAGGTATGTTCCTTATATTCGGGAAGAGAAGGAAAAGGTGCACAGGTTTTTGAATTGTTTGCCTGCTGTGTACAATGAGAGGATCGAATTCGATAATCCAAAAAATATGGATGAAGCAGTGAGAAAAGCAAGATTATGTTATCAGCAGTTTAAAGGAAAGGGTGAACCTGGTAAAGGCTGGGTAAACAAAGGTGAAATCAAAGGAAAGAAACAGAAACCAGCCTACTTAAAGAACTTTGGTAGGGACCATCAACAGAAAAAATTTAATAAACCAAAAGAAAGTCAAAATGCATAGTCCCAAGTTGGTTCCAAACAATTAGATGGAGATAATAAACAGGAAGGAACAGTTAAAACGAGGGAGCCTTTGAAATGTTGGGGTTGTGGAGAACCTCACCTGTTGAGAGATTGTCCCCACCGAAACACTCAGATGATTATGAGGGATCGAGAAGCTACCACAGTAAATGACATAGTAAGAAATATACCCACTATCAGTGCATCTTTGGAGAATCGACAAGCAGAACATCAAGCTACCATGGTCCAAATGGAAGGTAAAATTGCTAACCAATCTATTACTCTTTTAATTGATCGAGGTGCTTATTTGAGTTACATTAGTCCAAAAGTGGTAGAAAAATGCAAACTCAAAGCTGAAAAATTTCAGCAGTCTTGGTTGGTCGAGTTAGCTACTGGCACCAAGAGGAAAGTAACTCATAAGTTACCTCAAACAACAATTAAATTAAATGATTTTCAGACAGAAGTAGATTTAAACATTTTTCCCTTAGGCTCATATGACTTGTTGATAAGAATGGACTGGCTAGAAAAGAGAAAGGCTATGATGAACTATTGGGATAAAACTCTGCATTGCATAGATGAAAAAGGGAAACCTTTTATTCTCAAAGGAAAACCAAAACCCATCTCTGTAAGAAAAATATCCACACTGCAACTAAAAAGAACAGCTAGGAAAGGATATCAATTATATGCAGTACATGTTGAAGAATTAGAACAACAACCTGAAGAAGACCTGCTGGATGCTTTGCTAGTAGTGAGAGAGTTTAAGGAAGTTTTTCCAGATGAGATTCCCCATCTTCTCCCCAAAAGAGAGATTGACTTTTCAATCGATTTGGTGCTGGGAGAAACACTTGTTTCTAGAGCCCCTTATCGAATGAGCCCCCCTGAACTCATGGAACTAAAAATGAAATTGCAATAATTGCTGGATAAAGGTTATATCAGACTGAGTGTGTCTCCTTGGGGAGCCCCGGTGCTGTTTGTAAAGAATAAGGATGGAACCTTTAGAATGTGCATTGACTATCATCAGCTGAATAAGTTGACAATTAAAAATAGGTACCCTTTTCCCTGAATTGACAGTCTTCTTGATCAAGTAAGGGGAGCTTCAGTATTTTTGAATATTGATCTAAGGACTGGTTATCACCAGCTTAGAATTAAGGAGGAAAACATTAGTAAAATAGCTTTTCGAACCCGGTATGGTCACTATGAATTTGTAGTCCTACCTTTTGGTTTGACAAATGCCCCTGCCACCTTTATGTGCTTAATGAACAGTGTTTTAAACAAGTACTTGGATAAATGTGTACTAGTGTTCATAGACAATATTTTAGTTTATTCAAAAAGTGAGGAGGAGCACAAATAACACTTGAGAATAGTGTTACAAACTTTCAAAGAGAACCAGTTATATGCCAAATTCAGCAAATGTGAATTCTATAAGGACAAGATCCAATACTTGGGACATATTATTTCCAAATAAGGGTTGGATGTTGACCCTAAAAAGATAAAGGCTATTAGAGAATGGCCGGTGCCAAATGATGTTTCAGCAGTGAGATCATTCATGGGGATTACAGGTTATTATCGCAGATTTGTGGAAATATTTTTTGCAATAGCATATCCCATAAATTCACTACAAAGAAAAGGGTTCAAATTCGAGTGGACTAAAAAATGCCAAAATAGTTTTGAACAATTAAAATTAAAACTCACTACAGCCCCTATAATAAAGATTGCAGATCCTGATAAATAATTTGTTGTGTGCACGGATGCCTGTAGAGAGGGGTTTGGAGGAGTCCTGTTGCAAGAAAATGTTGTTATTGCATATGAGTCTAGGAAACTTAAGACACATGAACAGAACTATAGTGCATATGATTTGGAATTAGCTGTTGTATTCCATGCCTTGAAGATGTGGTGACACTATCTTCTTGGGAAGAAATTTACATTGATGACTGATCATATTAGTCTTAAATACTTCTTTTCCCAGATTGATTTGAATGCTCGACAAGCCAAATGGATGTCTTTTCTGAGTGAATTTGATATGAACATAAAACATATAAAAGGGAAAGAAAACAAAATTGTTGATGCACTGAGTAGAAATGCTTTCCAAAACATAAACAGCATTGGAAGCAGTGCTAGTTTTGAATTAGAAGATCTAGTGAAAAAGGTAGCAGACCAGGATCCAATTTATGAGAATCTACTGATGAAAATACTAAAGAAGGAGATGGCTGAAAACACTCAAAACCAAAAAGGGTTGATCTGCTACAAGAATATATTGTATATCCCCAATGTGGAGACTTTGAAAAAATAAATCCTAGATGAATATCACAAACAACCGTATGCAGGACATCCTAGATATCAGAAGTTGCAAACAGCTTTGAAAAATAAATTTTTTTGGCCAGGAATGAAAAGAGATGTAGCAGAATATCTAGCTAGATGCATGGAATGCCAACTAGTTAAAGTTGAGCATCAACATCCTGTTGGTCTTCTAAATCCCTTGCCAATTGCATAATGGAAATGGGACACTGTTTCTATAGATTTCATAACAGGTTTACCCAGAACCAGATATCAACATGACTCAGCGATGGTAGTAGTAGACACTTTAACAAAATCTACACACTTCATACCTGTGAAATCTACTTTTGGGACAGCTCAAGTAGCGGATGTGTTCCTGAAGGAAGTAGTAAGACTACATGGGGTCCCAAAGATGATTGTTTCAGATAGAGATTCTAAATTCAGAGCAGTTTTTTGGAAAGGTCTATTTGGGGGCATGGGCACTAAGTTAAATTTTAGTACTGCCTATCACCCTCAGACAGATGGTCAGACAGAGAGAAAAAATAAGATTTTGGAGGATATGTTGAGAATGTATGTGATGGATAGGCCATCCAAATGGGAATACTACTTGCATTTAGCTGAATTTGCTTATAATAACATCTATCAATCCTCCATCAAAATGAGCCTGTTTGAGGCACTCTATGGAAGGAAGTGTCATACTCCTTTGATTTGGAGTCAACCTGAGGATAAACTAATGTTGGGACCAGATGCTTTACAAGAGATGGAAAGAATTGTTAAACAAATACAAAGAAACATCAAGACAGCACAAGATAGACAGAAAAACTATGCTGATAAGAAGCGGGTGCATCGAGAATTCAAAGTGGGCGATCATGTGTGTTTACGCATTAAACCCAAAAAGAGCACACTTTATGCTGGAAGTTGTGCAAAATTGGCTCCTAGATATTGTGGCCCTTTTGAGGTGTTAGAAAGGGTGGGACCGGTGGCTTATAAACTGGCCTTACTGCCCCATGTTAAAGTTCATGATGTGTTTCATGTTTCATTATTAAAAATATATATACATGATGCTTCTCACATTGTTGATTGGAATGTGATATAGGTGGAACCAAAAGGGGAGTTCCTTCCAGAGCCGCTTCAAATATTGGAGTGGGAAGAAATTGAATTGAGGAATCGAACAGTAGCAAGAGTAAAGGTGCAGTGGAAGCACTTTACTGCTGAAGAAGCTACATGGGAAAGAGAAGCTGAGATGATGGAAAAATATCCATATTTGTTTGAAAAATGAACTCTAGTAGTTAGTTGTCAACACCGAGGACGGTGTTTGCTTTTAGAGGGGGAATATGTAACACCCCTAGTTTTATGTTTCTGTCAAAGTAGACATTTGAACTTTAGATCCAAAAGGGAGTGGGCCCCAATGGATAAGTATTTTGTGGATGTAATTAAGTATTTAATTTTGAAAAATAAATAAAATGATTCTGTGCATATTGACCAAATGAGAACTATGAGATCACTTGCCAATTCCATGAGGTATGGAAAGAGGCTAAGATTCCCCAAAAATCTTTCAAAAATCCTTGAAATAATTTATTTCTAAATTAGATTTTTGAGGAAAAATCTAGTTCCCCAATGAGATGGAGAGTAGTTGGGAAGAGGTAAAAAGCTAGGAAAAGTAGAAAGCAGCTTTAAAAGTCCCTAAATAAGGTAAGCCTAGGCAAACAGGAAGAAAAGCATCCCATAATTCTGGACGCATAATTAGAAACAGGCTTTGGGGAGCAAAAGCTTAAATAAGCTATTCCTGAACAGATTAGTGGTGGGTTTGTTCTGGAAGATGATCACAGCTCGGGGGTGAGTTTGGGAGACAGAGGAACTCTAATTTTGGGAGGAATGGTCAAATTCAGAAGTGGCATGCCTAAAATGCTTATGTATGGTTGAATTATTGTTATTGTGTTGTGTGATCAATGACTGTGGATGTTAATTTACTTCAAATCTAGAAGTGGTAATCCATACATTTAACAGAATTTTTAGAAGAATTTAATCCTCCAAATTCTGTAGAGTTGTATGAATAGGAACAATGGGGAAAATCATCAAGAAGCTCGAAACTTATTTCTGGTTTAAATCTGGAGATTTATACTACTCCCATAATCCAGTAAGTTTATAACTTTAACCTGCTTTTGAAAAAAATAATTATGTATGATACTGGAATCTAGATAGAGAACATTATTTATGAATTTGGAGAACATAGGAACATTAGGTGTTGTACAAACACTATAGATATAAGCTTCTGACAGTTGCTTCTCATGTGAACAGTTACATGCACAAAAACATATACATGGATTCTGTATCTATAGTTAGTAGCTGAACTTAATGAGTCTAGTTATTAAACGGTGAACAATTATAGCAAAGAAACTTTAGTTTTAATCATCAAAGAGGAATGATATGTAGTAAATCTGAACATATATTCTGGAGTCCTACTAAATCAGTATAAAAGTTAAAATGAAAGGCTATCAGAAAAAATACACTGCTGACAATATAGACTGTATAATGAAAATGAAAGGGACAAATTATTTCTATAGAAATAGGAAAAATGTATATCTATACTCTGAAATGCATCTCTGTCCATAGACAACCATGGAAGGAAAGTACTATTGAATATTGAAATGAATTATTATTTAGCACTACTACAAAAATTATAAACATAAGTATATTTCCAACTGTGGCAGATTGAAATAAGTTATCGAAGTTATGCTTCTGAATTATATCATAAATTTATAGGAGAATTCAATTAGACGAAGAACAAAGTCTAAAATTTCTGGCTAATAAACATAAGAGTGCATATACTGAAAATCGAAAAAGTATTTAGTAGAAATTGATACGACTTGAAAATGATTATTATACCAACCCAGAAGCATCACAGACTTCTATTTTCCATCATATAATATTTTATATAGAGAAATGAAAATCATATACCCAGTAACTAGTAAATAACTATACGGAGTAGGAGACTATTAAATATGACTACACTAGTCTCTGAAAATTCGAGAGAGAGTACTCATAAGTACTATAAGTGGTGAATATTGGTATAATAGAAATTATTACAAAGTTAAACTATCCCAATAAATTGTTTACAATGTATGCACAGGGTCGGCGTATAGCCGAAATCCAGAGCCATCAGACTTGACTATTTAAAATACCACAGCAGTAAATAAAAATCCGGCGTCAACCCATATGGGAGACACTAAATTTCAGACGACGCATTCTCTGAAATGAGAGGGTACCAACCTGATTAAAAAAGCCAATACCAAAGTCATTTGACGAAACTAGAAGCGACGAGAATATTATCGAATGAGGTTATGCAGTAAGAGAGTACCTACAAAACAATAAAACAAAACAAAAACAAACCAGAGCGTGAAAAAAGATGACACAGAGGGAATTATTTCCACACAGAAAAGCGAGTATAAATCAAAACTGAACAATTCAATGTAATAATAATACCTAAGGAGCTCAACGCACGTCTGTCTCATTGAAAACATGGAGAAGAATAGGCGTATTAGGAGAAAATTATTTACCCCAAAATTCAAATCGAACCCCTAGAGGGCTATAAAAAGAACAGAGGGTCGAACAGAGATCAGATTTATTTACCATAAGAACAAATAGTTAAAACCAGTGTTGAAGTCAAAAATTCGGACCAATGCTCACCGTAAGCTGAGCTAAATCATATCACCAAGCATCGAATAGACACCCCATTAGGATTCAGTATACGAAGGAAATTAAGAGAAAGAGATACAATACATATTGACACTAACAGAGAAATTTCTTAATACACTACGCATAGGTAGAGGAGTATTACATGGCAATTTGGCTAGATGTTGATCTCCATAAAGCGTACGCAAAAGGCGAACAAAGCAAACGAATTGTACAGGAGATTTGATAATGGAACCCTCGACAACTCGAAACAACAAACCAAGAACAGTGATGGGAACAAACCAAATGAAGTTGAATATAGAAAATTTTCAAATAATATAGCATCGGCTAGGTCTAAAACCCTAACGCATCCTTACCCTACAGGTGGAAAGATCTGCATAGGGAGTACTGTGTATTAGGGTTAGCCGAATAGAATGTGATACACTTTAATGTAGACCTGAAACACTCCATGAAACACAATCTAGCCACTTAAATGCGAAACGACGCAATGTTACCCAAAACCATCTTGAGAAATACAACCAAGTGTTAAATAATGTGGAAATTAGCTGGAGGATTGACCCAACGTAAAGAAGTATTGATCATCCATAAATAAGCATGGGATTCCTCATACGGAAAGATCAATGGAATTGACGCGTAAATAACCCATTGATATACATATAAATGCCTCGAAACTTGTTATAAAGCAAATCGATACATATGGAGTACATAACATATAAATAGAAATATCGCATGGTGAGATACGTAAGGGCTATAAAGAGACTCATAAAATGATTTTGTGATCGAATATGATTCAATACGTTGAGCGTAGGGTAAGAGTGTAATAAGGGCATCGATGATATTAATAAGGTTAATAATCATAGAGAAATTTTAATAGAGGTTATACAATGGGAGTTAGAAACTCCGAATCTAAATTATAAATATAGTCTAAAGACAAATTAAAAATCTTGTTAGAAGAGCAACAAATATTAATTAGCATCTATTAGAAGTATAAAATCTCAAGGGCAATTCAATGAAATTATAAAACAAAAGTAGAGTCAGCGTACCCATATTAACGACTATGAAGATAATTGATCATAGTTATTTTAAAGTTAGGACATAGAAAAAATTTAATGTTAGGTAGAGACATTACAACATCTTTATTATTTACTCTTGTGCTGCATTATAAGTTAAAATCATTTCCTTGGTTAACGATTTCTTTTTGTAAAATTTACACTAGGTTTATACCTTCATCATTTTATTTACTTTTTGACATCATTTATTATAGTAACCTTTTTTGCAATAATGACATTGGACTTGAGATTTATCATACCTCTATCCTTGTGCTTGATTCTGTCTTAAGCCTTGGCTTGGATTTTGATTGCTACCCCTTCCCCTTCTGTTTGGAGGGCTGCTTCTTCCACTTGTACTTGTAGGATTGCTTCTTCCACCTCTGTGTGGGCTTCTTCCTCTTCCTCGGTATTTTGATCTTCCTCGACCTCTACCTTGACCAAAATACATTTGTGTCTTGAATGCATACTCGAATGAGGAGTTTTTTGCTCTATTCAATCTGTGCTTATGAGATATTAGTTATGCATGAATCTCATCCACAGAAAAATGTGAGACATCCTCTGTCTCTTCTATGGCCACCACTACGGCATCAAACCTTGATGGTAGACTTCTTAAGACTTTCTCCACTATTATCCTTTCTTCAAGTGTCTCTCCATGAGACCTGATTTGGGTAACCAACCGAATCACATTTGTGAAGAATGAGTCTATGTTATCAAACTATTTCATACAAATATTTTCAAAATCTCTTCTCAAAATTTGACGTTTGGTTGTATTCACCTTTGCCATGCCTTGATAGGTTGTCTGGAGGGTATCCCATACCTCCTTAGACTTTGTTATTGTTGCAATCCTAGGGAAAATACTCTCATGTACGGCTTGGAAATATAGAAGATGGATTTGAAGTCCAGGCTTCTTATTTTCTCTCAACAAATATCTTTGTGCTTGTGTCAAAGGATTATATGCTACTGCATTTGGTGGTTCTTGGAAACCATGTTCCACTAGCTCCCTTGTGAGGAGAACAGGGCCTTCATTGTAATAGCCCAATAATCATAATTATTCCCATTAAACTTTGGTAGTTGGGGATTTGTTAGGCTTATGCCTGCTGCTGCCATTTTGATTGTGTAAAAACAAAATTTCTCACTATTGTAAAAGCTTTCTTGCTGCTGGAGACTTCCTCTTCTATAAACAATCTTACAACTTCTTCAGTAAATACTTGTTCTTTCACTAAGATCCTAGACTTGCTCTGATACCATGTTGAAAATATTGAATAAACACACATAGGGAGAAGCATTCCTCCACAACACAGAGAATGCACAAATTATGTGGAAATAAACAATACACAGATAGACAGCAGAAAAACACATGAGAAGAACAAACTTCTTTTTCATTCCATCACACAAAAACATATGAAATTACATCTCGTTTATACAAAAATGGCTAAAGCCTGAGCCTTTAAAGCAATTCAATACAGATTGGATGTTCAAAAACCAAAAATGTCCTTTGTCTTTGTTTGGTTGTTTACACACGACAACACATATAAAATGTGTTTAGAACACAAGACAGTGGACCTCAAATATTATGGGTTCCACTTCTGAAAACACATCGTGTCTAGTGACTTCATTGAAAATCATATACTGATGATTTCAAATTTTAACATTTGTGCTTATGGGAAAAAACTTAAGTTTTGTGATATGCGATGCGATGTGGCACATCGCATCGCATCCAAAACATAATAACTTGTGGGAATTTATCCATTTTCTCTTGAGCTTTGTGATGTTCGCTTTTGTGCTACCCTCCTGGGCTTGACATGTGCCCCCTTTGTGATCACATTGTAAACAAAAAAAAAAAAATTGTGGTTGGCTTTAAAAGGTAAATGAAAAAACTTGCGAATGGTGCACTGCGGGTGGTGGAAAAAGGTTAAAACATAAAACTTGTGAAGTGTGTGCGTGATGCGGCTTAAAAGTATGGTAATTGTGAAATGTATAACAGGTAAGGTATAAAGCAAAATACAAAGGTTTTCACGGTTTGCAATGCGGTAAGGTTGTGGGTCCCACCGATATCGCATCGGTAGAGAAATTACTTCAGCGAAGCATTTAAGAGTTGCAAATTAAAACTTGTAGATTACGATGTGTGGTAATTTAAATGGTGGGAGCTTCAAAATGCATAAAACAAAATAAATAGGCAGAATACAAAGGTTTTCATGGTTTCACAAATGCGGTGGAGGTAAGTCATGGGTGAAATAACGTTCGGTGAAGGCTTAAGAGTTAAACAAGAAAATTTGTGGGTTGTGCCTATGGGAAAATGGTAATTCAACACAGAAGGAAATAAATGCCGAGAAAAGGGCTTCGAGTACTCTGTTTGGATTTTTCATGAACACCTTCAGATTTGAAAATTGAGGCTTGTCCTTCCCTGCTACCACTATTTATTCATGGTGGTGGTTGGGAGTAATTCAAACAGTCAATAAGAGAATAGATGCAGATGCCATGCTCCTAATTGCTCACAGATCAGAGTCAGAATGATCTAAGTGTAGAGCCAACATTTTGCAATAGCCATTTGTCTTTTTGGTTTATTATTCCTCAGAGTGAGACCAGAGTGTTGGCGTGGAGATATATTGGCGAGTGTAAGGACCTGAGCATTGAGACATTGATTATAAATTGAGCGTCAAGCCATTGACAATAGTATGTGGATCCAATGAGTTAATTTTTTGGTTTGTTTTGATACGAGAAAAGGGCCAAATGATTTGTGGAAGGAATAATGAGCCTCAATTCTGGACCACCCACCAAGTTTTCTGCTGCATATTCTGACTCAGGTCCCAAGACTCTGCATCACGATTCAGACATGAATAATATAAGAGATGGTTTTGATCTAGCTAGCTCCACCAAATGAACTGGCTCCACCAAAAATTTGCATAGGGCTTAATATAATTTTCCAGTTGGCCACAACACTAGGTATCTTCACAGTAAATATGGTTAATTACGGGACTCAACACATAATAATTTTTGGATGGCGTCTTTCACTGGGTTTGGTTGCACATCCTGCACTTTTGATGACCATTAGAGGGATGTTCCATCTTGGTACCCCCAACAGTCTGATAGAGTGTGGTCATCTGGAAAAAGGCAGAGTTTCCCTTTAGAAGAGTTAGGTGCACTAGGAATGTAGAAGCAGAGTATGAAGATATGGTCGATGCAGCTACACTAGCTAAATCCATCAGGAATCCATTTAGGAGTATTTTAGAGAGGAGTAATTTGTTT
>JAXQQM020082001.1:0-182470 GCA_034641835.2 Pinus albicaulis | reverse complement strand
AACAGGAGAAAAAAAAATCCGCACAGAATCCTCTAGATTCCCTGTGGAATCTCATTTTCAAATTATTGAAAATACTTTGCATGTATGAATCTATCCAAGCGATCAAGTTGCCGCTCAACAACGTTGTTAACCTTGGAATATTCAAGAAATACATCGATAGATACAATACAAAATTTATTAAATTTGCCATGGACGATATGCTTTGGAGTTATTTGAATACCCCAGGAAGATACACTTATGACTCCTTGCACCAAGTTTGTTTCTTTGTTCCTTAGGTATCAAGGCATAACAGGTGGAACCAAATACCCTAAGATGCATTACCGAAGGAATGTGTCCATACCACATTTCATAAGGATTCTTGTTTCTAATAGCATTATATGGAAACCTATTGTTTATATACACAACACATAGAACTGGATCAGCCCAAAACATCGCCTTACATTCTTTAAAAAACATCACTTAAACATACGATATTTAATATTGTCATGTTTATGTTGGAAATACTGAGAGGGGGGGATGAATCAGTATTCCTTTCAATTAGATAATTATTTAATCTTCAATTGTTATCAGTGTTTGTACAACGATAGCAGCAAACAAGAGGAACACAAATGCATACATTTTTTAAGGTGGAAACCCACTCGGGGACAAAAACCACCTAATGCTTTTCTAATAATTCTTTAATATTCAACTCCAATTGAAAATAAAGCTCCAACTTCCTAGAATCTAGAAAAGCATTCTTCTCCAGCTCCCACTGGATGGACACTCCAATGCCCGAGATTCTTCAGTAGTCAACTGAACGGATGCCCCAACACCCAATGAGCTACAACTCACCCTAGCACCACCCTACCACCCTATAGAAGAATAAAAGAAGAATGGACTCCCGTACCAGGGAAAATGGTCCACTTACAATGATATTGTTAAACACCATGTTAAACACACACATGGTGTATGAGAAGAATAAGCATACACACACACAAGAGAAACAACACACAATGAAAGACAAGCGTGAGGCTTTCTTATTTTCCATTATACAAAGATGTACATTTATAGTACAATGGTGTGACTCTTGGTTTCACATTCCAAGGTCACTTGGACTCCATTGTGACTTTTCATATTCCACACCTACCCATGTAGGATTCGGTGTTCCAACATCCCCCCTTAATCCGAAGGGGTATGTGTGAGTCCAAGAAAAGAGTTGTAATACAAATATGCAAAGTATACATGGCAGCACTTGGGCTGAATAAACTCTCTGAAATGTTGGAAAAAAGAGGTGGTTTAAGGATGATTGTTGAGGTCCAAGAATGTTCTTTCTTCCACCACATTCCACTCCATTTCTTTTATCCATTATTAATCCCAGGCTCAAATTATCAATGAAATTAGTTAAAATTGCTTTAAGAATGAATATCGTGGCTAACTTGCTATGTTTTTATGATTGTGTCATTGTAGTACTTTTTGAACTGAAACTAGCTACAGAATGCAGACATTCTGTAGCTAGTTGCCAATTCTGCAGCCATCTTCATGTTTAAGCAGGTTCCAGATGTCCTCTCAGGGAAAGCCACACATGTTCGTATTCCACGTCATGCCCTCAGCATTTTCTGCTCTCCATGAAGATCGAACGGAATTATGTACATGGTTATGCACGTGAGAACTCAAGCTAGGAGATAGACTCCTAATAGGACAAGGACAGTCCAGATGTCCTTTGTCATATTACGATGCCACCTTTAGAGTTCTAGTTCGATTTTAATATGGAAAGACAGTAATCCATGTATTATCTCAAGTTCTGTTATGTAAATTTGTTATAAATATGCTCGAGAAACCGAGAGACAGAGGTTAGATTTTGGTTATATTTTATGGTTGACTGCTAGATCTTTGAAGTCTGAGAATACTCTGTTTTGAGGTGATTCCTCTTTAATGAAAGAAGTAGCATTTCATTGAACGCGTTGAGTCGATTTTGAACTAGATTTCGTGCTACTCTGGTGGTAGAGGGCCCCTGCCTCCTGAGCGGCCTTGTTTATGCAGTAGCTAAGTATTTTAGTCTCGCTTTTATTTCTAGTTTAAGTAGATTTCTGAAGCTTATGTTCATATTTGTTTATATTTACTATCACAGCCAAACTTACTCTAATCAACTCTTCCAAAATATCATTATGAAGAATAAGGCACAACTATGATAGTGTAGGTTTTAGTTGCATTTACTTTCGTTAGTTATCACAGTTAAAACTTACTCTAATAAACTTTTCCAAAATATCATTATGATGAATAAGGCATAACTGTGGTATTGTAGGTTTTAGTTGCTAGTTTACACTAAGTGGCATAGCCAATCTTACTCTTACAAAGCTCTTCCAAAATATCATAACAATGAGTAAGAGGTAGCTGTGGTGTCTTAGATTTTAGTTGTATTTGCTTTCAGTCTTGTGTTTATGTTCAATTGCATTGAATAATACAGCCATACTTGTTCTCACAAACTCTTCCAAAATATCATTCATACTGAACAAGATGGGTTGTAGAATTCCTTAGGTTAGTTGCATGTTAATTTAGTTATAGCACTCCGGAGGTAGAATGCATGTGGTTCAGCTCTGTCATTTCATTTCCAGTTTGATAATGGCTTTTCAGTTTAACATTGTTCACTGTACTTCAAATAGACTAGTGGCACTCTAGTTTAGTTTTAGCTCACTGTATTAGCACTCCAGTTTAGTTGTCATCCATTGCATTTTTAAATTATATTAGTTGTTAAATTTAAATACCACAGTCTTCATTATTTACAAAAATTCTTTTGTTCCAAACTCATATTAATACATAATTATCTGGACAGAAGTTAGTATCAGTCTAAAGGCCGGAGTATTTTGCAACCTTTTTACCATTTCACAAACAAGCCTTTTCTCAAAGAATATTTTAAAAAAGAGAAAGCTATAACTTTTGAGTAAGGCCTAGTGGTGCTAGATTGAGTTGCAGAACAGAATTAGAAGCTAGTTTAGAATAGAAATCTTATGGTGCTACAAATGTTCTTTTCCAAATATATTCCAATAGACCTTTAATCATGGATGAGATGTTGTAACATTGTAAGTTGATTGTTTGATTGTTTAGTTAGGAGAACTTCATTTACACTTAACTGCCCATTTCTCAAGCTCTTCCAAAACATCTTTAATGAATGAATTGGACAAGTTAAGCTCATGTTGTGATTTATTTCCTTGAAGCCATTATCAAGCTTTGTATTTTGCTATCCATAGTTTAGGCTTTGTTTTGTTTCAGTATTTGCATTTGTCATTTGTCATCCATAATTTAGGCTTCACTCTGTTTTTAACCAGTAGCTTCTTTCCACCAGCATTTAGTTCTTTCCCTTGTGAACATAAAACCATAAAAAATCCAAAAGCATCATAAAACACTAGACACAACGTAGTGAGAAACAAATACCTAGGCACATATAGTGCACCACACTTCAGCAGTTTACCAACCCTGGTTGACAATTAATGAACTCAATTTAGGAGACTAGGTTGAGCACAAACATTTTGGCGCCGTTTCCGGGGAAACAAGCCTTTTCTCAAAAGACCATTCTAAAAAGGAAATCTATAACTTCTGAGTGAGACCTAGTGGTGTTAAATTGAGTTGCAGAACATAATTAGAAGCTAGTTTAGAATAGAAATCTCATGGTGCTACAAATGTTCTTTTCCAAATATATTCCAATAGACCTTTAAACATGGATGAGATGTTGTAACATTGTAAGTTGATTGTTTGATTGTTTAGTTAGGAGAACTTCATTTACACTTAACTTGCCCATTTCTCAAGCTCTTCCAAAACATCTTTAATGAATGAATTGGACAAGTTTAAGTTCATATTGTGATTTATTTCCTTGAATTCATTATCAAGCTTTGTATTTTTCTAGCCATAGTTTAGGCTTTGTTTTGTTTCAGTATTTGCATTTGTCATTTGCCATCCATAATTTAGGCTTCACTTTGTTTTAACCAGTAGCTTCTTTTCACCAGCATTTAGTTCTTTCCCTTGTGAACATAAAACCATTAAAAAAAAACCAAAAACATCATAAAACACTAGACACAACGTAGTGAGAAACAAATACCTAGGCACATATAGTGCACCACACTTCAGCAGTTTACCAACCCTGGTTGACAATTAATGAACTCAATTTAGGAGACTAGGTTGAGCACAAACATTTTTGCACTGTTGCCAGGGAAGTGTAACTAGGTAGCCTTGTTTCTTAACTCCCAAAAACAATTGTATGCATAGAGAGAGAGACTCAAGGGGTAGATTCATAAGAAGTAGCAGCAGAAGCTTGATCCCTAGAACACCACTTGTTTCATCTAGACCAAGAGCCAGTACACCTCCAACTCAGACCCACAATCCATCCTTTACTGATCCTAGACTCCCAGAGGACTTAAGATCAGATATTCCATTAGAAAGACCTTCCATTTCATCCACTGAACCTGCCTTAGAAGAGGATTCAAGGACCCCTGCTAGAGACACAAATTTTTCCACTTCCACAGAAGAATCAACTATGGCAGAAGAAGGGGGAGGAGGAGTATTTAATGGAGAACACACATTATTTGGAGGGGGTAGAGGTAGAGGTAGAGGAGAAGGAGGTAGAGGTGTAGAAGGAGAAGGAGGTAGAGGAAGAGGTAGAAGAGAAATGGGAAGCTCTTTTGGGTTCCCTATAATAGATGAAGAAACCAATACAACCATGAAAAACATTTCACCCTCTGTCCTTCCAAACTTCTATGGACTTAAAACTGAAGATCCCGAAACCTTCCTATTTGAATTTGAAATCCTGTGTAGAACTTATGACTACTTACAAGATGCTCAAAAACTTAAACTATTTCCTTCAACATTGAAAGGAGCAACATTGAAGTGGTTTATGAGTTTGATCAACAGTTCTATTAGGACATGGGAAGACATGAAACAAGCATTTCTAGAGAGGTATTTGGATTATTGTATGCCGGTCAATCATAAGGAAGAAGTGTTTAAGATGCTACAAAAAGAAGATGAAAACTTGGAAGATTTGTTGGAGAGATTTCATTACAACATCAAAAGAGAAAAAATGGAAAACTTAGATCAAGACACCTTAAAAGCTCTCTTGTTGAAAACAATTAGGGATGAATGGTTGGATATCCTTAACATGATGGGAAAATGGGATATATCTCAGCTCACATTACCTGAGATAGCTGAGTTATGTATCAACCTTTCAAGAGGGAAATCTAAAACTATAAAAGGCCCAAGAGACCCTACTCTTGCAAGGGTAAGTAAGTCTGCTTCTGGGACAGTAAGTAGGGCAGAGATAGGGCATATGCTTGATGAATTCAAATCTGATATCTTAGGGAGTCTTAGTGAACAAATAGACACCCTTAAGTTACAAAACAAGCAAAAAGTTGAATCTGATGCTTTAGCAATCTTTTGTCCCAGATGTAGAAAGAAGCATGCCTTAAGAGAGTGTTCTTTGGATGAAAAAGTTGTAGAGACCTGTGTCATTTGTTCAGAAAAACATGAGACCAAGAGCTGTCCTTCACTTCCTGGTCTTAAAGCTATCTTTCAAGAGGAAATTCCTACAAGTTCCACAAAATCTCTCAATTTTGTCTCTAGAAGGCCTTGGCAATGACCTCAAACACAAGGATTTCATGATCAAATGTATAATCAACCTCCACCAAATTGGAATTCTTGGCAGCAACCTTGGCCCCAATTTCAAAATCAATCTCAAGCTTGGGCACAAGGGGCACAAAATCCCTATGGAAGATACTCTTAGTACTATCAGTATCCACCATCCTATCCACCATATCCACATTTTCCTCAACAACAAAATCCTCAACAAAATCCTCAAAATCCACAACATCAAAATCAACCACTTCCATTACCATTTCCTCAAAAATAAAATCAGTTGCCTGCTCAACCCATACCAAACCCCAACAATAGAAATCCTCAAAATACATATATGATAGAAGGCCAACAGTTTCCAACTTATTTAATTACTCCTCTAGACCTTAGTGATGTTCAACTTAGGTCTGGAAGAATACTTGAAAAGAGGAAACCTTCTGTGATTATACAAGAACAAGACAACTCTGAGGAAGATTCTCTACGGGAAAATAAAAGTCTTGAAGAAGACACATCTTTTCAGGACCCAAACATTGAAAAACCAAAACAAAAAGAACCAATAATTTCAACTCCTGTATTAGAGCAGCCATCAACATCCAATCCTACACCTCCCTTTCCAGAAAGATTACAAATTGATAGAGGTGTAGAAAAACAAATTATGGTGCCTAATTATGATTTCCTAGATGAGCTAAGAAATGTTTGCATTAAGATTCCATTATTACAAGCCATCAAGGAAATCCCAATTTTAGCAAAGACAATAAATGAGTTGAGCATGAAGAAAACAAGAAAAAGAATAAGAGAGACAAAGAAAATTCAACTGGCAGGAAAAATAGCAGACATTATGATGGGTAAGATTTCTATTCCAAAGTATCTAGACCCAGGAAATCTAGTTGTTAAAATTCACATCAATGGAATTGAAATCCAAAACACACTCATTGATTTAGGAGCAACAATCAATATCATGAGTAGACAAATCATGGATAAAATGAAACTTCCTAATCTTCTCTTTACACCCACATTATTACAATTAGCAGACAGATCTGTGATCAAACCTGATGGGGTAATAGAAGACATTCCAGTGTCCCTAGATTCTTGGGAGTACCTTGTGGATTTTATGATCCTAACTCCTAAGAATAATCTAGGAGGACATCCTATTGTATTAGGGAGACCTTGGTTAGCTACAGCTGATGCTTTCATTAGTTGTAGATCCGGTGATATGTACATCTCTGATGGTAGTTCAACTAAGAAATTCACTTTTTATCCTCCAGCAAGGACAATTATAGATTTAGATGATACTCAATGGATAGAGGATGAATAAGACTTACAACCTCTCTTCACAATTTCAGAAATTAGTGAAGATAGTCAAATTCTGAATACTTTAAAAAACTTTGAATCCTCTTCAGAACATAAACATGAACCATTTCAAGAAGAATCCAACATTTAGTTTTTTTCATCAAGACAAATGTCTCTTCATTCCATGGATAAATTTGGCAGCTCTACAAATGATATATTTCCAGGCAAATCTTTAAACATAAACAAGAACCTAGAAAAATCTCAACAAGAAGAGTTAGTCAAGATATTACAGAGACATTATTCTGCATATGCATGGGAGTACACTGATATGAAAGGGATAAGTCCTAAGACTTGCACTCATCACATCTACATAGAGGAAAATTGTAAACCAATCAGACAACCTCAAAGAAGGATGAATCCAAATATTAGGGAGATTGTTAAAGAAGAATTGCAGAAATTGTTGAATGTCAACTTTATCTATCCTATTTTAGATAGTCAGTGGGTTTCTCCTTTGGTAATTGTGCCAAAGAAAAATGGTAAATGGAGGGTATGTATTGACTATCGAGAATTAAACAAAGCTACTCTTAAAGACCATTTTCCCTTACCTTTCATAGATCAAGTGTTAGATACATTAGCTGGAAAAAAGTACTTCTCATTTCTAGATGGGTTTAGTGGTTATAATCAAATTCAAGTAGCACTTGAGGACCAAGACAAAACCACATTTACCTGTCCTTGGGGTACTTATGCTTACCGAGTATTGCCATTTGGATTATTCAATGCACCTGCAACATTCCAAAGGGCAGTATTAGGAATTTTTTCAGATCTAATACATGATTGTGTAGAGGTATATATGGATGATTTCACAATTTATGGAAACACATTTGAAGAAGCTTTAGCAAACTTGGAAAAAGTTTTAAAGAGATGTCAAGAAGAAAATCTTTCACTTAGTCATGAGAAATGTTTCATGATGTTTACTGAAGGTATTGTTTTGGGGCATCATATTTTAGGGGATGGGATTAGAGTTGATGAGTCAAAAGTTGAAGTCATCTCTAACTTATCTATTCCAAGTTGTCAAAAAGATGTTAGGAGTTTTCTAGGATTTACAGGATATTATCGGAGGTTTATAGAAAAATTCACCAAGATAGCATCTCCACTCTTTAAATTGCTTACCAAAGACTGTGAATTCAAATGGAATTCTGATTGCCAGTTAGCTTTTGAGACCCTGAAAACAAAAATTTCTGAAGCACCTATTTTAAGGGGACCTAACTGGAAGTTACATTTTCATATTTCAACAGACGCCTCAGATACAGCTCTTGGAGCAGTATTGGGACAAAAAGACCCGATTCCTTATGCCATCTACTATACCAGTAAAAATTTTACTTCTGTAGAGTTAAACTATACTGTAACTGAAAAAGAGTTTTTAGCTGTTGTTCATGCCATAAACAAATTCAGACACTATATAACATGCTATGAAACTTTTGTTCACACAGATCATTCTGCAATTAGATACCTAATGAACAAATCAATTACTAATGGCAGAGTCATAAGATGGTTATTGCTTTTACAATAATTCAACATTACCATTCTAGATAGGCCTGGAAAACAAAACACAATAGCTGATTTCCTATATAGACTCCAAAACATTCAAAAGATGACACTCAGGTTGAATGTTCACAGTGAATATCTTTTTGCAATTTCTGCCAAACTCCTTGGTTTTAGTATTGCTAATTGTTGGATTTCGGGAAAATTTCCTTCGATAATGAATGCAAGAGATAAAGAAAAATCATCTATGATAGTGCAAAATATTCATGGGTTTCTAATGAGTTGTACAAGACGGTCAAGATTTTATCATTAGGAGATGTCTTAGGAAGATGAGATGCACGAGATTCTCAAAACATGCCATGATGAACCCTTGTGGTGGACACTGTGATAGAGGATAACTTGCAGGTCCTTCTCTTCAGGATCTTCTTATTGTCCTTTAAGATATAAAGTATACATCAAAAGGTGTGAGTTGTAAAGGAGTAAAAGCCTTCTCCTTTGGGTGAGATGCCATTGCGGCCTAATTTATCACATTCAGACCATGAAAAATGAACTCGATTTTTGTAGGACCTATGAGTCATAAAAGACAAAAGAAATATATATTCATTTTACATAGATTATGTACCCAAATGGGTAGATGCCAAAAATACTTTTTATCTTGACATCGTAGTTAATTTTCTTTTGAGGATATTTTTACTTGTTTTAGTTATTGAAATTATTACGGATCGAGGAGCTTATTTTCTATCAAGGCTAGTGGAATGAGTGATGGAGAGGTACAAAATCAGACACAAAATCTCCTATCAAATCCCAACAATGGCCAAGTGGAATCTACTAATAAGGTCATTGAAGGGATCCTAACAAATCTTGTTCATTTACATAAAGAGATTGGAAGATAGGCTTCTTGAAGCCTTGAGCTATGGAACTACATGGAGAAACTGTGACCTTATCACCTGAACTTTGTTTATGGAAAGCAAGTTTTGTTTCCCATAGAGTTGATTCAAACTTTTGAAAATTGCGGTTCGGTTAGGACTTGATCTAACGAGAGGCACAAAAGCATAGATTGGAATGGGTGTAGATTGGATGAATCAGACAATATGCGATTCGAAGAAAACAAGTATAGTCCAGCTGACAAAGGACTAGTAGCGTCAGTACATCAAGGAGAAAGAAGTTCAAATAGAATTGTTGGGCTCTCTTGTTTGATTCAAAGTTAAATATTTTCAAGGTAAATTCCAAAACTGATAAGCAAAGTAATACACAAGAAGTGAAAATTTTTGACAATGGAACAATAAAATCAAAGGGACAATAAATGAAGAGGAGTCACTTTTCTTGTGAATGGTCATAGATTGAAGTTGTATCATAAGCCACTTTCAGAGAAGAATTTTTCAAGTTCCGGAAAAATAGTGATGTGAAGTTAATGAAGAAGAATCTTTCTTCCTCATCAATATTCAATTCTGAAGTCATTTATTGAAAAAATAAAAATAAATAAAAAGTATAAAACATGAAAACTAATCCTTTGATTAGCATGTTTATACGAGAAATATATAGTGTCGAATGCTTCCGACCTTTGCTTACCAAATTTGTTTTTAAGCGGTTATTTACAAAATCATAGTCTGGAATCCATTTCACTTATGGTCAATTTCATTCATTCATCTATACTTCATTTCATTCATTCATCCATACTCCATTTCATTCATTCATACACACTTCATTCATTTCACGCCATGGTCCACCTACGTTTCATTCCAGTTTTAAAATTTGATGTCTTTACGCAATTGAATAATACATATCATGAATTGAGGCCACTTCTCATACTTCACTCCATTTTCATAAGTTGCTTGATCCATTCCATATTCTTCACTTTATTTATAACAGTTATCAAATTTCATTATCCTCCCTTGTTCCCACAACATTCCCTCATACATAAATATTCAACTGTGTTTCATTTCTCTGGTGCAGTGCACAATCATTAGAACATTCTCAAGCTATTGGACATTCTTGACCAGAACTGAATATTTCTACATGAGATCTCTGACCCATATAGTAAATACATTACATAATAAACCGTCATACCTCACATTTGTAAAAAAAATCCAGAAAGTTTCTTTGAACTCAAAAATGTAGTTTTAGGAGAGAACAAAGCATATGAAGAACACAAAAAAATCGAGAGGAAAGGAAAAGGTAAAGTTAAGTTAACAATATATCATGAAGATTTTAGTATAGTTAAGTTATGAATAATTCAAAAAGTTGTTTTTAATTAATTTTGTTGATCATTACTAATAATTATTATTGCTTTGAATATTAAAAAAAGTCACTTCTCTTCTTTTCATTTCAAGAAACCACCTCAAGATCGCTATTTGAAATCTCAGCAGTTCGTGTTTGAAATGATTGGATTAGTCCGTCATTAGGCCATCATTTAATGATGATTTTGAATTAAAATATCTCCAAGTGGTATTTTCTTCAATGATACTCACCGAATATACCTTCTATCCTCACCTCAACATTATTCTAATTCGTAACCACTCCATATCACTCTTTCCATAGTCATTTTTAACCATTTAATTTGCCGAAAATAAATATATATTCTTCATCATAGCGATAAAAGTATATTTGGGTTGAAAGAATTTTCAGTCTACAAACGAGAAGTGACCGTTAGCACTAAAATGTGGAAAGGATGCTCTCTTGATAAATACTGCGACAGCAGAGTAGAATTTCGTCACAAAAAATGGAAACGGTTTACAAAAAATTGATAAAAATTTAAATCCTTCAATGGTGAAATTAGAGATAGGAGACATAAGTGCAAATTCTTGAAGCCTTCGTACGACTTGTGGGACTGAAAAAAGAAAAAGTGAACTTAAAAATGAAAATTTCATAATGAGAAACATGGAATGGATATAAGTATTTAAGATATGATGTTGCCATTTTTAAAAGATATCCCTACTATACTAAAGTAAAAATGGAGAACATGTTGCTTATCTTGAAAAAATTCATCACTTGAAGGAAGATGTAGTACCTATACATATTAGGTTGATAATGCATTTCTAGAAGAAGAAATCAATTTTCCCTTTTTCTTGCTTCAAAGTTTAAAAATGGCCTCAAATATTCCAAAAATTCATTCTAGAAACAACCTTACTACCATGGTTTAGTCAAAATTTTGATTGAACATCATTTTGAGAAAAAAATGGGAGATAATTAGAAAAATTCTTAGTAGCTCACTTTGAAGAACCAAGGAACCTCCACGAAGACAAACCTACAAAGAAGCGGAAAATGGAAAAGCCTCAGCTTCCGGTGGTAAAAAAATACAAGAAAACGATGAAAATAATTTTAATTAACAAGGTTAAAGCTTGGCCAAAAGAAGATGAAAAATTTTCAGGAGAAGGAAAGGTTATCAATGAGGAAAACCCACCAGAGACAGGGATAATAAAAAAAGGACAAACAAAGATGGAGTCTTCCTTTGAGGGATGGAAAACCCTATGGGAGGATTTTGGTGAAAGGCTTAAAATAAACCCTTATGTGACAAAATTTCGCTATCTTAGACAACATAGAGAAAACTTGAAGAGAGTAGAAGCCAGAACTCTAGTCACAATCTAGTTATTATCTAAGAGAATGTCTGATTAAAGTATAAAACATAAAAAGGAATGAGGCTAGAAAGCAGGTCATGGCTTGGGACGTTAACAAATATTCTAATGCAAAATTGTACAAGGCAGAATTTAGAAAAATTGGAAAGAAGAAAACTAAAAAGTTAACCAGGGGCTTTTAATTTGAAAGTTCAAGTTGGTCATAAAAGAGCCCAAGGAGCCTTTGACTGCCAGAA
This sequence comes from Pinus albicaulis, assembly GCA_034641835.2. Taxonomy (NCBI): domain Eukaryota; kingdom Viridiplantae; phylum Streptophyta; class Pinopsida; order Pinales; family Pinaceae; genus Pinus; species Pinus albicaulis. Next base: position 170,238 of record JAXQQM020082001.1, on the reverse strand, counting down.
CAGAAATGAAGAAGGGTTGAATCATTCTGCAATTCAGTTCATGAATAGTTACTTTGGACATGCAAAAATGTGATGAGTTATGTTGAAACTCAGAATGTGCCTTCTTTCTTCCACCACATTCCTCATTTCCTTTGTCCATTATTAATCATAACCCTAAATGATATTAGGAATTATTAAAAATTTCACATAACTGTGAATCTCTCATGACTACTTTACTATGTTTTTACACGTTTTCTTCTGTGCATTTTGGAAACTCAGTCCATCAAATCACAGAATGTGTGAAAGCTGGTCTAAATCTGCAATTACTCTTGTCAGGACAGGTGTATCAGGCTTGTAGTCGTATTCCATCATTCTCATCATTTTTTCTCTCTAAGTTTGACAGTCAGCGGTTCTGCCTGCTTTGAGAACTCAAACTGAGGAAGACCCCTAATAGGACAAGGATGGTCTAGATGTCCCGCTTAATTGTATTCTTGTGACCACCATCAGAGTCTAGTTTGGTTTTGTGGAAGACAATTATCCTAGGCTGTTTCCAACAGGTTATGTAATTTTGTTACAAATATGGCTCGGAAATCGAGGGATGGAATTTTGTGGTTGATTGCTAGATTTGAGTACGAAAACACTCTATTTTGAAGTAATTTCTCTTTATTGAAAGAAGCATCACTTCCTTGGCAATTGATCATCATAAATATATTTTATTCTCTACAGTGGTAAGAATTTACTACTACACAATGAAAATGTTCCCCCCTAGTTTGAAATAAATGCACAGTCTCGTTTTCATTTAGCTTAAATAGTTTCTAAGATTTATATTCATACATTGCATTAATTCTCCATGACTGAACTTACTCTTATAAACTCTTCCAAAATATCATCCGTAGACCTTTATTATTTAGTAGTCTGGGTTTCAATTTGTTTTCATAGATTTATAGATTCTTGTTTACTGTTGTCATGACAGATCTTACTCTTACAAACTCTTCAAAAACATCATTAATAATGAACCCAGTAACTCCTAATTTATATGAGGTCTCACATTTGCTTTCTCATCCCCATATTCATTTCATTACATTACGACCATCCACATGGGCTTCTTTGCAAACATCTTCCAAATATCAACTCTCTTAAGGCTTGAATGTGATGTGAATTCCATAATTGAACACATAATTGCATTATAGCCTCAGAGTTGACACTTCGTTAAACACGGCACTACATTTAGGGTTTTGATAATGGCATTTCTAGTTTTATTTGTTTCAACGTACTTCAAGTAGATTAGTGGCACTCTAGTTCGGTTTTTAGTTCATTTGTTTCAAAAAGAAAAGATTAATGGCATTTAGTTTTAGTGTAGTGCTTGTCTTCTAAGATTGATAGATCCGTTCCTGGCCAAAATTAGCTGATCAATTGTATTTATTAGTGCTAGTTGTCAAAATTAATCTCTCTGACCTTCATTATTTACAACTTTACTTTTGTTAGAATGTATATTGATACATCATCACATAGACATAGGTCGATCATATTAGTTTAATTTTCCTATAGTAGATGAAGAAACCAAAACAACTATGAAAAATTGCCTATTCTTCAGCTTCTTGTTCCCAAAGACTGAAGATCAAAACCTTCTACTGATTTGATCTATATGACTTTATTACTTACAAGATGCTTAAAAACTTAAACTATTTCCTGTAACATTGAGAAAGGGCTTGACATTGAAAAGAGTGGTTTTGAAGTTGAATCAAGATTCCTATTAAGACATGGAAGACATGAAACAGAATTTCTGAAGAGGTATTTGGATTATTGTTTGCAATCAATCATAGGAGGAAGTGTTTAAGATGTTACAAAAAAAGATGAAAACTGGAAGATTTGTTGGAGAGATTTCATTCCCAACAAAGAAAAATGGAAGACTTCAGACTAAAAAATTTTGCCAAAAAAAACTCTACTGGCCAGAGATACAGTTAAGGATGAATAGTTGGATATCCTCAACGTGGGAAAAAGGAGGATATATCCTAGCTCACATTACACAAAATATTTGAGTTATGTATCAACCTTTCAAGAGGGAAATACAAAAAGCTGTAAAAGGTCCAAAGACCACACTCTTACAAAGGGCAAAGAGTAAGTCACAACCACGGAATAGTGAGTAAGGCGGAGATAGGGCATGTCGATGAATTCAAATATAACATTTCATGGTCTTAATGGTCATCAGACACCTTGGTTACAAAACAGCAAAGTTGATCCGTGCCAACAATGCACTTAGCTAGAAGGCAGCAGAGAATGTCCTTTGGATGCAAATTGCAAGAGCTGTAATTTAACAGCACTGGGCTAAAGATTTCTTAACTGATTCTTAGCTATCTTAAGAAGCTCTCTGGACTCCACAGAATCTCTCAGTACACTCTCTAAGTGACTGCAAGGGTACAAACAAATGGTCCATGTCAAATGTGTAAACCTCCACAAATTGGAATTCTTAGCGATGACAGCCCAATTTCAAAATCAATCTTAGCTTGGGCCTGGGCATCTGGAAGATACTCTCCAATTTTTGTTTTCTATACATCCACCACTACATTTCTATAAAGTCCTCTAAAAAATTCTAGCAGAATCACCAGAACCCGTAACATGAAAATCAACCGCTTCCATTACCATTTCCTTAGAAATCAAATCGAGTTTCTGCTCAGCCCATACCAAACCCCAACAATAAAAATCCTCGGAATACATACATGATAGAAGGACAAATCTCATTGACCCAATCACTCCTCTAGACATTAGTGATGTTCAACTTGAGTCTGGAAGGAATACTTGAGGAAACATACGTGATCTGCAAAACCAGGCCACTCCAGAAGTTCCTAGGAAGAATAAAGTCTTGAAAATTTGCTCATGGAGATTCAACAGTGAAAAAATAAAAACAAAAAATTTGATGTTCAAATAATAACCACAGACATATCCATATACATTTCTACCTCACCCAGAAAATTCTAGGTGTTGGTGCAGAAAAACAGTGTGGTGCTAATTGTGATTCCCTAGATATTTGAGAAATGTTTGCATTAAGATTCATTATTTCAAGCTATCAAATTCCAATTTTAGCAAAAATGATCAAAGTTAGAACATGAGAAAAACAAAAAAATGAAAGTAAAAAGATTAATGAAGGGAAAAATAGCAGACATTATGATGGGCAATATTGCTATTCCAAAGTATCTTGACCCAGGAAATCTAGTTGTTAAAATTCACATCAATGTAATTAAATCCAAAATACACTCATTGATTTAGGAGCAGCAATCAATATCATGAGTAGACAAATCATGGATAAACTGAAACTTCCTAATCTTCTCTTTACACCCACATTATTACAATTAGCAGACAGATCTGTGATCAAACCAGATGGGGTAATAGAAGACATTCCAGTGTCCCTAGATTCTTGGGAGTACCATGTGGATTTCATGATCCTAACTCCTAAGAATAATCTAGGAGGACATCCTGTTATATTAGGAAGACCTTGGTTGGCTACAGCTGATGCTTTTATTAGTTGTAGATCCGGTGATATGTATATCTCTGATGGTAGTTCAACTAATAAATTCACTTTATATCCTCTAGCTAGGACAATTACAGATCTAGATGACACTCAATGGATAGAGGATGAAGAAGATTTACAACCTCTCTTCACAATTTTAGAAATTAGTGAAGATAATCAAATTCTGAATACTCTAGAAAACTTTGAATCCTCTCCAGAACACAAACATGAATCATTTCAAGAGGAATCCAATATTGATTTTTTGTCATCAAGGCAAATGTCTCTTCATTCTATGGACAAATTTGGCAGCTCTACAAGTGAGATTTTTCCAGGCAAAACTTTGAACATAAACAAGAACCTAGAAAAATCTCAACAAGAAGATTTAGTCAAAGTATTACAGAGACATTCTTCTGCATATGCATGGGAATACACTGACATGAAAGGGATAAGCCCCAAGACTTGCACTCATCACATCTATATAGAAGAAAATTGCAAACCAATCAGACAACCTCAAAGACGGATGAATCCAAATCTTAGGGAGATTGTTAAAGAAGAATTGCAAAAATTGTTAAATGTCAACTTCATCTATCCCATTTCAGATAGTCAGTGGGTTTCTCCTTTGGTAATTGTGCCAAAGAAAAATGGTAAATGGAGGGTATGTATTGACTACTGAGAACTAAACAAAGCTACTCTTAAAGACCATTTTCCCTTACCTTTCATAGATCAAGTGTTAGATACATTAGCTGGCAAAAAGTACTTCTCATTCCTAGATGGGTTTAGTGGTTAAAATCAAATCCAAGTAGCACTTGAAGATCAAGACAAAACCACATTTACCTGTCCTTGGGGTACCTATGCTTACCGAGTATTGCCATTTGGATTATGCAATGCACATGCAACATTCCAAAGGGCAGTATTAGGAATTTTTTCAGATCTAATACATGATTGTGTAGAGGTATACATGGATGATTTCACAGTTTATGGAAATACATTTGAAGAAGCTTTTGAAAACTTGGAAAAAGTCTTAAAAAGATGTCAGGAAGCAAATCTTTCACTTACTCATGAAAAATGTTTTATGATGTTTACTGAAGGTATTGTTTTAGGGCATCACATTTCGGGGGATGGGATTAGAGTTGATGAGTCAAAAGTTGAAGTCATCTCTAACTTATCTATTCCAAGTTGTCAAAGAGATGTTAGAAGTCTTCTAGGATTTACAGGATATTATCGGAGATTTATAGAAAACTTCACCAAAATAGCATCTCCACTCTTCAAATTACTTACCAAAGATTGTGAATTCAAATGGACTTCTGATTGCCAGTTAGCTTTTGAAACCCTGAAAACCAAAATTTCTGAAGCACCTATATTAAGGGGACCTAACTGGAAGTTACCTTTTCATATCTCCACAGATGCCTCCGATACAACTCTAGGAGCAGTATTGGGACAAAAAGATTTGATTCCTTATGCCATCTATTATACCAGTAAAAATTTGACTCCTGCAGAGTTAAACTATACTGTAACTGAAAAAGAGTTTTTAGCTATTGTTCATGCCATAAACAAATTTAGACACTATATAACAGGCTATGAAACTTTTATTCACACTGATCATTCTGCAATTAGATACCTAATGAACAAATCAATCACTAATGGCAGAATTATAAGATGGTTATTGCTCTTACAAGAATTCAACATTACTATTCTAGATAGGCCTGGAAAACAAAACACAGTAGCTGATTTTCTATCTAGACTCCAAAATATCAAAGATGACACTCCAGTTGAAGATCAATTTCCTGATGAATATCTTTTTGCAATTTCTACTCAAACTCCATGGTTTGCTGATATTGCTAATTATTTAGTTTCAGGAAAATTTCCTTCAATTATGAATGCAAGGGATAAAAGAAAAATCATTTGTGATAGTGCAAAATATTCATGGGTTGCTAATGAGTTGTACAAGACAGGTCCAGATTTGATCATTAGAAGATGTGTTCGTGAAGATGAGATGCCTGAGATTCTCAAAGCATGTCATGATGAACCTTGTGGCGGACACTTTGCTGATAAGAGGACAACCTATAAGATTCTTAATTTAGGATATTATTGGCCATCCTTGTTTAAAGATGCTAAAGAGTATGTCAAAAGGTGTGTCAGTTGCCAAAGGGTAGGGAAACCTTCTCCTTCAGGTGAGATGCCATTACAACCTCAGGTACATATTGAACCTTTTGAAAAATGGGCTTTGGATTTTGTAGGACCTATTAGTCCTCCATCAAAACAAAAGAGATATATATTAGTTTGCACTGATTATGTTACCAAATGGGTAGAGGCCAAGCCATTACTTTTTGCTAATGAAGCATCTGTAGTTACTTTTCTTTTTGAGGATATTTTTACTCGTTTTGGTGTCCCAAAGGAAATTGTTACAGATCAAGGAGCTCAATTTACATCAAGGCTAGTGGAGCAAATGATGGAGAGGTACAAAATCAGACATAGAAAATCTACTCCTTATCATCCACAAGCAAATGGTCAAGTGGAATCTACTAATAAGGTCATTGAAGGAATCCTAACAAATACTATTCATTTACATAGAAGAGATTGGGTAGATAGGCTTCCTGAAGCCTTGTGGGCCTATAGAACTACATGGAGAAACACAACAGGCCATACTCCTTATGAACTTTTTTATGGAAAGCAAGTTTTGTTTCCCATAGAGTTCCAGATTCAAACTTTCAAAATGGTAGTTCAGCTAGGACTTGATTTAACGGAGGCACAAAAGCATAGATTGGAGCAGATTAATGAATTGGATGAGATCAGACAAGATGCAGTTCAGAAAACAAGTCTAGTCCAACAGCAAAGGACTAGATGGCATGATAATTACATCAAAGAGAAGAAATTCAAAGAAGGTGATTGGGCTCTCTTGTTTGATTCAAAATTCAAGGATTTTCAAGGTAAATTTCAAACACATTGGCTTGGGCCATATGAAATTGTTGAAATTTTTGACAATGGAGCAGTAAAAACCAGGACAATAGATGAAGAAGAGGTCACTTTTCTTGTGAATGGTCATAGATTGAAGTTGTATCACAAACCACTCTCAAGAGAAGAATTTTTCAAGAAGTTCCAAGAAAACAGTGATGTGAAGTTAATGAAGAAGAATCTTTCTTCTTCATCAACTTGATTGAATTTTCTGAAGCATTTCTTTTGAAAAAAAAAATAATAATAATAAAATAAAATTTAAAAAAAATAAAATAAAAAATAAAGGTATAAACATGAAAACCAATCACTGATTGGCATGTTTATACAGAAAAGATAGGGTGAAAATCAGAGTCTCTCTGACACTCTAACTTTTCCCATTTTGTTTTTGCAAGCAGCTGTTACAAAATCATAAGTTCAGATCCATTGTACTTATGATCCATCTCATTTCATTTCATTCCATTCACTTATCCATCCATACTCCATTTCATTCATTCATTCATACTCTACTTCATTCCATATTTCATTCATCTCATTCCATACTTCATCCACCTCATTTCCATGTCAAAATTTAAAGTTTGATGTCTTGATACAAATGAATAACACATGTCATGGATTGCAGGACATTTCCTATATTCTTCCACTCCATTTCATAAATTAAATCCATTCCATTTCATCATCCACTTCATACATATCATGTCTCATCACCCATCTTCATTCATGCCATATAACATTTCACTTATATTCCAAACCACTCCATTCCATGATTAAAATGCTCTACAGGTACATTCTGCAGCTAAACAGACATTTTGCAGCTGATCAGACTTTCCGCAGCCAGACAGTCATTCCGCAGCTACAAATCCTGAAGGCACTAATCAGCAGACATTTGAATTGCAACAAAATGATCCAGTGTATCCATGAATAAGAAGAATCAATAAGGATTATGAAGACTCTTCCAAAGGAGAACAAAGAAGACAAAGACCACAAAAAGCAAATGAAAAGCAAAGGTAACAAGTTTTGATTATAATGGCATATCATAAAGTTTAGCATAGTTTTAGTTATGAATCATTCGAAAAAGTTGTTTTGATTATTTTTATTGATCATGTCCAATATACCCTCCACAAACTTTGGATAAAAATCTCTCATTTCAAATTCTATACCCGACCATCATTTAAGCGGTTAAAAAGGCTGAAGTGTTTGATTTCCTCACGTCACCCAACCAAATCATTCAATGATGATTTTCTTTTCCGTTGTAAAAAAAATAAAAATCTCCGCAGTCTTTTCACTCATTAATTTGTTTTCTTCACCTCACTTCATTAACTCATTCCGTAACTACCTCCATCACTCCATTCCGTAGCCAGCCCTTCATCATTTCATTCCGCAAAACAGAGATATCCCTATCACCGTGAGCAGAGTTATATCAATTTGAAATATCAAACCACTATCACCGTGAGCAGAGATTGAAGCATTATCACCGTGAGCAGAGATTGAGGCATTATCACCGTAAACGCAGAGATATATCAGTGTGGAATTTTAAGCTATTGCCACTGTCAACCAGAGGTATATCATTTTGAAGATTGAAGCCATTGTCACTGTGAACTAGAAGTATATCAGTTTGAAGGTTGAAGTTATTTTTTTTCCGTGGGCATAAAGAAGTATTAATCTGAAGATTGAAGAAATAATTATGGGTTTCATTGTAAGAATTGAACCAGTGGGTACAAAATACCTGGAAGGCTACCCTCAAAGTAGAGAAATGTTGCAACAGGTAGGATGGCTACAATTTCTTGAGAAATTTAATGGCTTCCACAAAGAAGTCACTAAAACATTTGCAAGGTCATTTAGAGGAGTTGAGGTTGAAGTGGGAGATGTTAAATTCACTGTCACTGAGGTTTTCATTGCAGAAGCAATGGGATTGCTTAGAAATGGAGAGAGATGGTTCAAAAAACAGAGAATTCCATAATGAATCATGGAAGCAAATTCTAAAATCACCAGGTATGGATGTCACTGTGTTTAAGAAGGGAATTCCAAGTTCTGCATTGAAAAATAAATGGAGAAATATATTGCTTATTCTGCAAAAATTTATCACATGTGAAGGTAGATATGGCACATTTTATGTTTACCACATTAGACTGATAATGCATTTTCTGGAGGAAGAGTTAAATTTTCCCTATTTCTTGCTTCAAAGTTTGAAAAAGATGGCTTCTTGTGTTCAAAGAAGAATCCAATTCTTAGAGACAACTCTATACCATCATGGCTTGGTTAAGATTTTAATTGAACACCATTTAGCCAAAACAAATGATACTTGGGATAATTTCTTGATAAGAAATCATTTTGAAGAGCCAAAAGAGCCCTCACCTGAACAAAAGCCTACAAGGAGAAGCAGAAAATGGAGAGCTTCTAAAATTGAAATTGACAAAACAGTCCAGGAAAGTAGTGAGGAAATAATCTCAGATAAGTTGACTCAAATTAGGAGACAACTTAAGAAAGAGAAGGTAATCAGAAAATTTGCCACAGAAAAAGGAGAGGGATCTTCCCAGCCAAGAAGAAGCCATAGACTCAAGGGGAAACTAAGGAAAACTCATATCAAACAAACAGGGGTGATAAATATAGAAGATGAGGAAACATCTATTGAAGAAGATGTTGAAGAGGATTTTAATGAAGGAACCCCTGAAATTGACCCTGCTCAGCAAGAAGTTTATGACTATGTTGAAACTTTGGAAAGGAAAGCTTCAGAGAGTAGAGATAGAACCCCTAGTCCTCCACTGTCCAAAATAGATGTGTTAAGAAGGGATAGGTATGAGCAGGAAATACTTAATAGACACATAAAAAATGAGAATGATATTCTAAAGGAACAAGTCAAACTTAAAACCAATATGAACTCAACCTTATCTCTACAAATGGACAAAGTGGAAAAGGCTAATGAAAAGTTGAAAAAGAGGAACAAGAAGCTAATCAGGGCACTTATCAACTTAAGGTTCAAACTTGTCATCAGAAAACCCAGAAGATCTTTAGCTTCCAGGCAAAGAAGAAGGAGAGGATTAGATGTTCTTGCAGAAGCCTTTGAGTTTATGGAATAAATTGCATGAGGACATGCAAGAAGTCAGCAGTGGGGGTATGTTGAGCCTCAAGATTGTGCTTTCTTTCATCTTACTTTACCTCATTTTCCTTTTTCCATTGTTATCCCAGACCCAATTGATCAATGAATTTATTTAAAATTACTTTTAGAATGATTAACATGACTGACTTGCTAAGTTTTGTGATTTTTGTCATTGTAATGCATTTTGACCGGAACTAGCTGCAGAATGCAGACATTCCGTAGCTAACCGGCAATTTTGCAGCTGTCTTCACGTTCAGGCATGTTCCAGATGTCCTTTCAAGAAAAACCACATATGGGTATATTCCACGTCATGTCTACATTGTTCATTGCTCACCATGAAGGAAAAACCGAATTCTGGATATGGTTTTGGTACGTGGGAACTCATTTAAGGAAGCAGATTTCTAATAGGACTGTCTTAGTCCAGATGTCCTTTTCCTTTTTACGTTGCCACTTTAAGAGTCCTAGTATGATTTCGATAAGGAAAGACAATGATCCTCGAATTGTTGCAAGTCTTGTTATGTAAATTTGTTATAGAAACACTTGGGAAACCGAGAGATAGGCTAGATTTTGCTCTGGATTTTGCTTAGATTTCATGCTATATTTCTAAAGACGTAGACTACTCTGTTCAAGTTATTTTTCCTTTAATGAAGAAGACAGTATTGCTTTGAAAGTGTTGATTTGATTTGGAGTTAGATTCCGTCTGGTGGTAGAGGGCCCCTGCCTCCTGCACGGCTTTACTTTTGTAATTTAGATAAGTATCTTAGTTGTTTTTACGTTTTTGAAGTTTGAGTTCATAGTTAATTTCATTAGCCACTATAGTTATACTTGTTCTAAGAACTCTTCCAAAAGAAGAAACTCTTCCAAAAGATCATGATAATGAATGAGAAATGGCTATAGTGTTGTAGGATTTAATTGTAATTTCTTTTGTTCACTATCACAATTGAACTTAGACTAAGAAAACTCTTCCAAAAAATCCTTATGATGTCTAAGACATGTCTGTGATACTGAATGTTTCAGTTGTTTGTTTTCACTAAGTAACATGGCTGATCTTGCTCTTAAAACACTTTTCCAAAATATCATAATGATGGGTAGGAGATAGCTGTGACATCTTAGTTTTTAAATTGCTTTCAGTCTTTATGTTTGCATTTGCACTGAATTGTACAGTCAGGATTGTTCTAAGAAGCTCTTCCAAAATACCAATCATGATGGACAAAGCAGACTGTATAATCCCATAGATTAATGCATGATAACCTAGTTAGGATACTCCGGAGTCAAATTGCATTTAACTCATGCTCTGTTATTTTGTTTTAAGTTTGATAATGGCTTGTTAGTTCAGCACTGTTTTAGACTAGTGACATCTTAAGTTCAGTTTTAGCTTAACTCATTGCATTTTCACTCCACATTCAGTTGTCATCCATTGCATATTAGATTACATCAGTTGTTAAACTTAACAAAACGACCTTCATTATTTACAAAACCTCTTCTTGTTCCAAATCTATAATTGATTCATAACCATATGAACAGAAGACAGTATCATTCCAAGGCCTGAAGTACTTTTGCAACTTCCTTTATCATCTCACAAACAAACTTTTCCTCAAAAGACTATTCTAAAAATCTATAACCTTTGAGTGAAGTGTAGTGGTATCAAACTAAGTTGCAGAATAGGGTTAGGAACTAGTCTTAGAGTAGAGTTCTTATTATCATACCAATATTTTCCTCCAAATATGTTTCAACAAATCTTTAAACATGGATAAAATGTTGCATCATTATAAGCTGGTTGTTTGATTGTTTAGTTAGGAGAATTTGTATACTTAGCTGACCATTTCTCAAGCTCTCCCAAAATACCTTTGATAAAAGAATTGGACAAGTTAAGTTTGTGTTTTGATTCATTTCCTTAAAGTCATTATCAAGCTTGGTATTATGCTTAGTCATAGTTTAGGTTTGATTTTGTTTCATTATTTGCCTTTGCATTTGTCACTTGTCATCAACCAATTAGGCTTCACTCTGTTTTTAATCATTAGCTTCTTTCCACTAGCTTTCTAGTCATTTTCCTTGTGAACATAAAACTACCAAAAGACCAAAAACATCATAAATCATCACAAAAGACAAAAAACATCATAAAACACTAAACACAACGCATTAAGAGACAAACACCTAGGCACATACAGTGCACTTCACTTCAGCAGTTTACCAACCCTGGTTGACAATTAAATGAACTCAATTTAGGAGACTAGGTTGAGACCAAACACCAATGTGACTGCATATTCAGAGTTCACAAGGATGTTGGTGGAGAGGTTTGAACGAAGAGATCTAGTTGCACCTTCATGGGGTTAGAAAAACTCAAACAATGAGGTAATCCAGAAACTTATATTTCTGAATTTCTAAAGCTTTTTGTTATGGTTCTTGATTTATCTGTAGCAAGAAGAGTCTATATGTTTATTTATGGTCTAGAAAAACCTCTTCATGGGTTTGTTAAATCTACCAAACCCCCTACCCTTAAAGATGCCATTGAAAGGGCTAGAGATCTACAAGATGCCTTGCCAAAAGCAAAGGCAACATTTCAGCAAAATCTTAGTTTTCTATCAAAGGGAAAATATGAGAAGGATCCTTCTTCAAAGGAGAGCCAAAAAAAATTACCTCTTAGTGATGGTGTCTGTAGATATTTGAGGAGAAGGAAGTTTTGCTTCACATGGCAATAATCATGGGCACCTGGACATAGATGTGCAGGAGGAAAGGAACACTATATAGAGGTCTTCTAAGATGATGAGGAGGAAGAGGAAGAAGAACTAGAAGGAGGTCACAGCGCTGGAATAGCAGGAGATTATCCACCACCACGAGGAGGTGAGAAAGGAGCAATTTCTCCAATTGGAGAGACTCTTGCATCATTGAGAGTAGTACCCAAATATCATAATACTTCCACACAGACAACATAGTTGGATTTTCACAGTGGAAGCAAGGACATGATAGTCCCATATATTATGCACATAATTTTGGCCCATGTGACATTACTGTCTTGTGGAAAACCACCTGGGAGGCCACCTGATTAGGAGTTGGTGAGAAATGTCTCACATCATGTTGCACCACTCATAGATCCAGGAGGAGTGGGAGCATTGGGAGTGTAGAAATTATATGCACTACGCATGCATATGTCCAAGATTCTCCTGATCACACACTATTTTAACTTCATGCACAATACAGAATCTATTCCACCATTGACCATCATATGTGGAAATTAAATCAATTGCAAAGCACACATGAAACCATAAAAATTCACACATATGAACACAGTGTTTTAACGGGAAAGCCTGAAGCTAAAAACCCCAACTATATTTATATAATATATTTCATAGAGATCATGTAACAATCCTCATACAAAGCTTATCACAAGCTCTCAGTACAATCCAATCGCTACACACTAATCAGGCCCGATCTTGCAAATCCATGCATCGATATTTGCCAGCCTTTAGCCTGCCTCTAATGCGCAATCCATGTTGAAGAATGGCTCTGGATGAAATTGAATTGGTCCAGCCTTGCTCACGTAATCCTTAAAGGAATCTCTACTAAATTTGTGGTGCAAACAATGCAACACTATAGTCACAGCTGATAGTCACACTTTCTCTTTCACCTGCCTCTCCACTGGTCTCCACTGAAACTGTCCATGCACTATAGTTAATTGATGTATTCTTCAGTTGATTAATGAGTTATTATTTAGTGAATTAATTAATAATTAATTCACACCACTCTCACTAGTGTATCAATCAGTTAGACTAGATACAACTAGCTCAACTGTGTCTAACTGAGTTAAACTAAACACAACTCCACCAACTATTTCTACATGAGTTCTAATTGAAGTCCTCCATCCAATAGCTCCAGTAAACCCTCAGGAATAGCGTAATTCCTTCTGTCATCTCCTGTGCCACATCTTTTCACTTAACTAAAGTGCTCCAAGAGAATAAGATAATGTTTAGAGTCTAAATATTATTAAGAGCTAATAATATTCGACATATCTATTTTTAGACTGGCAATCTACAAATAGATTCCGCCCAATATGTCTAAAAATAGAAATCCATCTATTTTTCCAACTTGACCAACCATCCAAAAATAGCATCCTGCAACTCATAGAATATGATCGACATGTCTAAAAATAGACATAGTCTAAAAATAGATTTTGCGCCAAAAATCACCTGTGTGGGCCCCACCTAGTTTAGGTGATTATTTTCCAACTAGGATCAGGAATGATGTTTCAGGATGCCTCCTTCACTGTTTCTTGTTGCAATCTTCAACACTCCCTCTCAACAAGAAAGGATTGTCTTTGCATGCGACATGCAACTCCATGCATTCGCCCTGCAACCTTTGCAAGCGCCATGCAACTCCATGCATCTGCTCTACAACTCTTCTGAAACTGAATAGGCTCCAAACAACTCAATCAATCTGATGCATCTATCATCAAAGTCTTCGACTTCTGCTTAGCTACTGCACATGTCTTCAGGAACCACTACGCTGTTGAACTCTGCACCCATGCACTCTGCACTTGCTGTCAACTCTGAACCGCGCTCCAGTATCCGACACTGTCACTTTGATCTGCCTGCATCAATCCAACTGATCATGCTACTGCTGCTCTATGGGCACCTCGTAGCCAGGTTCAATTCATGAGATCCACACCATCTCAATGAATCCTGCCCAGAAATCTCCTCTTGGGATTAATCATGCATGTCGCCCCACCTCTCACCTGGTGGTATAGCTACATGCACTCCCTCTGCCCATCTGGCACGAAATTTCTCTGCATGAGTGGTTTCTTCCACTCCATGATCCTCATCTTGTGGCTGCTCCACATCCCGAGGTTCACTATTACCTGCATGCATAACTTGCTCCCTCTCAAGCATCAATTGCATGTCTTTCTTGCACTTCCCAACAGTAGGAAGCTCCGTAGACATCCCATCTACTTCAAGTCTGTAGAGATTCTTTGCTCGAATCCAAACCTTCTTGACTTGTCCTATTGCCTTGTGCCGAAGGAAAACTTTTCCTTCACTGAAGACAACTTCATACCCTTTATCCTCTAACATTGCGACTGAGATCAAATTCTTCTTTAAACCTGGAACATGCACTACATCTTGTAAAATAATGAGTTTACCTGACTCCCTCTGAAAGGTTATGGTACCAATGCCGGTCGCATTGTATCATCCATTGTTGCCCAACTCAACATGCAACTGGAGATCTTTCTCCACCAAGTCACTGAAAAGATTCACATCTCCCGTCATGTGAAAGGAAGCGCCACTATCAAAATACCACCCCGATCCCAATGCACCAGACACCATGCATGCGATCAATGAGAAGTCCAGCTCAAATTGCGAGGCAAGAGCCTCACCAGCTGTAGCTCCAGCAACCTGCTTGTTCTTCTTCTTCTGTGGACAATTTGTGGCGTAATGTCCATGATCGTGACAGTGAAAACACTTCACTTTGGACATGTCATGCTCTTTACCATCCGCACCAGATTGAGAAGCATTCTTCTTGCCCTTCCCCTTCCTTTCTTTGGCAGCCAAAGCACCGTTGAGATTGCAGCAAGATGATGGATCTTAGTGAAATGAAAGTCGCTTTCACTAAGTGGGCCCGTTTGTAAATTCCCGGCGCAAAGTCTATTTTTAGACTTTCATGTCTTATTTTTAGACATACGGAGCATAATTTGGGAATCTTTAGCTTGGATATTCTTGAAGTATGCGACATGTCGGTGATGAGACCCTTATTTTTAGGACTAAAAGGTTTAAGTCATTTCATCTTACAACTTGTTTTGAATTCAAAATTTTTTCTTCAAAGTTTGGGGTCAAAAAAATTTTGGAAGACATTTTCCTCGGATTTTTCTTGGAGGTTCAAAGTTTGAATTTAAAAAATTTTTTTGGAAGACATTTTTGGAGGCGACGTGATTTTCTTTTGAGGTATGTACGTTGTTTTGTAAATAAATCTTTTTGAGCTTTTTTGTTCAAAATTTTTTCTTTACATTTTAAGATTTAAAGAATTTTTAAAGACATTTCTTGGAGGCGGTGTAATTTTTCTTAGAGATATGTACGTGTTTTGGATTGGGATTACGTATTTTTAGAAAAAAGATTTTTTTCAATTAACCTTTTGGTGACATTGTTTGTAATTGAGTTATTGTCTAATTTTTTTTAAAGGAAATTTTTAAACCTCATACCCTATTATCATGGGAAATCGGTTGTTTTGTGTGAGAAAATATACCGAAAAAAGAAAGCCCGAGGAACGAGAAGAGACGAGACAATATCGCAAAAGAAAGCTAGAGGCTCTCTCTACTATTGAAGAGGAAAATCAACCTCAAGCGTAAATTGAAGGTATGTAAATGTAAATATTACATGCTCATTGATATATATTTAAAATTTCCCTAATGTAAAATGTAACGCTTAATTTTTATTTGATAAACTAGTTTGAAAAATATTTTGTTTCGATGTACAATGCATGCAGATATTCTCAAAATATTGAAGAAGAAATCAACCTCGCGTAAATTGAAGTGTGTATGTAAATGTAAATATTATGATCTATTGATATATATTTTAAAGTTTTCCCAATGTACAATGTGAAGTTTAATTTTTATTTGATGAACTAGTTTGAAAAATATTTTGTTTAATGTAAACAGACAGAGACACTTTCAAAATATCAAGAAGAAAATCAACCTGCCAGAAATTGAATCTAAAAGGGAATGATATTATGATCTATTGATATATTTAAAATTTTCCTACGTTTATTGACATATTTATTAATTTAGTTATTTATTGAATAATGTACTATTTTTCAATATGTACGATGAAATCACTATCGATAATGAGATGTTAGAAAATGTCGACACTCGCACATATGGAGATAAAAACCCGACTATTTTATACGATATCGTGTCGAGAAAATTTTGGAAATGTTTTTCAAAACTGAGGTGACAGCTCAAGCTCAAATGTTGAAATTTTATCATCAAGGAAATTAAAGAAGTTTAATGACACTATTGGGTATTCGAAAATCAACCAAAGATAAAAAATGAAAGAAGAGGTTATAAAAAATAAGGAGTAGTGCTATAGAGTCAATTAGGAGATCTAGAGATAAAAATGTTTCAAATATACGTAGGAATACAAATGGCAATGGTTTCACCAAGTACTCAAGAGAATCGTTTGAATCTAGCATCTATGGCACGAAAGCCGTTTAAAACTCGTTATCAAACATCGAAAATTTCGACCGCAAATGACGTAAATGATGAACTCGTTATTGGAGAGCTATTTGTAGGCAACCATACAAAGATAGACTTGGAGAAGATGTTAAAAAATAATATATGAATATTGGAAGAACAGCCGCGTGTTTCACCCAGACCGCAAGACATGTGATGCGAAGAAGAATAGCAACAATCAATACGAAGAACATGAAAAACATCTCTTGGAAACCACTCAAATAGAGTTATTCAACAAGTTCAAAGAAGAGAATCGTCAAATTGCTTCACTCTGCTTTTGTTCAAAAGCCATGGTATGTAAACCTATCACCGTACGCGACACTTGTTGTTGTCGTTATCATGTGAATTGGAAGCTATATTATGACACATTCCTTGATTTCTAGGAACATTATGGAATGATTCACCTCCTCCTTCCACTATCCAGAATTCATATCTCAAATTTTATGTGAAAGAGAAATGATGAACTATTTTACAAAAAAGAAATGTGTTGAGGTAAAAATGCGATGATTGTGGAAATTTGACTAAATTTCAAACAAATATCGTATTGATATAAATGATCAATCATTGTCCAACATGAAAGTGAAATGGAAGAGATACGAATATACCAAGACATCGATTCAAAGTGATAGTGTTAAAAGAATCGAATTACGAGAAGACGGTTTTTCTAATAGATTTTTGAGAAAGTTTGAAGCAGAAATTTACAAATACACCATGCATTCATAAAGCTCGATGGCAAGACTTGCAATTCAAAAAATCTCAGGAAGTTTTTCCACCAGGAACCATTTGTCGCTGATTGATTTTGCGTATAAACTACACATTTGCTCCACAAAAAGAAATTCAGAGTGAATACTATCACTCAATTGTCTCCATGCTCGCTCATATTCTATATAGACATGTCAATAAAAATGTCGATCATATAGAAAGCACGTAGTGAAAATCGACATTATCATTAAAGAATATCATTTTATATCAAGGACGATCGCACGCATGATACATGTTTTGCGCTACCATTGTTTGGAAAATTTATGATTCATTGAAAAAATCGTAATAACATTCAATGAACATTCGATATGGTCGACGGGACAAAGCAGTCATCTTCAAATCTGCACTTATATTGTGTCGCCTTCATAAGAAAAACTCATTAAACATTGTTGGAATTTCTTTTGAGATCGCCATGGAAAAGGAGAACATGACGGTGCAGAGCATGCATAAAACGAACACTGAAGATATCAATGAATCCACTTTGCACGCTGACAGAACGCTAAGAAGTTGTTCACGGTGCAAAAATGCTCTGCCATGAGATTAACCATCACTTCAGAAGTGCAAAGGTACATTCAATTTAATTTATATTGGTAATCTAATTTTAAACATTGTACATTTATCATGCAATGATTATTTTTAATTGTATTTTGATATCATATTTGCCAAATTCTTTCTAATTTTCCATATAAAGGTTTTTCTTCGCATATTGAATCGAGACGAATAGATCACTGAAATGAAGTTGGAACACAAAAGGGACTTGTGTATCAATTCAACAAATTGTCCGCATTTGATAAAGAAAATATTCTTGTTGGGTGATGTTTGCATGTGGCATCTACCCACAAAATCCAATGACATTCAGAAAACAAAATGTATGGGAACGATTGGAAACATACGTAGCTAAATACAAAGGGAAAAATGTCTCAGGTAATGATTGAAGAAATGGAATCGAGGAAAACAATATCAACTCGATGGTGATCGAAGCTTGATCTTGTTAGAGAAGGTAACAATTGAATTACTTTTTAATGATTTACAAATTTACAAATTTAAATTTAAATTAAGGTATAATTTAATGTTAAATTTATTTTATTGTGTGTGAGATGCTTTGTCGTAATTGCACCTATTGACAACGATGAAAATGTGAAGTATTATTTGATACGCTGTAATCAACAAAAAATGAAATTATTATACATTCATCACTACCAAGATGACAAAGGGTCTATTATACTCAAAGGTTATATTTTTCAAACAAACTCGCGGAAAGTGGAGACTTTGTTTACTAAGACTATGAACCTGATTCCATAAGTTGTCAATATAGTCACTCTGGTGTGTGCAACACGCATAAAGTTGATAAGTTCAATCAAAGAAAAATCAAAAATTAAGAAATCGAAATGTCAACCATCATGAACGGATATTACGGAATCTAGAATTTTTGAGTGAAGTGTTGAGATACCAATTTATTATCTTTTAAACCTTCAAGCACTAACTAAAAATTGAACTGCTATGTTATTTGTGGTTTGCAAATTACAAATTTGGCTATAATAAAGCACAGGTTTAGTTTCACTGAAAATAGTTTTTTTCTATACATGTGCATTGATTAAAAATGTTATATGTATTGGATATATATATATATATATATATATATTCTTGAATGAAATTAATTGTTCTTGTATATGTTCTCCGACCATATGGTACAAATTATTTCACTTTATTTTGTAAGGTCAGATTCGGTCCCCATATGGCCTAGCCTCCAAGGGACGAGATAACAAGTGGTTTTCCCCACTTGCCCGAATCTTAGCTTTTAAGTACAATTTTATTGTTTATGTCAGGCATCTTACATGATGTCCTAGCCAAAGATAGATTCTCTTTGTTTCAAGTTTCCAGTAAAAGTTGTCACCGAATGACCTGCTCGAACTCTTGTAGTAAACACCATACCTTATCTCTCTTGCTCTCCAATATTATTAGGTTTAATTATTATAACACAAAAATCGTTCTACATTGTCAATAATTTTTTGCGCTTACACTAAAATCAATGAACACTATTAATCTAATGTCTTTACAAGTAATGTACCATCATACATGCAATTATATCAAATTAGAAATCAACATATACAATGAAATCAATGGAGATTGTCTTGTTACAAGTAACATAATTTCAATTTACCATATGTGCAAATGTAGGTTGAAACCATCCAAAACTTTAAGTTGTAGATTGAAACCATCCAAAACTTTAAGTTTTAAAACCCTTTTGATTATATATTGTGCAACATTAAAACATTAAACATTTAAAGTTCATTAAATATCACATGCAAAATTTAGATTGAACCTACTTGGTTCAACCTATTTGGTTTTTCACCCAAGAAATTCCAAGGATGGACTATCTAGACAAACTGCTGAAATTGAAAAGCATGACATGGAGATACGACAAGGTGAACAAAGACTTCAAGAACTCTTTATGGAAAGGGCTCACTTGAAGGAAAGAAGCACCACGTTGCAGGCTAAAGTCAAGAACATGGAAGATAATATCAAGAGGGACTTTCTTGATCCAAAACCTATTGGTTTGAAGAAAGAAAATGCATGTGTTGGCACACTTGGAAAAGAAGATGACCACACTATGAGTATTGGTGCACTTCGTTTGGAAGGAGTCAATATATGTCGTATTGGAGCAATTAGACAGAATTCGAAAAGGAAAGATCTTGAACCAATTCAAGCAGACCCAGGATCGGATTGTTCTATGGAGCTTCATGAGAAGAGATATGTGAAAAGCACTGTTAAGCCAAGGGCTAGTTCGAAAGACATATTGGAAGAGGAAATGTTGAAGAAGATTGCGGAAGTAAGGCGCAATACAAGGAGGAGGAATGATGATGAAAGTTCCTTGGACTTAAGATTCGTGTCTACAACCGTACATGGGAAAAATTTCTCTGCTTTGATAGGCACGGGGGCTACCCATAGCTTCCTAAGTCGAAAGGTAGCTTCATCTCTTAGAAAGAGGAAGGCTAGCGTCAAGAAAGAGTTGAGTGCTTTCAAGACATGCACTTCGTTTGGAAGGAGTCAATATATGTCGTATTGGAGCTTCATGAGAAGAGATATGTGAAAAGCATTGTTAAGCCAAGGGCTAGTTTGAGAGACATATTGGAAGAGGAAATGTTGAAGAAGATTACGGAAGTAAGGCGCAAGACAAGGAGGAGGAATGATGATGAAAGTTCTTTGGACTTGAGATTCGTGTCTACAACCGTACATGGGAAAAAGTTCTCTTCTTTGATAGACACGGGGGCTACCCATAGCTTCCTAAGTCGAAAGGCAGCTTCATCTCTTAGAAAGAGGAAGGCTAGCATCGAGAAAGAGTTGAGTGCTTTCAAGACAGTCAATTCGAGGATGAAAGCAGTGACTGGTGTCATGAAAGGCACACATGTGAGAGTAGGGTCATGGTTTGGAAAGATAGACTTAAGAGTAATTGACATGGATGATCATTCTATGGTGTTGGGACGAGACTTCATGGTTGCAGCACAAGCCATACCAATGATGGACCGAGACATTCTCTTAATTCTTGTGATCAATTTTAAACTATTTTCTGAACAAAAACATTTAACATTAAATATCACATGTCAAATGTAATTCAGATGACAACATTACTTCACATTCACATGCCAAAAGTACTAAAACCATCCAAAGAACACTGAAATCAATGAACACTATTAATCCAATGACTTTACAAGTAATGTGCCATCATACATGCAATTATATCAAATCAGAAATCAACATATATTGTAATGAAATCAATGGGGATTGTCTTGTTACAAGTAACATTTCAATTTACCACATGTGCAAATGTAGGTTCACATTCTATCATTCATGTAGTTTTAAAAACTTCAGATGCCATGCCAATTATAATTCAACTATCCAACAAAAACATTTAACATAAAATATCACATGCCATGCCAATTATAATTCAACTATCCAACAAAAACATTTAACATTAAATATCACATGTCAAATGTAATTCAGATGACAACATTACTTCACATTCACATGCCAAAAGTACTAAAACCATCCAAAGAACACTAAAATCAATGAACACTATTAATCCAATGACTTTATAAGTGATGTACCATCATACATGCAATTATATCAAATCAGAAATCAACATATACTGTAATGAAATCAATGCGGATTGTCTTGTTACAAGTAACATTTCAATTTACCACATGTGCAAATGTAGGTTCACATTCTATCATTCATGTAGTTTTAAAAACTTCAGATGCCATGCCAATTATAATTCAACTATCCAACAAAAAAATTTAACGTTAAATATCACATGCCATGCCAATTATAATTCAACTATCCAACAAAAACATTTAACATTAAATATCACATGTCAAATGTAATTTAGATGACAACATTACTTCACATTCACATGCCAAAAGTACTAAAACCATCCAAAGAACACTAAAATCAATGAACACTATTAATCCAATGACTTTATAAGTAATGTACCATCATACATGCAATTATATGAAATCAGAAATCAACATATACTGTAATGAAATCAATGAGGATTGTCTTGTTACAAGTAACATTTCAATTTACCACATGTGCAAATGTAGGTTCACATTCTATCATTCATGTAGTTTTAAAAACTTCAGATGCCATGCCAATTATAATTCAACTATCCAACAAAAACATTTAACATTAAATATCACATGTCATGTCAATTATAATTCAATTATCCAACAAAAACATTTGACATTAAATATCACATGTCAAATGTAATTCAGATGACAACATTACTTCACATTCACATGCCAAAAGTACTAAAACCATCCAAAAATTAAATAAAACAAATTATATAATAGTTCATTGTAATAAAATATGTCCAAAAATTGTAAATCTCACTTGAGTATCAAACTGTATCAAGTTTAACAAACTTTAAAACCATCTAAATTTTGAAATCAAATCTGTAAATCTTGTCCATCAAATGGAGGATCTAGCGTCTGGGTCTCGAGTAGCACCCTGTCCTGTGAATAGGAAACCATCATACACAATGCACATGTACTTGAACATTAAAATTTGAAGTTTTAAAAATGAATGAGAATATATATATCTAGAACTTCATGTAAAAAACAAAATATAACAAAAAAATCATGCAATACCCCATAAGGTTCCCTCTCCATTTGATGAAGAGGTTCTACCATAGAAACATCTGCAGTGGTAACCTGTACAATATACATGTACAGTTAAATATAAATATATATATATATACATAAATAATTTATATAAATTAAAAACTTTCAAATGAAAATGCACGTGTACATATATAAACTTATTTGAACAATAATATTAAAAAAAGAACTAAAGACAACTTGTTCAAATGTTGTGGATGTTCCTATCTCCGTCGCTAGAGTCCTCGGATTAAAAAAATCTTCTGCACGAACCTAAATTCAAAAAATTTTAAATAACTCAAAATATAGATCTCTCTCTCTATATATCTCAATTTTTAATGGAACTTTTTGAGGTAACATAAATTTTGAACTTGTAAAAAATTGTCCATACTTGTACATCTCCCAATGAAGTAGAAGGTATATCTCCTAAGGAAGAAGAAGGTACAACCATCCCAAAAACATCAGACGGAATCAGAATCTGTTAAAACATTTAAAATCAAATTATATATATACATACATGTACATGTGTGGCAACAATTATTTATTTTAGAGTCACTTAAAAAACACTAACATACATGTGCCAACATATCATGATGGTCAGACCCATATGCATCGTTTGAGCCAGAGGTCCCGAATGTAATATTAACATTTTCATCACGCATCATGCCTGAGAACTGCAAATGGTGTTTTGACAATAATCATACATTTTTGTTAAATTAATGTACACATACAAATAAATGTATACATGTACATACACATGTATTTATTACAAATTGTACACATGTATATGTAAATATAATTTCAAACCCTAAGGTCACTAACACATACCGTTCTGGTGCCCTCTTCCTCACGAAAAATTAGGTCTTGCAGACCATTGCGACAATTTATTGCATATATTCGGAGATATTCAACATTCATGTTGTAAATCTCCTCATCTGTACGATAAAAAAAATTGGCACGTGCATTTTCACGTGCTCTTTGTCGATTTAAACCAATATCGACTCCACTCAATCCGCTATGAACATTGTCGATCATAACATCTCTTGCTTCACGACTTATTTGAGAAGTCGCATCCATCTCTGATCGCAGGGTTTCGACTCGAAATGGTCGACTCACCAATGGCGGCTCAGGGCGAGGCAACTCCACATCTCGCTTAGCGCCCTTACGTTGATATAATCGACCTCTCCCCGGGCCAAAAAATTCTGAAGGAAGGTCATTATAGTCGGGTTTCATACCCAAAAAAAATTATGCATAAAACATTTGTGCAAAATAAACAGGAACCTCATCGTTCCATGGAAGCCTTCCAAAGGCCACAAGATGTCGATCATACAAATATTTTGCTTTGTCTGGGTGCTTGAAATACTGCACCTTCAACATTTTTCTTTTTGGCCCTTCCTTATAATTAAACATTGACTTAGCATCATCTCTTGAAACTTTTTGTTTTATGTCCTGCCATTTATCGGGACCTATCACTGTTTCTTTTCTCTTTCTCATCACTTCTACAAACGAATCAGTCGTTGGCCCCAAATATTTGTACACTTTTACCATTTCACTCAATGAATGTGTAACTATTTCTAGGCTTTGTCTACTCTCAGCAGGTAGAGACAAAGACTCAAGATCTCTTTGCAATTTTGCATGAAGGCTTTGACACCTTGTAAGGTGCATTCCGCCATGTTCGTTTCCCACGGTATATCAGTAATCTCAGCCGGATAAGTTGTGGTGGGTTGACAGCCTTCTTCTTCAATGTAGTGCGCTGCCCTGCGTCTTTTTTGACCACTGGCTCGAACATTTTCAGCCTCTGCATCAATATATATAAAATTTCGTATATTAGAAAAAAAACGTGTAAAAAAAGTTGTACAAATTTAATGAAAAAATATTGAAATTGATGGCAACCTTGATGTTGTTGGTTAACATCTTCTCCAACATGACCCTGCTGAGAACCAGACCCTGCACGACGCCGCCGACCTCTGCACTCTACGTTGACCCCGCACCTATGCTCTCCCCAATTGGCCTTCGGGGGAATAAATATCACCCCCTTCTCGCAACCTGCTACCACTCGTCCCTCGACCGGTTGAACCTTGGCCACGCTCCATGGATGGAGTAGAAACCCTTATCCTCTTGCCTCCTAAAAATTAAAATATGAAACTTATTAACAACTAATTTCACTCACAAAGTTAATAAAAAAGTCAATTCCATATGTACACACATGAATGGAGATTTAAGATTATATTTAAATACCGTGAACATCCTCCGATCCCTGAACCTACATATGGGATTCGGCTGATCTTCGTCTTTCATCCTCCATGATATATATCTATTGGTCGACATTCACAAAATAGATTTCAAAAAATGAATTTGTAATTTAGTGTACACAAATTATGTAGAACACAACTTTCAAAACAATAATTGATCATGTGTGAAACATAGAACCAGTGGAGAAACCTAAGGAAAAACTATGTTTCCAAGTCGAACCTTTGTAGAGGTTCCAGTACCTGAGAGTCAAATCCAGTTTGGGGCTGTTAAATCCAGTATGTTCTATATTTCTTACATTTCTGCCCTCCTATTTTTCTTTCCAATCAAGGTTTATAAAATAACATGAGACTTGGAACAATCATTTTCATTATCTATATGGAAGGAAAGAAGGATTACTACAATTTGTACTTGGTTTTTTAAGAATATATCAAATAAAGTTTTTGAGAAGAAAATATGGTTTGTTCCTTAGTATTTGGCACTTAGAATTTCCATAACGCTTATAACCCCATCCTTACAATTTTTATAATTTCCATGATGAGACATTTGAATTTCCTTCCCCATATTTATTGTTAATGATTATAACCTTAAAATGGCTAGTATTGGCTTGTCATCATCATCTCAAAATGACCTGGCAGATGAAAATTTACCATGTCCATCATCATCACTTCACACCATCTCATACATGACCCCTTCTACATATTATATGCATGAATTTTTGGCATGTCATCCTCTCTACCTATCCCATGAATGATTGTGACAACAGTTGAATAAAATACAATTTATAAGCAGAGGATAGTTTCTAGTTTGTCCTCCTCCATCCGCCCCATAGCTAGTGATTTCTCAATTTTCCACTTCCAACTTACTATTCTCGAAATTCATTAGCAGCTAATTTTATCGATAGCCACACCACACTACATTAATGAACTCTACGTTGTTTGTTATTGTAAAGTCCAATAACAAACAATGTTAATTGAGTTTAGTAGTGTATATAACAATTTCTTTGACTTCCAGGTGTGTTGTGACTATTAGTAGAATTAACTACTAAAATGAATTTCCAAAATAAAATGTTGAAAGAGAAAAAATAGGCAATCACTGGATATGGAGTGCGTGGAGGAGGACAAACTTATAGTGATCCCTTCCTTATCAAATTTCCTTTATTCACCTAATGTCACAATCAATCATGGTCTAGATAGAGGGGATGACCTACCATAAATTCAATCATATAATGTGTAGAAGGGTCATATGTAGATGGTGTGAAACGATGATTACAAACATGGTAATTTTTCATTTTTGAGATGATGATTACAAACCAGTGCTAGCCCATTAAAGGTTATAATCATTGGTGCCTAATGTGGGGTGGACAATTTAAATCAAGTTCGTATCAAAGCACAATTTAGCTCATTTTAGTCAAGGTTAGTTAGAAGAATTAGCTATTGGTTTCTACCTTCAATTTCCTCTGAAAATGAATGTGTACGTGCTTTTGAGAGACATTAGAGACATTAGAGGAACAAGGTCCAAATTTTTGATGAAAATGTGCTCTGAAAGTAAAGGGTTTTAAAGGCAAGCATGTACAAGGCATAGTTGAGCCAAATGTTCTTTAAGAAGGGCATAGTTGAGCCAAATGTTCTTCAAGAAGGGCCTAATTATTTGGGTCTTGGTTATGGAAAACATGGAAAATGCTCCAAAGCCAAGGAGGCTTGTGAGGTTTGTGTTCATGATGAATGGAACATGCACATAGTTTACCTTAAAGTTGTTGTGTTTTACGAATATTAAAAAATGAAGAACTTCTATTTAGATCCATTCCAGAGATTGACTGCAGGGGCATTTACTAGATATGTCACCTTTCATAAAAGATGAGATCCAGAGGCTACCTGGCCCTTTACAGACTCTGCCTATAGAACTTGTAGAATTAAACACTAGAGGCATTAACAATATCAAAGAACGTTTTCATGGTCAGACATGGGAATGTGTCTCTTTCCCTACGCAAAAAAACAGTTCTTGAGGTAGTTAATCTTCATAGACATGTCATCAAGCAAGTCAATGTGATCATCCCTCCTTCCGTCCCTTGTAAAATGATTATGTTTTACGGTTCAGAAATCCAAAATATGGAGACAATTATCACCAATTCCAACGTACGATTATGCATGATGGAGAATCTCTAGCGCTTTCCCTTGTTAATATATTTAATAATCTCAATATTTATTTAAAAGTATCAATAGTATTTCAACGACATCACATTGTTCAAATCTCATGGTCGAAATACTATTGATACTTTTAAATAAATATTGAGATTATTAAATATATTAACAAAGGAAAGTGCTAGAGATCCTCCATCATGCATAATCGTACGTTGATGCTTATAGAGTGAAAAAATTGAAAGAATCAACTTGTAGGGTCATTTTAATGGGGGGTGGAGAATTCAGGTCTAAAACCTTTTGGAGTCATTTTGAGGTATTAAATGACATTTCTGGGGGTCAAACGATTACATAATTTAAGTTGAAGGCCCATGAGATAAATATGACTTCTATGTGACATTTGTAAATTAAATCATCTATTTGTTGTGTTATATGAACATAATTGGTACGCATATCTAAAGAGTCCAATTGCTCATTCAAGACCATATGTAATCCTCATCTAACTTAGCCAGGGATTTGCAATACTATATTTGAGTTGGCTAGCTCCATTTCAAGATATTATGGTTATCCAAGAGGGGATATAAAAAATTAAAAGAAGAATGGAAAAGAGGATTTCATAATCGATGAGGGTCAAGATGATTCACATGATGAAGTGAAACTAAAAGAAGCGCCATTGAAATGGTTTGCTGACAGATGGTTAGATTTCTTATCCAATTAAGGCCTAGCATGTATTTTGATGTTTCATGAATTTCTTTGCAAATTCAAAGTATTGTGCATGTTGCATGAAGCAAGATGTTGAAAGTAGAGTTATGTTAGACACACTTAAATGCAACAAATATGGAAATTTGTACATGAGCTCTATTATTTGACTTAAGAGTCAGCTGTTTGAAGAGGCATGTTTTGTCAACTTGTGTTTGGTTGATGGTTTTGTACACCAATATGTAAGAGTACATGGACATATTCACATGATGTGAATTTTTTTTTCTTTGAAGGAGAAAAATGATATGTCAGCGAGCTATGTTTCTTGCATGATGTGTTTTCAGTTTGATGGTTTTGTTTGTGACAAGACGTCAAAAGATTTTGCGAAGGTCCACTCTTGAGCGAGAGCCTCATGATTACAACCTATTCGTGAGAATCAAATGGGAGTGCATCCTTATTTTGAAAACAAGTAGGATTCTAAGCTACCTAGGACTCAAACCATCATTTTTAAATTTGAAATATAATGTTGTTGTTTCAATGCCTGAATCCACAACCCTAACACATGAAATCACTAATCTAATTACACATGAAATAAATAGTTATTTTCTCCAAAATTAAAAATATAACTAAAAAATAAATTCAACATAGTTGAAAGAAAAAGAAGCGCCATTGAAATGGTTTGCTGACAGATGGTTAGATTTCTTATCCAATTAAGGCCTAGCATGTATTTTGATGTTTCATAAATTTCTTTGCAAATTCAAAGTATGGTGCATGTTGCATGAAGCAAGATGTGTTGAGAATGCAGCAAGATGATGGAGCTTAGTGAAATGAAGTCGCCTTCACTAAGTGGGCCCGCAGGCAAATTCTGGCGCAAAATCTATTTTTAGACTATGTCTATTTTTAGACATATGGAGCATGGTTCGGGGATTCCAGTTTGAGATTCTTGGAGCATTGGTCATGTTGGTAAAAATAGATGAGACTCTATTTTATAGGTCGAAGAGGTCAAAGTCTATTTTTAGACTGCCTCTCCTAAAAATATGGAAGTCAAATATTATTTACCCTTAATAATATTTGGACTATAAACTTCAGTTTACTCTCTTGGAGCACTTCAGTTCGAGCTACAGAAGTGGCTCATGCAACTGACAGAGGAATCACGTGGTTCCTATGGTTTGATGGCATCTTGCATGGTTGACTTCAGTTAGACTTCAGTGGCAGAAGTTTTGGAGGAGTTAATGAGATAGATAGTGGAGTTGTGTTATGTTTATTTTAGTTGAACTAGTTGAGATTAGTTAACAAGCTAATCAACTAGATATGAGTGGAGTGAATTAAATATTATTTAATTCATTAATTAGTAACTCATTATTCAACTTAAAGAACACATCAGTTCACTACAGTGCATGATCAGTTCAGTGGAGACTAGTGGAAGAGGTAGATGAAAGGGTGAGTTCAGCTATCAGTTGGAGGATCAGTTGTGCATGAGATTTGCACCACACTTGGAGGATTTGTCCATGATGATTGTGCAGTGAAGCCAAGGAGATTTGAACCTTGGATCTCTATATAGACATGGCTGGATTGCGCAATAGAGACAAGGCAATTGGCGGGGAGTTTTGAACCAGTAACCTGTTCAAAACTGAGCTAGATTGTGTGTAACTTTATGAGAAAGTACTGAGTACTTGTGAGGAGTATTGCACTGAGTTTGTTACATGATTTCTCCATTATAATATACACAATAGCTGTGGGGTTTTCAGCTATAAGCTTTCCCCATACATACTGTGTTAATGTGTGATTGATTTGATGTGAGATTGCTTCTATTATTTCCGCATGTGACAATTAATTGTAGATGAGATTATGTGTTATGCATGCAATTCGAAATTGATGTGTAATCAGGTTAATCTCCATTGAATAAGTGATTTATTCAGCTAATTTATACATGGTATCGGAGCGAGATTAATTGTCGAGATCTATTACGGTGATTGCAAACTATTTTCCTTGGGCAGAGTCTGCATACGGGCCAGGAAGCCTCCGGATTCATCTTTCTTCGGAAAGTGAAAGGTCTGGTAAACGCCCCTTGCAGTCAATCTCTGATTTGGAAATAATTTGTTCTCAAGTATAGATCGGAAGAGATAGAGCTTGGAGTTTGGAATTCGAATTTTGTAGCAGATTTGTTTTCTTGGTGCCGGTGTTGAAAATGTCTTTCAACGGTTTGCGACTCGAATATGCTCTTGAAGGCAGTTCGAATTATGTTGCATGGAAGGATCGCATGGAAGAAATATTAGAAGATAATGGTCTGAAGGACTTCGTAGATACGGATGTCCAAAAGCCCACTGATCCTGCTGAAGTCGAAGTATGGCAAAAGAAGATGGCGAAATGTCGAAGGATCCTGTTGGAGGGCTTCAAGGATCATATTGTATCCAACCTACATGGAAAGGCTTCTCCATTTCTAATGTGGAAAGCTTTGACGGATCTATTCCAGAGTAAGAGTGACCAAAGGAAGCTGGCGCTCAAAGATAAGCTCAGGAACATCAAGATGGAGAAAGGCGACAGTATCGCCAAATACCTCACGAAGTTCACTCAATGCAGAGATGAGCCGGGAAGTGTGGGGGTGACTGTCGAAGACGAGGACATGGTCGACCTGGCTCTCCTTGGTCTTCCGAAGGCTTGGCACTCATATCAAGATAGTGTCAATGGTCGGGAGAAGCTGCCGGGATGGGAGCGCCTTTGGGCGGATCTCATGCAGGAGGAGATAAGGAGGACTACCCGAGATGGATCTTCATCAAAGGGAGCTGATGAAGAAAACTGCGCTTTGGTGTCCAAAGCTAAGAAAGGGAAGGGTAAGAAAACCTCTCATTCTGGAGCTAAGGGCAAGAAGCAGGATATGGCGAAAGTGAAATGTTTTCACTGCCATGATCACGGACATTATGCTACTAATTGTCCAAAGAAGAAGAAGAACAAGCAAGCGGGAAGATCTGCAGATGGAGAAGCTTTGGCTTCACAGTTCGAGCTTGACTTTTCACTGATTGCATGCTTGGTTTCAAGTGTGATGGGATCGGTGTGGTTCTTGGACAGCGGTGCGTCATTTCATATGACGGGAGATCGGGAGTTGTTCTCAGATCTGGAGGACAAGGATTTGGGTGTGCACATCGAGATGGGCGATGACGGTAGATACAGTGCATCTGGTATCGGTACCGTATCCTTTCAGAGGGAGTCTGGTAAACCCTTTGTCTTGAAGGATGTCATGCATGTACCTGGATTGAAGAAGAACCTGATTTCAGTAGCGATGTTGGAGGATAAGGGTTATGATGTGGTCTTCAGCGAAGGAAAAGCCTTCCTGCGCAGTAAGACTACTGGAGAGACCCGGAAGATAGGGGTTCGAAATCAGAACCTTTATCAGTTGCAGGTAGATGACTGCGCAGCTATGGCATGCAAGGCTGGAGATGTGGTGAGCCGGGATGATGAGGGCGAACTATGGCACAGAAGATTGGGCCATCTTCACCATGGAGCTTTGAAGATTCTGCAGCAGATTTCTACTGGACTTCCTAAGGGCACCCTTGCGCAGTCAGATCAGTGCAAGGGGTGTACTTTAGGGAAGTATGTGAAAGCTACCTTTCACGAGAAGGATAGTCGCGCCACGACGATCCTTGAGAGAGTTCACACAGACGTGTGTGGTCCTTTCTCAGTTGCTTCGACAGCAAAGCACAGGTAGTATGTGATTTTTGTTGATGATTTCTCTCGAAAGTGCTGGATCTTCTTCATGCAGAAGAAGAGCGATACATTCGCGAAGTTCTGTGAGTTTAAAGCACTGGTCGAGAAGGAGTCAGGGAAGAAGGTGATTGCTCTAAGGAGTGATAACGGTGGTGAATTCATCTTGGCTGAATTCAAGGAGTTCTGCAGCGCAGAAGGGATTCGGAGAGAGCTCATCGCACCCCATAACCCACAGCAAAACGGGGTGGCTGAGTGGAAGAACAAAACGATCGTGGGTGTTGCACGGGCGATGTTGCATGATCAGGGCCTACCCCTTCACTTGTGGGCTGAGGCATGCAATACAACAGTGTATGTGCAGAACCGTTGTCCTCACAAGGTTCTTGGCATGAGTACACCGGAGGAGGCTTATTCTGGCAAGAGGCCTGATATTTCCCATTTGCGGATTTTTGGTTCTCCTGTCTACATGCATGTGACGAAGGATGCGAGAAGGAAGCTGGATCCAACTGCCGAGGTTGGAATATTTGTGGGGTACACTGATACACCTCATAACTATCGGGTGTATGTGCCAGACAGTCGCAAGACTGTTGTGCGACGGGATATAAAATTTCAGGAGGAGAAAGCCATGCAGTGTTCGCTTGAGAGGGAGCTACACTTGCATGCAGATGAGGAGCTGTTAGTTCCTAAGGAGGAGCTCTCGGATGTGGATCAGCCACAAGAGGAGGTTCAGGAGGTGGAAGAAACCACCCATGCAGCGCCAACCATCAGAGGGCGCATGCGCACTACAGAAGCTGAGCGACTGGCTCGGGATGCAGAGAAGGTTGTAGGACCACCTACAGCACAGCGCAGACAGAGACAGTCACCGGATCGGTACACTGGATACATGGCTCTTGTGAGTCAACGTGTTGTGACGGAGCCATCCTCTTTTGAGGAAGCTGTGGAGGAACCCGCATGGGTTGATGCCATGATCGAAGAATATGATTCGATCATCAGGAACAGTGCATGGGAGATTTTCCCAAGACCGGTTGGGAAATCAGTTGTAGGTTCGCGATGGATCTACAAAGTGAAGCAGGCGGCTGACGGGAGTGTGGAGAAGTACAAGGCGAGATTTGTCGCCCGTGGCTTCTCACAGATCGAGGGGATTGACTATGAGGTGACTTTTGCACCTGTCGCAAGGTACTCTTCCATACGGACGATCCTTGCTCTCTCAGCGCAGATGGGGTGGCACATTCATCAGATGGATGTGAAGACTGCGTTCCTCAATGGAGTTATTGAGGAAGAAGTGTACATAGAGCAGCCTGAAGGTTTTGAGATCTTCAGCAGTGAGTCGCATATGTGCCGACTCAAGAGAGCACTGTATGGGCTGAAGCAAGCACCTCGTGCTTGGTACACTCGGATAGACAGCTACTTCACCGGGCTTGGATTCTCCAAGAGTGAGGCGGATCCAAACCTGTACCAGATTGTGGTGGAGGGGAAGCGGTTGATCATCGTACTGTATGTAGATGATCTGATTTTGACTGGCGACGAGCAGTTGATACTTTCATGCAAGGAGGATCTTGCACGAGAGTTTGAGATGAAGGACCTCGGCATCCTTCATTATTTCCTGGGATTGGAGATTTGGCAGCGCAGTGGAGGACTGTTTGTTTCTCAGGGCAAGTATGCCCGGGAGATTCTGGAGAGGTTCAACATGCAAGGCTGCAAGCCTGTTGATACCCCTCTTCCCGGAGGTTGGAGGAAGGGAGATGCTACTTCGGAGGAGGTAGTGGATGCCACTGTCTATCGACAGTTGGTGGGGTCGTTGATGTATCTGGTCAATACTCGACCCGATATATGCTATGCAATTAACCAGCTTTCGCAAGCTATGGTTAAGCCTACCAAGCTCTTTTGGAAGGCGGGCAAGAATGTATTGCGCTATATCAGAGGGCGACGGTGATGCCATGGTCTGTGGTACGTATTGGGGGAGGATGGAGCGGAAGTTTTCCCGCTTCGACCGATGACAGCGTGGAGTCCAACGACCAAAAGAGCACTCGAGGAAAGCAAAGATTGGGTCGACAGAAGCTTCTCGGGCACAACAGAAGCAGAGATCCGTGCACCTCGCCTTAGCGAGGTCAGCACATGGCAGCAGCCTGGTCGCATGCGGGTACAGCTTGGATGAGGAAGATCCTCGCAGTTTGTTCAAAGTTGTATTTGAGCCTTACAAGGATTCATCATGGATACTGTAGCCGCATCAAGCTCTGCCTAATCCAAATATTTCGAAGGATAGGTCCAAACATATCGACATCAAAAATTAATTAATATATCAGAGATTAGAACAAAGCATTGAGAATCATGATGTTTTCATATGTTCCCACGGAGGATCAGGATGCCGACATCCTGACGAAGGCGCTCACCAGGAGCAAGTTCGAATTCCACAGAGGCAGGATAGGGATTGCAGATAATCCATATCGTGCTGAGAGGGAGTGTTGAGAATGCAGCAAGATGATGGAGCTTAGTGAAATGAAGTCGCCTTCACTAAGTGGGCCCGCAGGCAAATTCTGGCGCAAAATCTATTTTTTAGACTATGTCTATTTTTAGACATATGGAGCATGGTTCGGGGATTCCAGTTTGAGATTCTTGGAGTATGCGACATGTTGGTAAAAATAGATGAGACTCTATTTTTAGGTCAAAAGAGGTCAAA
The DNA here is from genome assembly GCA_034641835.2 of Pinus albicaulis. NCBI lineage: Eukaryota > Viridiplantae > Streptophyta > Pinopsida > Pinales > Pinaceae > Pinus > Pinus albicaulis. The sequence continues at coordinate 136,114 of JAXQQM020082001.1, read as the reverse complement.
GTCTATTTTTAGACTACCTCTCTTAAAAATATGGAAGTCAAATATTATTTACCCTTAATAATATTTAGACTCTAAACAGCAGTTTACTCTCTTGGAGCACTTTAGTTCAAGCTACAGAAGTGGCTCATGCATCTGACAGAGGAATCATGTGGTTCCTAGGGTTTGATGGCATCTTGCATGGTTGACTTCAGTTGGACTTCAGTGGCAGAAGTTTTGGAGGAGTTAATAAGATAGATAGTGGAGTTGTGTTCTGTTTATTTTAGTTGAACTAGTTGAGATTAGTTAACTAGCTAATCAATTAGTTATGAGTGGAGTGAATTAAATAATATTTAATTCATTAATTAGTAACTCATTATTCAACTCAAGAACACATCAGTTCACTACAGTGCATGATCAGTTCAGTGGAGACCAGTGAAAGAGGTAGATGAAAGGGTGAGTTCAGCTATCAGTTGAAGGATTAGTTGTGCATGAGATTTGCACCACACTTGGAGGATTTGTCCATGATGATTGCGCAGTGAAGCCAAGGAGATTCAAACCTTGGATCTCTATATAGACAGGGCTGGATTGCGCAATAGAGACAAGGCAATTGGCGGGGATTTTTGAACCAGTAACCTGTTCAAAACTGAGCTAGATTGTGTGTGACTCTATGAGAAAGTACTGAGTACTTGTGAGGAGTATTGTACTTGTTTTGTTACATGATTTCTCCATTATAATATACACAATAGCTACGGGGTTTTCAGCTATAGGCTTTCCCCATACATACTGAGTTAATGTGTGATTGATTTGATGTGAGATTGCTTCTGTTATTTTCCGCATGTGACAATTAATTGTAGAAGAAGGTTATGTGTTATGTATGCAATTCGAAATTGATATATGACCAGGTTAATCTTCAGTGAATAAGTGATTTATTCAGTTAATTTCTACAAGATGTTGAAAGCAGTAGGTTATGCTGTATTACACTTAAATGCAACAAATATGGAAATTTGTACATGAGCTCTATTATTTGACTTAAGAGTTATATTGTTCAAGAGGCATGTTTTGTCGACTTGTGTTTGGTTGATGGTTTTGTACACCAATATGGGCATATGGAGATATTCACATGATGTAAAATTTTTTTCTTTGAAGGAGAAAAATGATGTGTTTTCAGCTTGATGGTTTTGTTTGTGACAAGACGTCACAAGATTTTACGAAGGTCCACTCTTGAGTGAGAGCCTCATGATTACAACCTATCCGTGAGAATCAAATGGGAGTGCATCCTTATTTTGAAAACAAGTAGGATTCTAAGCTACCTAGGACTCAAACCATCATTTTTAAATTTGAAATATTATGGTGTTGTTTCAATGCCTGAATCCACAACCCTAACACATGAAATCACTAATCTAATTACACATGAAATAAATAGTTATTTTCTCCAACATTAAAAATATAACTAAAAACTAAATTCAACATGGTTGAAAGAAAAATAAAATGGAACTTTAAACATTCAATGAAAATTTCTAAATAAGAACATTGAAATTATAAGTTTCTTTCTTACACAGTTTAAGATTTGGGGCGTAAAGTTTTTTTCAAAAATTCTTTTAAACTTTTTGATGCTTCACGTTTAAGCCCAATTATCTATTCCTAATGTATTGCAATAACTGTTATTTAATTAAACAATCATAAACCATTTCAATCTTCTTTCCTTTTATGTCTTTAAAATATCAAGATATGGAAAAAAAAACTTTAAAATATCATACATCAATCAATAAGAAAACATATCAACTCAACCAGAGCCAACATGGAGATATCATTCTATAGTATGTACCATTCAAACATGAGCATCTAGTACATGTCCAACAAAAGAGAATTGACCAAAATCGACCCAAATGTTTCTCCAAAGAAAAGCATTGCAGTATGCTAGATTTGTAATAAATTCAAAAAAATTAAATATTACTTGAAATATGAATTTGGATGTGAAATAATCATAGCTAAATGTGAAAACAAAAATTGTATATTTGTTTTAACTCCAATGTACTATGGGGTTTAAATCTATGATACCATGGGAAATAGAGATCTATCCAAAAAGTATTTCTTTCAATATCAGTATAAATATACATAAAGTCTTGAATATTCTGCAATTTAATGAAACAATAATTAATAATCCATCTTTGAAACCATCTAAATAATAAGGAAATAACACATATGTAGAAACCAACAAGCACCATCAATTTACCAACCAACCAAATCCCCACTGATGGCAAGGGTTAGGCTGTTACATTTTATCTACATATAACCCAAATGATTTGGTTGTCCTTTGTGCTACTTCTTAGAAAAACTGCAAGATGAAAGTTAAGGAAATTCACGATTGCAAAATTCTAGGTGTCCAAGAGGTGTAAGAAAAAGGAATAAAATAAAATAAAATAAAAATAATTTAGCTTCCAAGGTCTCCAACGAGGAACCAAAGCATATTTCTTTGTCAAGTTTGTCCTTAGAAAAGCTACAACATGAAAGCACGAGAAATTCACAATTACAAGATTCTAGGTGTCCAAGAGCTTAAAGGATAAAAAATAATGTAAAAAACTGAAAACTTGAAATCGTAAGGTGTACAACAGGGAAACAAAGTATATTTCTCAAGGCCATTTTGTACTTAGAAGAGAAGCAAGATGAAAATAGAGAAGATTCACAATTGCAAGATTGTAGGTGTCCAAGAGCTTAAACAAAAAACTCAAGTTCCAAAGGTCTACAGAAGGCATGAGAGGCTTAATATTAAGAAAAAATAACCACCAAATATCTTCCTTGAGAAAACAAAATAAAGGAAATAAAGAGTCACCAAATAACTTTAAGGTAAACTATGTACATGTTTAGCCGAACTTTTACTTTTAAAAAGTTCGGCCGAACCAAGATATAGTCAACAATACAAGTGCTACACAAAAACAAATGTAAACACAATGGAAAACTGAAACATATCTCACTATCAAATTCGTGAATTCTTATTTTAAGATGGTAGAACTTAAGTCTCAATTGTAATTGGATTCTTTCTAAAGTGTAATTCCAAGCTCATTAAGCATACTAGGTGACCAAAATTTTAAAGTAACTTGAGATTCACAACAAGAGATACACAACATGTACCACAATACACAATGTGCCCTTGTAGATAAGGATTTAGACAAATATACTTCAACAAAGATGGAATCAACCTTCAAAAAGAATGATATAATAGAAGCAATATATCAATACTAGTGTCCTTTTTCATTCCTTAATAGCTATGATGACCAGAAACTTGAAATGCTAGAGATTTTAGCACTTGAGTATGGAATGGACCAAAAAATTATTGACCGCAATTGTTTGGTGACCTTCAACTTTATGGAAAATGTAGGACTACAAGGAAGTTCTCTTTGCACATGAAAGATGTAATTTCATTCCAATTACCGATAAATAATATGTTTTATTTCTGAAATTAAATATATATATGTGTGTGTGTGTGTGTGTGTGTGTGTGTGTGTGTGTGTGTGTGTGTGTGTGTGTGTGTGTCCAATGAATGACCACAAGGTTGGTCAATAGGATTCAAAAGTATAGACAATGTGATTGCATATTTATATTTCAAATTAAAATCAAAATTTTATAAAGTGCCTAAATCTTCTTCAAAGATTAACATTTCTAAGATTAGTGGAATCACTAAACAACATCATAAAAATATAACAATAGAATAGTGTACATGCTTCTATTCTATGGTTATCCCTCTATCCTTGTAACCTAGATCTATTTAAACATTAGCATTTTTAGGAGGAGATCCCATGTCAGGTCTAACTTTGAATATGAGTTGTACAAGGACTAACTAACTAACGTACATATGTGAGAAAGAGATTAACAAGAAGTATATAAATGAAAAAGTAAGACAAGGGAAAAGCAGAGTAAGACATGAGAAGAGTAAGAAAACGCTAGAGCAGAGTAGAGTAAGACATGAGAAGAGTAAGAAAATGCTAGAGCAGAGTAGAGTAATACAAGAGAAGAGTAAGAAAAGGCTAGAGCAACGCATTTTTATAGAAATTCAATCCAGAATTAGATCCATTTTAATTTGGATCTTAAGACAGAAGTAGATCTCAAATATGAAAAATATATATGTAACAGGTTGTAGGTATTCCATTCTTACAACCATCTTATAGTATAAAAAACCATCTTATACGAGAAAAAATAATTCTTTCCTTTTATAATGGGAACACAAACACAATATATATTAATATAGTCCAAATCTCATGCAAAAATTCCCTTATTTTTCCAATAGAAACAAAAACAATAGAAATATAGTTCGAATCTGATGAAAAAAATTGTGAGAAAAAACAAAACAGTATCAATACAGTCCAAATCTACAAAGTTCTGATGCAAGTTGTTTATCAATGCAGTCCTGGGTGCTTTGTTTGTTGTCTGTTATATTTAATTTTTGAGCAATAAAATGTCTGTCTCAAGGTGCTTATAACGTTTTTTTTTTCTTGCAGGTGTGCAGGATAATTCTCAGAGATTATTTTTCCAATAGAAACAAAAACAAAAACAATATATATTAATATAGTCCAAATCTCATGCAAAAATTCCCTTATTTTTCCAATAGAAATATAGTTCGAATCTGATGAAAAAAATTGTGAGAAAAAACAAAACAGTATCAATATAGTCCAAATCTACAAAGTTGTGATGCAAGTTGTTTATCAATGCAGTCCTGGGTGCTTTGTTTGTTGTCTGTTATATTTAATTTTTGAGCAATAAAATGTCTGTCTCAAGGTGCTTATAACGTTTTTTTTTCTTGCAAGTGTGCAGAATAATTCTCATAGATTATTTTTTTCATTGTGGAGCTAATAGCAGAAAATGTTAGCATTCACGCCAGATGGAATCTATTAATTTCTATTTAATGTGGCAACTGTTACTGTTGATTATTCCATATCGTTAACAAGTTCATTAAACCCTGGTTCTGTCTTAGAAATGGGCCATTTTTCATTTATGTTAAATCTAGAGCAGTAAAAACACGTTGAAGATTTTATCTAAATGTCACCATCTAATCCATGTTTACATGAAAAATGTAATTTACACATTAATTACCCGGACAGCAATACGAGATGGACAGGAGAACATACCCAGACAGCAATACGAGACGGACAGGAGAACATACACCAGCGCGGCAGGAAGAGCGTGGACGAACACCAGCGTGGATGAACACCAGCGAGACGAACACCAGTGCGAACACAGCAGCAGCCAAAGGAACAGTAAACGTGCCAACAATAAACTCGGTAAACCAGAACATTTCGCGGGCGATTTATTTATAGAAAATAGTTCAGCCGAACTATTTTAAAAGTAAAAGTTCGGCCGAACTTTTTTATAAGTTCAGCTGAACTTTTGTTGCCAGTTTTCCAATCCCCGGCAAAAATTTTGTTTGCTCGCGCCGTTCATGTGCCGTCAGCCTAAACGGAATCAAGAGTTCGGCCGAACTTTCTAAGAAAGTTCGGCCAAAATTTATAAAATGTTCGGCCGAACTATTACCGAAAAAAAATTTCTACCCCCGATTCTCACAAAAGTGTAACCGAGCTTCACGTTTCCGCCCTTATGCAAGATACTTAATCTATTCCACTTGTTAATATTTTGTGGAAAATTTAATTGCACATGCATGTGAAGCATAAACAAAAATTATCAATCGCACATAACACAGTTTTCAATCAGGAAAGCCTGAAGCTGAAAACCCCAACTATATATTATGTAACATGGAAATCATATGACAATCTTATACAAGCATACAAAGCTTATCACAAGCTCTCAGTACAGTACAATTGTCGTACACTAATCAAGCCTAATCTTGCAAAACCATGCATTGATCTATGCCATCTGCTAGCCTGCCTCCAGTGCGCAATCTCTGCTGAAGAATAGCTCTGAATGAATTCAAATTACTCTTGGACTGACTCCACAATCCTCATTAGCATCTCCACTGAGTGTTGGATACAATGAATGCATCACTATAGTCACAACAGATAGTCTATCTTGCCCTTTCACCTATCTCTCCACTAGTCTCCACTGAAACTGCCATGCACTGTAGTTAACTGTTGTATTGTTCAGTTGATTAATGAGTTATTATTTGTGAATTAATTAACTAATTAATTCACTCCACTCTCACTAGCGTATCAATCAGTTAGACTAGATACAACTAGCTCAACTGAGTCTAACTGAGTTAAACTGAATACAACTCCATAACTACTTCTTCCAACTGTGTCATAACTCTGCCACTTGAGTTTTAATTGAGTCCTCCATGCATTAGCTCAAGTAAACCCTCAAGAATAGCGTAATTCCTTCTGTCAGTTGTTGTGCCACATCTATGCATTGAACTGAAGTGCTCCAAGAGAATAAGTTGTTGTTTATAGTCTGATTATTATTAAGAGCTAATAATAATCAGCATGCATCTATTTTTAGATTGACGATCTATAAATTGACTTTGCCCGATATTCTAAAAATAGAATTTCATCTATTTTTCCAACTTGATCAACCATCCACAAATAACATCCTGCAACTTCTAAAATATGATCCACATGTCTAAAAATAGACATAGTCTAAAAATAGACTTGCGCCAAAAATAGCCTGTGGGCCCACTTAGTGAAGGTGACTCTTTTCACTAAGCTCATCATCTTGTTGAATCTCAACAAACCCAGAAAAAATTGGAAAAACGAAAAAACAGATAGAATATTTAGATGTTAAAATTTCATTAAATAGAGTCAATTCATTACCACAAGAATTAGTGAGTTTACAAGATATAGAGTTTGATTTGAAATTTGAAAATTCTTTGTTCAGAAGAAAATATGAAAGTAATCTAAGTACTGCTGTTGTAGATCCTATTTTTATTTCATTTTTGGAATCAAAACAGAAAATATTATAGTAGAATCTAAATTAAAGAAAATAAAAAATCAAGAAAAACTTGAAGAGATTAATGCCACTATTCTTAAAGAAATTGATGAAGCCATAGAATTAGCCCAATTGTTAGCATATACATCTAAACCTTCTATTCCTCACTTAGATACCACTACATCATCTATAGTTTCTAATACCATCCAATCTACAAATCCATTTAGTCCTAGATTACCCTTACAACCTAGAATATTATTTCCTTCATCCCCTACATCCATTTCATCCACTAGTTTACCTTCTAATTTTTCAAACACGTCATTCTCATTTCCTACTAGTTCCTCATATGTTTAACTTCCTAGTACCTTCAGCTCATCTTTTAGTTCTTCCACTAATTTTTCTAGTTCAGCATTCTATAATCCAATTTCAACAGCTTCTTCATCCAGTTCAGCCCCAAGCACTTCCACTTTACCTCCTAGCCAAGCTAGAATTCAAGCTATGGCTGCTAGGTATGCTCCCCTAGTTTTTCCATGACAACTTCATGACATGCCCCAAGATTACCAAAGTAAAATACCATATTTTGATGCTACTACACAATATACTGCACAACAACACATAAACAAAATGACAGATTACTTTGAACTCCATGAGATAGATGAATCAGATGTACAAATGAGGTTGTTTGCACAAACATTAACAAGAGAAGTAAAAAAATGGTTTAAATGTATTACTATAGGTAGTATAGCTGATTTAGTTGTTTTCCATAGATTATTTTTTAAAAATTGGAAAAGAAGAAAAACCCTTTACAAATATTGTCTGAATTTGATGCAATGAAGAGAGCTCCCAGTGAGTCAGTACAAGACTATTGCACTAGGTATAAAAGTGTTTACAATTCAATTCCTGAAAATATAAAACCCATTCCTGACTTTGTCTTGCTCAAATTCCCAGATGAATTTGACACTGACATGGTATATCAGTTAAGAGAAAGAAATGCAGAAACATTAGAAATAATGCAAACAGATGTTGTAGGTGTAGAAGTAAACATTTTAGCTAAGAAAGCTAGATTGAGAAATGAGAGAAGAGGAACCATGAAAGAAGAAGCCTCTGGTTTAGACACAAAAATAGATATGTTAGCTAAGACTTTAGAGAGAATGATGGATAGATTAGATAACATAAAAAGAAGACCTCAATGGGATAATCAATAGCAAATCAAAAATCTCAATTTTAGGAAAAACATAAATTCAGAAAAATCAAAATAATCAGTCTCAAACCAAACAATAAAACCTCCATTTCAGGAGAACTATGCTGAGAGTTCTCAAAACAATGTTGAGGATGAGGATACCATAAATTTAATGGGAATAGAAGATAATAAAAAAATCTTTCTCACACAGGAAGATCAAGAGTTATTTGAACTCCAACAACTCCAATTAGATTCAAGGGAATCCTTCGATTATAAAAAAAATTATGATTTTGCAATAAAAAAAGTTCACAAACAATATAACCTTAGGAGTAAGAACAATACTGAGCATTCTACTAAGACAAAAACACAAATTGAAAATAAGAAAATAGTAGAAGCCCCAACAACAAAAGTTTTGCAAATTCTCCCTAGGGAAAATAGGAAAAACTCTAGTTCTTCCCAAAAACATTCCAATCCTAAAATTTCACCAAGCCCTAAGATTGTTGACATAACAGATCAAGTTGCTCAAGCTACAAAAGATTCAAAAAAATTTGCTGCTGAAAAAGCATATGATTATGCTAAAACAACAAACTTAGATCCTAAAACATACACTACTGATCCAAAATCAGCAGATCCAAAAGCTGCTACTGGAAAAACAACTTCTGACAATTCTAAATCTGAAAAAACATCTACTGCTTCACAAACCATTCCTGAAAAGAAAACAAAAAACAATAAGACACAAGAAACTCAGACTAAAAATGAAAACATAACTGTAGAAAAACAAGATAAACCAACACAAACTACAATTACCAAAGAAGAGTTAATTCAAATAAGTAAATCTCAACCTCCATTCAACATAAAAACTGAAATTGCAAAGTTAAAAATACCAATTCCTTTAACAGATTTGGTAAAACATGATTTGTATAAATCAACCATCACTGAAACATTAATTATAAATGATGGAGAAGACTCTGTTGGAAAAATACTGAGAGGGGGGGGGGGGGTGAATCGTTATTTATGCGTCGATCGAAAACTTTTTAACTTTTTCTTGCTTTTAAACCCATACGCTACTTTAATAAACACAACTCGCGTATACACGCGGATATCCTTAAGTAAACTCGTGTATGCTCATAGATCTAAATATGCATTTAATTCTTAACTTAGATAATTGCATCATTCATTCATCAGATGTTTAGTAAGCAGTGAACAGGTGCAGTAAGAACAGAATAAATCACCATACATAAGCAAAACACATGAACACCAGGATTTAAGGTGGAAACCCAATTTGGGAGAAAACCACCACTGTCGTCGTATCGGTCTTCAATATTTCTTATATAAAGAAAACTTCTTACAATCATGTACTGGAGCAGACTCATACCAGCACGCAGGCACCCACCTGCAGAAGGCTACAACCTTCTCTCATTTACCAGCCTCTCCTGGAAGGGAGCTACAACCCCCTGCTCTCGTTTACCAGCCTCTCCTGGAAGGGAGCTACTACCCCCTGCTCTCGTTTACCAGCTACCACTGGAAGGGAGCTACTACCCACTTACTGAAGGCTTCAACCCTTAGCACTATTGTCAACCACGTTTCATCAATTTTCAAACTGGATCAAACAGCTTCAGCACAACCCTTCACTTATCAACAAATATACTTCGCCCAATGATTCAAACAGAAAAGTGAAACCACTGTAACCAGAATATCAGAGATAACCCAAACTTCAAAACAAATATGCAGAAACACATTCAACCTTGAGCAATCATTAGTTCATATACCATACGCGCTTTTATCTAATCAGACCCGCGTATAGACACGCTTTTCATGAAACGAACCCGTGTATACATCTGTGCATTTTTCAGAAAACCCTAACTGCCCATACACGCTTTTATTGAATCAGATCCGCGTATACATGCGCTTTTCATGAAACGAACCTGCGTATAGATCTATAAAAGATAAACTTTGCAGAACATATCATATCTATGAACTTACCCAGATTTCTTCAATTTCTTCATCATATTTGTGCCAGGTCTTCATCACTTCTTTTCAGATCATCCTAGAGATTCATCATTTCTAGATCTAGAGATCTTGAACCTTCATCATATTCATAGGTGCATCATAGATTCAGATCTATCAATTAAGAACAGAGTTCAACCATGCAGATATACTTTAGAGTGAAGTATTCATTAATGCCCAGACACTTGCACACTTTCTTGCACTATGATTTTCTTCTCCTTCAATAGATTTCACCTTTATCAATACCATGAGTCAAAACCACTCAACCACTGATGGTATTCCTGGATGGGATCAAATAGATAATCAAGCGCTAAATACTTTGGGAAAATACCATGGTAATGCCCCTTGGTTTTATAAAAATAGAGCGCAAATTGGCATACGTGACTTGGCACGTTCATTTCCACATACATACGCGACTTCTCCTTAATAAAACCGCGTATGCCTTGTGACATACCTTGTTCAACATTATTCTGGCACTTTATGAATTCCTTTCTTCTGCTACTTCTGAATGGATCAGTAGATACATCATATTTACATCATTTCCATCAAGGACAACTTCATCAAGTAGGTTTCCATCAACTTTATCAAGTAGGTTGCCATCAAGGACAACACTCTGCATCATATTGCCAACAATCTCCCCCTTTGGACTTGATGGCAACCATGATGGTGTTTGATCATCGCAACAGATAGATACATTGATTATAATCATTATGCAAGCACCATGATATTCTCCCCCTATTCAAACACCATGATACTACTCTCCCCCTTTGACATCAAGGGCAAAGGGCAGATCAAAACCAAAACAAGGTTTTTCTTCTCATGTAGAAAGAAGAGCTCTGTAGATCTGATGTGCACTGAAGTTACCATGCTCCCCCTGAGTTCATGCTGAGTCTTCAACCATATTTTTCAATGAAGTACATGACTCTATAACCAAGGACCCATACTTACATCAAAGATCAACCAAGTGGATTTACATATATGACTCTTGTACCCAACCAAGTGGGTTTACACATTTTGACTCAACTACCCAACCAAGTGGGTTTACAAATTTGAACAAGCCCTTTACATGACTGAATATTACAATTTACATCATAGGTCATAGCCTTTTCATCAAATTACACATATGAATTTTTATAACCAGTATCAAAAAGACCTCAAGAGATCTCATATTTCAGAATCATCATAATGCCAACAATGCATTACATTCAGCAAGGCTAATGCTCCCCCTGAAAATGTGCATCCAATGCATCCTTTCCATATGACTAGAACTCCTCCTTAGCTTGTGCAACTTGAACACTTTCAACAGCCAATCATCAAGGCATATTCACCCAATATCAGAGAATGAAACAGAATTATATAAGAGTTGAAACATCATCAGAGATACCATACAACATCAGAGATACCAAACAGCACTGCAGCTGTGCTAAAGAATGCTGACCCCAAGTAAAATTTGCCAGCAACTAACCATACGCGGTTTTCTTTGTATAAACTCACGTATATACGCGACTGTCATTCAAGAAACCCGCGTATCCAATTTAATTTTCTGAATTTAAGCAGTTCTGATTTTCTGCATGGCAGAGACTACTCCCAGCTTCTGTCTGAGATATTCGAACTCTTCCCTGGGCAGAGGTTTGGTCAGTATATTAGCAACTTGTTCTTTGGAGGGAACATACTCCAACTTCACCTTTTGTTCAAGCACTTGTTCACGTAAGAAGTGATACTTAATGGGAATGTGCTTGGTCTTGTAATGCATAACAAGATTCTTTGAGATGCTGATGGCACTTGTATTATCACACATGATGGAGATAGGAGGTGAACATTTGATTTGAAAGTCTTGTAAGGTTTGCATCATCCAAATAAGTTGAGTGAAACATGATGCGACAGCCACATATTCTGCTTCTGATGTAGATAAGGCAACAGAGTTTTGCTTCTTGCTGAACCAAGAAACTAACCGGGGCCCCATATAGAATGCACCACCACTAGTGCTTTTCCGATCATTAACATTTCCAGCCCAATCTGCATCAGTGTAAGCATGAAGATTAAGATCAACATTCTTTGGATACCATAGTCCAAAGTCTTGAGTTCCTTGTAGATATTTGAATATTCTTTTGACAGCCTGAAGGTGAGACTCTTTTGGATTAGCTTGGAATCGTCCAACAATCCCAACAGCATGCATAATGTCCGGTCTAGTCCCAGTGAGATAAAGTAGACTTCCTATCATAGATCTGTATTCTGGTTGATTCACCATGGGAGAATCATCATGAGAACTGAGATTACATCCGATTATCATTGGTGTACTTACAAGTTTGCACTCTTCCATGCCATACTTCTTCAGAATTTTCTTAAGGTATTTTGCTTGTGATAAGAATATACCATCTGTAGTTTGATGCACTTGCAAGCCAAGAAAGAATGTTAGTTCCCCAAGTAAAGACATTTCAAATTCTTGCTGCATGACAGAAGCAAATTTCCGACTCATAGATTCTTCATTACTTCCAAAAATGATATCATCAACATATACAACCACAATCAATAGTTTATCATTTTCAATTTTTGTGTATAAGTTACTATCAGCAGACCCCTTTGAAAATCCTTGTTGATGAAGATATTTGTCAAGACGATAATACCATGCCCTTGGAGCTTGTTTGATACCATATAGAGCCTTTTTAAGTCTACAAACAATATTTTCATCATTTCCCAAAATGAAGCCTTCTGGTTGTTCTATATAAACTTCTTCTTCTAGATCACCATTGCGAAATGCAGATTTAACATCCATTTGATAAACTTTGATTTGTTGAAAACTTGAAAAAGCAAGAAACATTCTTATGGCTTCAAGTCTAGCTATAGGAGAAAAAGTTTCTTCAAACTCTATACCTTCTTGTTGAGTATACCCCTTGCAAACAAGTCTAGCTTTGTTTCTTACAACATCCCCATTCTCATTTAACTTGTTTTTGAATATCCATTTAGTTCCAATGAAATTTTTGTTATGAGGTCTTGGTACTAATTCCCAAGTGTGATTCTTTTCAATTTGATCAAGCTCTTCATTCATGGCTTGAACCCAACATACATCTTTGCTAGCTTGATTGACATTGTGTGGTTCAATAGTGGATAGAAATGCCAGATAGCTAGAAGATCCCACAAGAGTCCCTCTTTTTTGTACACCTGATCCCTTATCTCCCAAAATTTGAGATTCTGGATGATTCTTTTGAACATATCTGGATGGAGCTTTTTCAGATAAATCATCTTTAGGTTCTTCATTGGGTTCACTGTCTATATCATTGTTATTTGATGTAAAAGGACATAAGTCACCATCGTCTTCATTTGCTGTTTTTTTTCTTCTTTTGGGGCTGCAGGAGACTCATCAATAACAACATCAATACATTCAACAATATTCTGAAGTCTTTTATTGTAAAATTTATATGCTCTACTCATAGAGGAGTAACCAAGAAGTATTTCTTCATCTGCTCTAGTTTCAAACTTGCCAAGTTTTTCATCATTATTTTTGATAAGGCATTTACTTCCAAAAACTCTAAAATGCTTCACAGAGGGAGAATTACCATACCAGAGTTCATATGGAGTTTTGTCACTATTTACACGAACATGTGCCTTGTTGGGAATTTTTACTGCTGTATGTGTTGCTTCTCCCCAAAATGTGTCAGGTGTTCCAGAATCATCAAGCATAGCTCTAGCCATTTGTTGAACTGTTCTATTCATTCTTTCTGCTATGCCATTTTGTTGTGGAGTGCCAGCTACAGAGAACTGTCTTTTTATGCCATGTTGTTCACAAAATTCAAGGAATTCATCTGAAGTATATTCTCCTCCTCGATCAGATCTAAGACATTTGAGTTTTAGATCTAATTCATTTTCAACCAGAGGCTTGAATATTTGAAATTTCTCAAATGCTTCATCTTTGTGTTTAAGCAACCCAATCCAACACATTCTAGAGAAATCATCAATAAATAAGATATAGTATTGTTCACCAGAGGTGACTTTTTCCTCATAGGTCCACATATGTCAGTATGAATGAGTTCAAGAGGCCTACTTGATGATCCTTCCTTGGCATTAAATTGCACTCTGGTCTGCTTTCCGAATTGGCAAGATTTGCATAAGATACTTTCAGGTAGATTAATATAGGGAAGACCACGAACAACATTAAGTCTGCTTGATTTGTTGATTTGAGAGAAGCTTAGATGCCCCAACCTTCTATTCCATAGCCAGTTTTGTGAAGGTTTACTCAAGTAACATTGTTCTTTGCAGTTCTTCAATACATACAGGTTGCTTGGAGTTATTTTTCCTTTTATAATTGTTTTACCTGTATCAAGATCACGAACCACACATTCTTTTGAACTAAAGACAAATTCAGTTCCTTGATCACACATTTGACTTACACTTAACACGTTATGCCTTAATCCATCCACATACATGACATCATTAGCCTTCACCTTTTCTTTTAGAAACATAGACCCTTTTCCTTTAATTACAGCAGGAGTATCATTTCCAAATGTAACTTTCTTTTCCTTTTCTAGATCACTATATGCAAGAAGTTTGTTTTTGTCACCTGTCATGTGTCTTGAGCATCCACTATCAATGTACCATTGATTTTCTTCACCTTTTGCAAATAACTCTATGCCACAATTTTCAACCTGTAATTCCTTCTTTTTCCATACTTTGGAACTTGAAGGAAAATGCTCTTTTGGCTGAACTTTGCTCTTGCATTCAGATTCTTCATGCCCAAAGTTATTGCAATAAGCACATTCAACTTCATTTAGAAGAGGAGAAAAGTTGTTATAGGTATTCTTCTCAAATTCAATCCTTTTCTTTATTGCTTCTCTAGTCATGATGGTTTTATATGCAACACATTGAACAACTTTATGACCAAAATTGTGACATCAGAAACATTGTCCATTGAAGAAGAAATTTCTGCGATCATGAAATCTTCTACTTGAATTTACCTGTTGATTGGTGTTTCTTTGAGAGATATTCCTGTTAGTGTTCTTTGAATTGAGATGATCATGCTTTACCTGTAATGATTCTTAATTCCCTTTCTGAGTGGCAGAATTTTGTAAACCAACTGTAGCTGCTTTTAGATAATTTGGTGCTGAAGCCTGAGAATAGTCTCTGGTATATCCAAGACCTATCTTTATAAGAGGAGAACGTTGTACCTTGATAATCTCATCTAAGGTTTCAGATCCTTTAGCAGATCTAAGATTCAAAGTCTTTACTTTCTCAAAATCTTTTCTTAGACTTACCACTTCACATTCTAATTTCTCAATGTGTTTCTTTGCTTCTTCAACCTGCTTTTCCAGAGTCTCTATGGTTATTTTCCTTTCTTCTAAGAGTATTTTACTTTTTTCTAAGTGTATTTTGAGTTGATTTTTTACTTCAAGAAAATCATTGTCCTATAGATCATCCAAAAAAGTATCCTTTTCTTCTCTAGATTCAAATTCCATGAGAAGTCTAAGATCTTCTTCACATTCTTCCTCACTATCAGATAACCCATCACTGTCTTCATGAGTATAGTAACTTTTTCTAGTGTTAAACCGATTCTTATTCCTTCTTGCTACTTCCTTCCCTTTTGCAGGTGTTTCTTTTTTAGGACACTTAGTAGCATAATGACCAACTCTTCCACTCTAAAAACATTTGAAAGGAAGCTTACCTATGAACCGTCCTGTGCCAAGTTGGAGTCTCTTTACAAAATTTGCCTCAACCTTCTTTTGAGATATATCCTGATCCTTCTGCTTCTTGTACTTCTTTCCCTTTTGTAGAAGATCTGAAGATAGCCTCTTTGATTTCAGATGGTCCTCCTCTTCTCATTTCATATGCAGTTAGTATGCCATGAAGTTGTACCACAGTAAGATTTTGAAGATCATGTTTTTCTTCAAGAGCAGAAACTTTTGACTCAAATTTTGTTGTTAGCGATCTTAAAATTTTCTCAACCAAAGTAGATTCGGTTATTGTTTCTCCAAGATTTCTCATATGATTTACAACATCATCAACACGTAGAAAGAAACTGGCAATATTCTCATCATTATGCATTCTTAAATTTTCATATTCCATTCTGAGAGTTTGAAGTTTTGCACTTTTTACCTTTGCATCACCTTCATAACTTAGAATGATTTTGTCCCATATCTCCTTTTCTGTATTTAGCTGCATAAATTTGACAAATTTAGAATCAGTTAGACTTCCTGTTAGAGCATTGATTGCCTTTGCATTTGTTTCATAATTCTTCTTTTCAGTTGGATCTGTTGGTACTGCAGCTGGATATTGATATCATCGTTCAACAATGGCCCATACATCTGCTCCCATAGACTGAAGATAGGATCTCATCCTTATTTTCCAAAAGATTAAATTGCTTCCATTAAAGAACGGAGGCTTGATAGATGTCGTTCCATCTTGATTGCTCATCTTGCTTGATCTTCCTTCTAGCGGCTAAGATTTTTCAGAAGGACCTGCTCTGATACCAATTGTTGGGAAAAATACTGAGAGGGGGGGGGGGGGGTGAATCTGTATTTAGTGCTGACTGAAATTTTTTTTAAATTTTTCTTTCTTTTAAACCCATACGCTACTTTAATGAACACAACTCGTGTATACACGTGGATATCCTTAAGTAAACTCGCATATGCTCAGAGATCTAAATATGCATTTAATTCTTAACTTAGATCATTGCATCATTCATTCATCAGATGTTTACTAAGTAGTAAACAGGTGTAGTAAGAACAGAATAAATCACCATACATAAGCAACACACATGAACACCAGGATTTAAGGTGGAAACCCAATTCGGGAGAAAACCACCGCTGCCGTCATCTCAGTCTTCAATATTTATTATATAAAGAAAAATTCTTACAATCATGTATTGGCACAGACTCATACCAGCACGCAGGCACCCACCTGCAAAAGGCTACAACCTTCTCTCATTTACCAGCCTCTCTTGGAAGGGAGCTACAACCCCCTGCTCTCGTTTACCAGCCTCTCCCGGAAGGGAGCTACTACCCCCTACTCTCGTTTACCAGCTACCACTGGAAGGGAGCTACTACCCCCTTACTGAAGGCTTCAACCCTCAGCACTACTGCCGACCACGTTTCATCAATTTTCAAACTGGATCAAACAGTTTCAACACAACCCTTCACTTATCAACAAATATACTTCGCCCAATGCTTCAAACAGAAAAGTGAAACCACTGTAACCAGAATATTAGAGATAACCCAGAGTTCAGAATAGATATGCAGAAACACATTCAACCTTGAGAAATCATTAGTTCAAATACCATACGCACTTTTATCTAATCAAACCCGCGTATACACGCGCTTTTCATGAAACAAACCTGCGTATACATCTGTGCATTTTTCAGAAAACCCTAACTGCCCATACACACTTTTATTGAATCAGATCCGCGTATACACACGCTTTTCATGAAACGAACCTGCGTATAGATCTATAAAAGATAAACTTTGCAGAACAAATCAGATCTTTGAACTTACCCAGATTTCTTCAATTTCTTCATCAAATTTGTGTCAGGTCTTCATCACTTCTTTTCAGATCATCCTAGAGATTCATCATTTCTAGATCTAGAGATCTTGAACCTTCATCATATTCATAGGTGCATCATAGATTCAGATCTATCAATTAAGAACAGAGTTCAACCATGCAGATATACTTCAGAGTGAAGTATTCATTAATGCCCAGACACTTGCACACCTCATTGCACTATGATTTTCTTCTCCTTAAATAGATTTGGCCTTTATCAATACCATGAGTCAAAACCACTCAACCACTGATGGTATTCCTGGACGGGATCAAATAGATAATCAAGCGCTAAATACTTTGGGCCAATACCATGGTAATGCCCCCTAGTTTTATAAAAATAGAGCACAAATTGGCATACGCGACTTGGCACGTTCATTTCCGCATACATACGCTACTTCTCCTTAATAAAACCGCGTATGCCTTGTGACATACCTTGTTCAACATTATTATGGAACTTTCTGAATTCCTTTCTTCTGCTACTTCTGAACAGATCAGTAGATACATCATATTTACATCATTTCCATCAAGGACAACTTCATCAACTAGGTTGCCATCAACTTTATCAAGTAGGTTGCCATCAAGGACAACACTCTGCATCATATTGCCAACAGACTCCATAAACTTAAATGATGATCAACCAAAGTTGATTTTTGGCCGAGATGTAAATGGAAAGCATCAAGATGGATTAGTTCATCCATTTTACATTAGTTTAACCATTCATGATCAAATTTTACACAACACAATGTTAGATTCAGGAGCTTCACATAGTTTAATGCCCAAAGCCATAATGGAAACCCTGAACTTAGACATTACAAGGCCTTACAAGGATTTATTTTCATTTGACTCAAGCAAAGTAAAATGCCTAGGATTGATCAAAGATTTATGTGTAACACTAGTTCAATATCCTAGTAAGAGTATACTTATGGACATTGTAGTAGCTAATATCCCAGCCAAATATGGAATGTTTTTATCTCACTCATGGGGAGCAAATTTATATGGATCTCTACAATTGGACATGTCTTATGCTACTATATCAGTTTTTGGTCAACTTAAAAAGTTATATAGGGAAACATTAATGAAATATATGGTAAGTAATGCAGCAAGATCAATAAATTATCCAATTTATGCTACACCTATTGATCTAGATTCATTCATCCTATGTAATGCTGAAACTGATAGTGAAATCAAGACTGAACTAAAGGAAGAAAAGAAAACACAAAACAATGATAACATCTTTCATGAATCTTTATGGAATTTAGATTTTGATGGCTCAATAAACAAATTAGAAGCAGGAGCAGGAGTATGGATAACCAATATAGAGAAAAATCATGCAGAAGTCCATGCTTTTAGACTGAATTTCAAATGCACAAACAATATAGCTGAGTATGAAGCCCTCATTTTAGGACTCCAAATAATCAGAAATTAGGAGGTAAAAGAATAGCAATAATGAGAGATTAAGAGTTGATTGTAAAACAAATTAAAGGTGAATATTCTGTTTACAATCCTAGATTAGGCCGATATAGAGAGACTGTACTAGATTTGATTGATGATTTATTGGAATGTAATTTCTCTGCAATACCAAGAAGGAAAAATTTACAAGCACATTCTTTAGCAACATTTGCTAGCACTTATAATTTACCTTTTCAGCCTAATCATATGTATACTACAGAAGTAAAACATAGACCATTAATCTCAAACAACCTCAAATATTGGCAGATTTTTTCACAAGATCAACAAATTTATAATTTTATGAATACTGAAGGTGACTTTCAGAACTGCAAAATAGACACTGATTGTACCATAGATGAAGATTTAGACTGTAACATTGATTTGAATAATGTAGATGTAAATAAATTAAAGTTTTCTAGACCAACTAAATTCAACCAATCAGATATAGATAAATTAGAGAGAGTAGAAATTGATGAGATAATTGATGAAGAATCTGATATATTAAATCTCAAAGATAATTTATTACCAAAAGGTTTAACTCCATTAGAAGATTTATTTGACTCAAATGATGTTTCTAGAAAACCCAAAATGGAGCCACTTAGATCTGACATTGAAGAATGCAACATAGGCACAGAATTGAAACCCAAAATGATCAAACTTTCCAAAGCCTTACTTCAACAGGAAAAGGAAAAATATATTGCTCTTTTTAAGGAAATCCAAGATGTTTTTTCTTGGAGTTATGAGTACCTTAAATCCTATGACACCAGTATTATTCAACATAAAATTCCTGTAAAAGAAGATCAAAAGCCCTTTAGACAAAACTTAAGGAGAATCAACCCTGTTTTGATGCCCTTAATATAAAAAGAAGTGAAAAGAATGTATGATGCACAAATAATTGCACCAATTAGATATTCTAATTGGGTTTCTAACCTAGTTTTAACCAGAAAGAAAATAGGAGAGATTAGATTGTGTTGACTTTAGGAATCTAAACAAAGTATCTTTAAAAGATAGTTATCCTTTACAAAAAATGGATCATATTTTACAAAGGGTAGCTGGATCTTCTAGGATTTCTCTTTTAGATGGATTTTCAGGATACAACCAGATTTTAGTCCAACCAGAGGATCAAGCCAAAACAGCTTTTACCACTCCTTGGGGCACTTTTATGCACGTAAAAATGCCTATTGGTTTAATGAATGCAGGGGCAACCTTTCAAAGAGCTATGGATATAGCCTTTGCAAAGGAAATTCATGAATTCTTTTTAATTTACTTAGATGACATAACTGTATTTTCTAAGACTAATTATGAACACTTAGATCATCTTAGACAAGTCTTTATAAAATGAAGAAAGTTTGGCATCTCATTAAATCCTAAGAAAACCTTATCTGGACTAGAAGAAGGCAAGTTAGTAGGACACATAATTTCTAAGGAAGGAATTAGAATAGATCCTACAAGAATAGAAGCAATTCTTAACATCAATCCACCAATAAATATAAAAGAGTTACAAGCCTTCCTAGGTAAGATTAACTTTTTAAGAAGATTCATATCCAATTTATCTGAGATAATTAGAGAACTAAATAACATGCTTAAAAAGGATTCAGTTCTTAAATGGACTGTGGAGGCCAAAAAATCTTTTGAAAACATCAAACAGGCCTTAACCAAAACCCAAGTCCTTATAAGTCCTAATTTCAAAAAGGATTTCATCATTTTTTCATTTGCTTCATAACACACCATTACTACAGTTTTATTGCAGAAAAATGACCAGGGTTATGAACAGCCCATAGCTTTCTTTAGCAGAACACTTAGAGATGCATCTTTGAAGTACAATATTATGGAAAAACAAGCCTTAGCTTTGGTAAAGGCCATTAAAGACTTCAAAGTTTACATTCCATATTCTCATATCATTGCCTATGTCCCAATTGTTGTAGTAAAAGACATTCTTACTCAGGATGGTCCTGATGGAAGAAGAGGTAAGTGGATTGCCACTATATTAGAATATGACATAGAGATAAAACCCACAAAGCTGATAAAATGTCAAGGTTTAGCCAGACTTATGGCTGAATCAAATTTTCATGCCCTAGACATAAATTTTATTGCCCAAATAGACGATCAGGAAGAGATGGTGACTCTAGAGATCAATGAAGCCTTTTCAGACTCACCGTGGTATGCAAATATTATATTTGTATTACTAAACTTACAAGCTCCTCCTATTTTATCAAGAACAAAAGCTAGATTCCTAAAGCTTAAGGCAGTAAGATTTTGTATTTTAGACAATGTACTTTTTTGGAAAGATCAAAGTGGGATTTTATTAAATTGTTTGTTAAAAGAAGAAGCTGACAAAGTATTACAATAATTTCATGCAGGTGACTGTGGAGGACATCTATACTGGAAAACTACTGCAAACAAGATCCTGTGAGCTAGTTTTTACTAGCCTACTTTGTTTGCAGATGTCAAAAAATATGTGACCTCCTGTCATAAGTGCCAAATCTTTGAGGGTAAGAAAAATTTGTTATCTCTACCCTTCAAGCCCATCTCTACAGAAATTCCATTTCAACAATGGGGTCTTGACTTCATTGGAGAAATTCAACCCCCATCATCAGCCCAACACAAGTGGATTTTGATAGCCACTGACTATTTTACCAAGTGTATTGAAGCCATACCCTCTAGGCAAGCCACAAATACTGTCATTATCTCCTTCCTAGAAATTAACATTCTTTTAAGATTTGGATGTCCCCAAAATATAATTACTGATAATATAGCGGCATTCAAATCTACGAAAATGATTGAATTTTTCCATAAATACCATATTATCCTAGGTAATTCTACTGCATATTATCCTCAAGGTAATGGCCTAGCTGAATCTTCAAATAAGAGCCTTGTAAAGATCATCAAAAATTTACTGGAAGATAACAAAAAGACTTGGAATAAGAATTTAGTCAATGCCTTATGGGCAGATAGACTTACAACTAAAAAATCTATTGGTACATCCCCTTACCAACTTGTCATGGAATGGATGTTGTTTTTCCATCCTCCCTAGGAGTACCAATGATGAAGATTATCCAAGATTTACAAGTTGAAACAAATGACATTCAAAGAAGGATCAATCAAACTATTCACTTGCACTTGCAACAAACAAGGGAAGAAGTTTATATCAAGTCTCAAATTATCCAGGATAAGATAAAGAAATTTTTTGATAAAAAGACTAAAGAAGATGATTTTTACATTAGAGATAAAGTGTTAAAATGGGATTCAAGAAGAGAAGACAAAGGCAAAAATGGAAAATTTGATTTTCTGCGGAGAGGACCTTTTGTGATTTATGGATATAGAGGTAATAATGCTTTCTACCTGAAAGAAATGGATGGATCAGCTATGCTAGATGGACTAGTAAATGGCAGAATGCTGAAGCACTACTACTCTCCTGAGATAACAAATAGTTAGTATCATTTACTTTTACCATTGTACATATACATTGAAGATTTTAGATTAGATTGGATGTTTTCCTAACATAGTTGAAGCCCGGAGAGAAGGCCATAAGCTTTGAAAGGTAAAATATCATAAATACGAACAAGTGTAAAAATCAGAAGATACTTATAAGGTCACCATAGTCAAATTTCAAAGGCCGCTAGTCTTAAAGTTCTTGACATTTCACTAGGAAATGCCTACCCCAAGTGGAGCCACTGTTAGGGTCCTATAATAATAGGATTCATAATTTTGAATTGACTTTGATAGTCTTGTAAATATGTACATACCTTGCTTTCTGCAATTTGTTTTCCCATATTTGAAAATAATAATAAAAATGAAAAGAGGGTAAAAGTCCTAAAAGACAGATCAAAGGACTTATAAAAATAGACCCCAAAAGAAAAAAGAGATAAAAATAAGACCTGAAAGTGAGCAAGTCAAAATTCCACTAATATTTACTTTACTGCAAGAATAATGATTATGTGTAGATTGTCAATAAATGCCATAATCCATGATTAGTTAAACAAATTAATCTCAAACTTTTCATGCTTTGAATTTCATGTTTTAAATAGAGAATAAAGATATGTCAAATAGTATAAACTTGACAAATCAATAGCTAAGATAGAGAATAATTGAGGAGCTCAACAATTTAATCTGAGCCCTCGGATGAAATAAGGTTAGACTTAGATAGTTTTTATCATTTCAAAGAAAAATTAATTTAGGGTTGCAAGCCTAAATGCACCCATGAGAATGAAGTAAAAAATGTTAGAAATAAAGATGGGTAGGTAGAAAGCAGTTGTTCAAGCATGTAATAAAGCATAATTGGGAAAAATCACTAATTTCCCCTCCCCTACAATTATTCAATATTCTAAACTATCAATTAATGAGGCTCAGAGAATTTCTCTGACTTTTGTTGGGACCAGACCCAAGGCTCGATAACTGATTGGTTAAAAATATTGAATTCCTACACAAAACCCACATTCATCAAAATTTAACCTTTATCCATAATCATCTTCCCTTTTCCTAAGTAAAAACCCATTTATTACTTAGTAAAAGTGAAACCATAAATAACTAATTTCATTTCCTTTCAAAAATCATTCAAAAACCCATAAAATGCATTTATCCTAAGTTAAAGTTTGAAAAAATACAACAAAAACAAGCTATGCTTTATTTTCACTTTAATTAGAGTTAAAACATGTATTTTTATTCATTATATTATCCCTTTATTTCATATTAACTTCTAAATTATTTATTAACTCCCTAAAACTACACCCTCCCGTATAGTATTAAATCCTTTTTATTTTTAATAACCCACAAAACCCTCTACTTAATGTTTAAGCCAGTGTTATAATAACCCATGTGATGAATTAAAACCCGCCCCTATCCCATTGGTTTAAACTTACCAAATAAAAAAAATACCCCGCCCCCTATAGTTTTAAACTTTTATCAAAACGTTTAAATACTATATAATAAAACCCGCACCCGTAATTAGAATATTGGTTAATGTTTTAATTAAAAAACATATATGACTATTACCCCCCGCCTATTCTATAAGCCTAAGGTTTAAACTTTAATAAACACATATTCATAAAGTTTATAACTGACCCCGCCGCATATATTAGACACTGGACCTCACTCCCAAATCTCGATGCAGCTCTCAAAGTAGATCTTGACCATTCGCATGAGTCCTTCACGATCCGACAGCAGAAAATCCATATCGCAAATAAAGTTGCACGATATCCACCAACTCAATTTTACGTGAAATGGGTGGTATTCAAACGTTTTGCCTCCTCCACGTGGTTCTTTCTTACTGGATCATGTTCATTTCATCCAAAACTGCTTACCACCTAAAACGAATGCGATAACCACTCGCAGTTTTATTCCCTTTGAGCTCGAAAACCACCATTGTTGACTTGACCGCCATTTATTGCAGGTGCCAATTAACCCTAATTTTCCTAAAAAACATTGGAAATGCACTAATTTTCTCTCTTTTTGTGCGTAACCACTGTATAAGCTATTCCAACTTTGAAACAAGCATTTTCCACCATTTTCATGCCAAAAACCTGCAAACTTCAACCTGTACCTATTGAAGATTGTCGAGGAGCTTTGCATTGCTTCATAGATCGAAGAGACATCATAGAATCTATTGAAAACCTCCAGATACATCCTCAAAGTCCTATACCTTCATATAACAAGTATTCGTCCATAATTCGAACCTATTATCAGTGTTTAAAATACCTTTAAAGAAAAATTTTAGTCAGAAGTTCAAAATTATTCAAAACAAGCCTATTAAAATATCCAAAAAAAAGGCCAAAACGTATCAAAATTTGTGAAAAACCCTGTTTATGCTGTGCAT
Organism: Pinus albicaulis; assembly: GCA_034641835.2. Classification (NCBI taxonomy): domain Eukaryota; kingdom Viridiplantae; phylum Streptophyta; class Pinopsida; order Pinales; family Pinaceae; genus Pinus; species Pinus albicaulis. Next base: position 111,296 of record JAXQQM020082001.1, on the reverse strand, counting down.
TTTTTAAACTCTAAATTGAGCCCAGAAACCCTCTGAAGGTAGCCTAAACTTTTGTGCCTAATCTCAAATGACTTTTAGCCTAATTACTCATTGAAAAAACCCAAGAAACCCTTGTTTCTTGTTTCTAAACCAGTAAAAGTCTGTAAATCTTATTGAGAGTCCAAAATTGAAAGGAAAAGCCCAAGGAACAGCCATATTTTACCTATTTTCATCAAAGAAATCCCTGTCACAGTAAAAAAACTACTTCTGCAAATTGTTTAATCTTGCAGAAGTAACCAGAAAAGCCAAAAAACAGAGTTTTATAGTCCAAAAAGCCTCAAAATGCCTAAACGTACTCTAGCTGCATATTCTAAGACTGCCCTAGTTATAAATCCTCTACAACCCCCTATTGTAGATATTGAGCACACTCCATTAGCAAATGTTGACTATAAGATAGCATACCCTATTGTAGAATTCAATTTGTTGGAACTTCACAAATGGAATTATGAAAAATCTTTAGATAATGTTGAAGAAGTTCAAATTTGGGAATCACACTTGCCCAAATATGTGGTTCCAGTTACCCACTCATGCCTAGAGATAATTAGGTTATGACATCATCATTATATGCCTGAGAAAAAAGCAATAGTCAATGCCAACAAAGAAGTACTTTTCACCATTACTGTTGAATCCATTAATCAAATGTTACAGCTCAAACTTGATCCTCAAGCAGTTCCTTTGTCTATTGAAGCACTTACCAAGCTGTATATTGGCCTTGACTTTCCTAAAAGATTCCAAATCTTCCAAATATTCATGCCCTTACATGTAGAAATTCCTCAAATCAATCCTCCATATTCCACTTCAAAATTTCCAGAGGGTTCAAGGCATGTAATTTCCTTGTTATCTTTCATCCTAGGGTATTTTACTGATGAGCATACAGATGAATCCATCTTAGGTTTCCTATCAACTTTCACACCAAGAAAACTTCATCTATTATCTATGATTATGCTGGATATATTGCTGACAATATTCATGACCAATTGGTTAAATTTCCAATTGAAGGAGTGTTCAGATATACCTCTTTCATCTTCCACATGTTCTTGTATTTTCAAGCAGATAATTTTCCATTAACCCTTCAAAAGCTCGACATAGAAGGGAATCCTCTTTCAGTTATTTTCTAGACCTCTTTGATTAGGAAAGAGTCCACAAAGTTCACCTATGCAGAGTTTTTAGATTCCTTCATCCATCCATTGATCAAAATGTTAACAAATACTGAACAACCAAGGATAAATGATGAAATGAAGAGGATTTTACAGTTGGCAGAGCAAACCAAGACGGGAGATTGGTACTTGTATGAAAAGCACACTGAGATTAGAGTGTTTGGATCCAATTTGTTACCTTACAGGCTACCCAAATTTGTATCAATGAGGGTTTTTTCCTTGGAGTATATTAGGCAAATATTAAACTCTGATTCTATCCATTTCCTAGCAGCAAAGAATAAAACAAAGTTTAAATTGAAGATTCAAGTGGGACCATTCATTTGTAATCATAGATATGCAGAGGCAGAAGCATCTAAGCAGTTATCAGAGTACAGGTATGAAGAGAGCTTTCCTTGGAATTATGATCCACAAGAGATACTAAGTAAAATGAGGGTTAAGTGTAAACTGACACCCTACATTCATGAGACAAAACTAGAGATAGAGAAATATTCCAATCAGACTTAGTGGATAGAAAATACTTTAGTAGATGCAGTGAAGAAAAGTCATACGAGTCACACTTTACAAACTGCAGATCAAATAGAAAAAGCCACCAAGAGGGTCAGAGAAGAAAAAACTTATGCTGCTGAAACCACTACTGAAAATAAGTTCAAAATAAGATATAATAAAAGGCCCAAAACAGATCTAGTGGGTAAAGAGAAAGTAACCATTGATGTTGAAGAAACAGATCTCCCAGATACCAACACAGATGTTGCCACTATAATCAGAAATGAGCAAGATACAGAGAATAGAAATGAAGAATAGGTTGATAATGTTAATGCACAGTTGATAGAGAAACAATAGATATGGAGGCTTCATCCTCACAAACATATGAGGAGAAAGATCTAGATATTAGGGAAAAGTACAAACAGATCAAGTTAAAAAATGATATCTACTCTCAACATATGAAACAAACACCAAGTGTTCAAAACAGACTTTTTTCTTCCTTTAATTACTCAAATAAAAATCTAATCATGTCAATATTGCAGCCTATAGTGAAAAATCCAAAGACAGTGGCATCTTATAAGAAGATTGATTTAGAAGTCCAAACAAAAAAAATCCATGCTCTTGATCAGATATAATTTCATAGACAGAGTTCAGAGATTTTGCACTCTATTGTTACTACCAAAGCTACGAGTGTTCAGAAACTTTAGAACACTATCACAAACATGAAAGATCAAATGAAACTGGACAAAGCATCCTTATATGCTAAAGATCTTAGAATTAAATCTTTAGAAGAATTGGTCTTGCGGGTTGGATATGACCCTGCAAATGTCAAATAGCAGAACAGTTAGTGAAGAAGAAAAATGAGGACATTGCAGCATTGAGAAAACAACTTAAATTGCCATCAAGTGAACATCCTCAAGCTAAGGAAATAATACAAGGACAGAATGAGAAGGATGATATGATGAATTTTATTTCTCAGCTGACATCACAAATCAAAGAAATGGAGATTCAAATGGATAAACTTTTCCATGAAAAAGAAACACCAAAAACACCAGAAATTCCTTCAGTTATTCCTATGGTCACTATAGTTGTGCCATCAACTGTAGCAGAAGAGTTGGTACACAAAGAGCCACTGACTACTACAATGCCAGTGACATCATCTACAACATCAACTACAGAGTCATCCACTACCACAACCCACCCTATAGATGAGGCCAACAAACTAGTGAAATCTATGGAAGAAATATCACTTCAAACAAGTGAAATTAACAAATTGAAAAAGATGGTTGATAACCTTAAAAATAAAAACAACTTGGCTCAAATAAATGCCAAAACACATGAGCAAAAGGCTATTAGACTAAATGAAGAATTGAAGAAGTTACAGAAGGAATTAACCTTAAAGGAACAAATTTCATATGTGGAAAATCATTTATGGAACAAGATCATTGAAGCCATCAGTGATGTGTGGCCATCAATTCAAGTGATTTTTAAACAGAGAGATTTACTCAAAGCATCATTACAAGAAATTTAGAAGACTAAATATGAACTTGATAACAAACCAGAACAAGCAATAAAATTGATCAAGTTTCTTAACAAAAAAAACAAGGAAGAGCTAGAATAACTTGAGATTACTGACAGGATTGAAACTATCCTTGAGATAAGGAAAGCCATCACCAAGAAGAACCTGATGAAGTAGCTTGAGAAAAAATGTGAGAATATGAACATCACCATAACCAGGTTTATGGTCAAATTTGAGAATTTAAGGTAAAGAAGTTTGCCTAATATTTTGGTCATCAATGACAAATTAATGCCTCAGGAGGATTACAATAAAAAGATCAGAGAATTTTCAAAGGAGAAAGTTGAAAAATTAGGTGGACAAGGCACTCCAATAGGAAAATTCTTACTCATAAGTTTTGAGGACTTATTTTATTTGCAGCATGAGATAAGACACTTGTTTATCATTAAACCAACTTTTTCCAAGTATATAGAAGCAGATGAAAACTTCAGGAAGCTGAAGAAAATACAAATTCCAAATGATGAAGATTAGCAGTCATTAACAAATTTACTATGAAAGATAAAAAGGTAGAAAGATAAAAGAGAAAAACAGTTTGTTGGATCGCAGTCAAAACAGATTTTTATTACAGTAGTAAAGATATTTTACAATGGTTAAAGAGCATCCAAGTTTAAAAGAGTATCGGAGATTAAAGGGAATCAGTGAAAGAGTATAAGATAAAGTAGATCATATTTCAAAACCAACTTGAAATATCTAAAGCCAGCAAGAAGGACACCAAGGCAACCAGCTGCACCTCATCCATAATCAGTTTCTATTTTATTTGGATAGATAGGATAGCTTGTTGATTTTTTATGCAGTAGTCTCTATTTTGTTGTAAGGGTATTTCTATTTTCCTTAGATAATTCCTAGAAGCATTCTAGGATATTTTGTAAACAATTATGTATAAATACTTCATCTTTATAAGTATTATTGTGGAATAAATTGTTGAAGATTTCTATAGTCATTTTTTATTGGATTTGAGGGCTTTTGTGTTTCAAATCTCGAGTAGCAGACTAGATCAGACCAAATAGCATCATATTTCAGGATTCATGTGATGAGCTATTGAAGCGAATTATTTCCTTCTTGTCATTGTTTATCTTTCTTTGTTACATGCATCCATTATGTGTTCTAAATTTGAATGAATAAACAGCAGTATTACTTCAAGATTTGTTAAAAGCACTCTATCTTTATTGTTTATCATTTCTATGTTTTCTGCTAATTTCCAGAGTAAGGAAACCTTAATTGCTCCCTCTTTCATTTCACCTCTACATACTACTTCCCTTTTTCAGATCAAAGAACCCTTCATTGCTCTCTATCTCGATCATATCACCTCACCAAACATCCTTCCAATATCTTCATGGGTTATCTATTTTTCCCTGAAAACATTTGACTTCTTGACCTTGATCCTAGCTCTGTCTGCTTGATTTTTGACTCCTCAGCACAATGGACAAACATATATCCCACTATCCATCTCATTAGGTGATTTTTCCCACCAAACCAACCAAACCAAAACCAAATTGCACCATCAGAACTAGCCTAATATTTTATAAAACAAAGAAAGTCAAATCTTATAGAGAGAGCCCTCTTTGAACCCTAAGAAGGTCAGATCTTAGAGTTTAAAAGTTGGTCTGTGGTTACCTCTAGTGTTCTTAGACTTTTAAAAAAAAAAATCTCACAATTTTAGAATTACTAGAGTGATAACACGACCAATCAGAGGTGTATCGCATGGTTTAGTGTCGACATCAGCTCATCTCCGAAACGGTGCGATAAAGGAGGACCCACCTCCGCCAGCTCATTCGCCCTCAACCAACAGTGGATCATTGCAAGGTTTGGGTGTACAGTCAAACGTCGAGCTAATAGATGTGATAAAACCCATCACATGGTATGGAATGGTTTGCGAAACAATGTTAGAAGGGTTAAAAATTTTGTTAATGTTTTTCTTGTTTGGTTTTATGCACCGTGTTAGTTTTATTTAATTTGAACTTAGGTTTATTTCATATATGTTGTAAACATATATGTTTACAACACATATAAAGACTATTATGTAATGTAGTAAAGAGAGTGCAATAGGCCGAGACTGTGTAAGAGTGTATGCCGAGAACAAAAGAAGAGACTGTGTAGAGCTGTGTGTGTAGCAGCGAGTCTAGAGAGCAGTGTCTTGTTTGTAAAAATAGAACAATAATTCTGAAGGAGATTGTATTTTGTAGGATTCAAGTTTTTTTAATGAAATAGAGTGTTTTTCTCCATCTCTTTGTGCATATTGTTTTTTTATGTTCTCTGTGTTAGAAGAGGAATTCTTGTTTCCTTTATTCTTCAAGAATAATCAGAAATTCCAACACGGTATCAAAGCTAGTCCAGGCTCTCAGCAGTTGCTGAAGAAGCTGAAGGAAGAAGGAGTTTGTTGAAGTTTTGACCAGAAAAGTGGAAGTTCAACAAGCCAAGTATTTATCAAAAACAAAGTTATTGTTTGTTTTAAGAATACAGTCCAGAGAACTGTAAAAGGAAGTCTTTTAGAGACGGAGTTTAAATCTCCAACAGTGAGAAAGTTTTCTTAAGAAACGTAGTCAAGTTTAAGCATAGTTTTGTAAGGCTAGCAATGGCAGGAGCCAACACAAGCATGAGTATGGGAAATACTCAACTCCCACAATTCAATGGGAAGAACTATGACTACTGGGCAATCAAAATGAGAGCCATGTTTGCCTCTCAAAATTTATGGGAGCTAGTTGAAGATGGTTTAGAAGAACCAACAGATGAACAAGCATTTAATTCCTTAACACATGCAGAGAAAGATTTGTTGAAGAGTAATAGAAAGAAGGACTCAAAAGCCCTCTTCTATCTATATCAGGCACTGCATGAAAGCATATTTACAAGAATTGCAGCAGCAAAGAAATCCAAGGATGCATGGGATACCCTCCAAACAGCCTATCAAGGAATGTATAAGGTAAATACAACAAAGCTTCAATTAATGAGAAGATATTTTGAAGTTATTTGCATGAAGGATTCTGATACAATAGATTCATTCTTCACACTATTGATTGAGTTGGTTACCCAAAAGAGATCTCATGGAGAGATAATAGAAGAAAGAAGAATAGCGGAGAAAGTATTGATGAGCTTACCCTCAAGATTTGATGTGATAGTAAAAACCATTGAAGAGACAAATGATCTCTCAATGTTTACTGTTGATGAGCTTCATGCATCATTGATGACACATGAACAAAGATTGAGCAGAACAACAAACTCATCTTTGGAGAATCCCTTCAAGACCCAAATGTCCTTTGGAAGAGGAAGAGGTCAAGGCAGATCAAACTACAGAGGAAAAGCTAGAGGAGGAAGCCAACACAGAGGAAGAAACAACCCTGCAAGTACAAGTGGAAGAGACAGCAACCAAAATCAGAATCAAAGCCAAGGCATCAACCAACAATGTGAACAAAATCAACCACATGGACAAAGGTATGATAAATCCCAAGTCCAATGTCATTACTGTAAGAAGTATGGGCACTATGCCAATGAATGTAGGAAGAAACAAAGTAACATGGGTATTAGACACAGTGTGAGACTCTGAGTCAAGATAATTTATTCTTAGCATGTAATATGGTTGAAGAGAAAAATGAATATATATGGTTTCTAGATTCAGGATGTAGCAACCATATGACTAGAAAATTTTCTTTGTTTTCCATGTTATATGAAAATGTGAAGTCTCAAGTAACATTAGGGACAAATAGTAAAGTCTCTGTTATGGGAAAAGACAGAGTAAATGTTTTGACAAAGAAAGGAGAAAGGAGATCCATATCAGATGTATACTATGTACCTGGTATGAAGTGTAACCTTTTGAGAATTGGAAAACTCATTCAGAAAGTCTACAATGTGTTTTTGAAGATGATGTATGTACCATCATGGACATACCACCAAGAAAACATAGGATTGCACAAGTGAAGATGACAAGAAACATAATTTTTCTTCTCAAAATGAGAGCAGATTTGAAGAAAGGAACTCCAAGGGTAGCAGTAACACAAGAGACTTACCAAAGAGAAGCAAAAGCTGAAAACTAGTTATGGCATTTGATATTTGGACATGTCAACTTTGGAAGTCTGAATTTGTTGCACAGAAAAGGAATCGTAAAAGGATTACCATTGATTGAGAAGCCAGATAGCCTATGTGAAGGCTGCATCTTGGGCAAACAACACAAAGAAAGCTTTCCATCAGGAAAGAGCATAAGGGTAAAGGCATCCTTAGAAATAGTCTATTCTGATTTGTGTGGACCAATGCAAACGCCATCATTAGTAGGCAGCCACTATATGATGACCTTTATTGATGATTACACAAGAAAAACATGGGTATATTTCTTGAAGTTGAAGAGTGAAGAGTTTGATAAATTATACCACTTTAAAGCTCTTGTTGAGAATCAAAGTGGGCAGCATATTAAAGTCTTAAGGACTGAAAGAGGAGGTGAATATATCTCCAAATAAGTTCTGTGTTTTTGCAGAGAAAATGGGATACACAAGCAATTTATAACAAGGTATACACCTCAACAAAATGGAGTTGCTGAAAGGAAAAATAGAACCATCATGGATATGGTAAGAAGCACGCTGAAGGGAAAAAATTTTCCAAATGAATATTGGGCTGAAGTTGTACATTGTGCAACATATGTTTTGAATAGATGCCCAAAAAAGAGTGTAATGAATAGAGTTCCTGAAGAAGCATGGAGTGGCATAAAACAGTTTTTCACCCACATGAGAGTATTTGGTTGTGTGGATTATGCACACATTCTAGATCAACTGAGAAAGAAGTTGGACAGTAAGGGGGAGAAGTTCATATTTGTTAGATAGAGTGAAGAATCCAAGGCATACAGACTATATAACCCATCCACCAAGAATTTTATGATAAGCAGAGATGTGCAGTTTATTGAGGAAGAAGCTTGGGATGGAAGCATTGAGAAAATAGTGAATGTAAAAACCTGTTTGTCTCATGATGAAGATGAGGAAGAAATAGGTGAAAGGAATCCTTCATTAGTAGCACCACTGCCACCAACACAAGGACAACAAGGGACACCACAGGCTGGTATGAGAACACCCTTGAGAAGTGATGACAGTGCTTCTCCAAGCACATCACAAGGAGCAGATTTGAGTGCTTCTACAAGCACAAGTTCAACAAATGAAAGAGGAACCAGATTCAAAAGTCTGAATGAAATTTATGAGCAAGAAGCAAATAATGAAAGTATGAAATATTTATTTGCATTGTATTGTCATGTGGAAGATCCTATTCATTTTGAAGAAGCAGTAAAAGATAAGAAATGGATAGATGCTATGGATGAAGAAATAAATGCAATAGAGAAGAACAAGACATGGGAATTAGTTGATCTCCCAAAAGGCAAAGAAGTAATTGGATTTAAATGGGTTAATAAAACCAAAAGCAATGTTGAAGGAAAGATTGAAAAGCGCAAGGCCAGGCTTATTGTCAAAAGCTACAAGTATTAATGAGGAAGATATTATGAGGAAACTTTTTCACCAGTAGAAAGAATGGAAACAGTAAGAGAAGTGTTGTCCATAGCAGCAAAACATAAGTGGAAATTTTACCAAATGGATATGAAATCAACATTCCTGAATAGAGTATTGATGGAAGAGGTTTATGTTGAACAACCTTTGGGCTATGAGAAAGAGGCTAAGAGCACAAGGTATGAAAATTGAATAAGGCTCTATATGGGATGAAACAAGCACCAAGAGCATGGTACAGTAGGATAGATACCTATCTACTGGAAAATGGGTTTGAGAAATGTGAAGGAGAACCCACATTATACATCAAAGAAAAAAATGTTAAGATGCTCATTGTTGTTTTATATGTTGATGATGTGATATTCATAGGTAATATTGCTTACCCCAATGAGAATTTTAAAACAGTCATGAAGGATGAATTTGAAATGACTGATATGGGATTGTTGAGATACTTCTTAGGAATAGAAGTAGAGCAAAATGAAATAAAATTTTTATTTCTCAAGCAAAATATGTTAAAGAAGTTTTGGAAAGATTTAACATGTAGGATTGCAAGGTAGCAATAACTCCTATAGTGATGGGATTGAAGTTGAGCAAGGAAGACATTAGCAAGGATGTAGATCCAAGTTTGTATAAGAGCATAGTTGGCAACCTTATGTATTTGACTGCAACTAGGTAAGATATTATGCATGATGTGAGTTTAATTTCTAGATTTATGGAAAGGCCAAAGGAAGAACATTGGCAAGAAACAAAAAGAATCTTAAGGTATGTGAAAATAAAAAAGAGGTATGGTATTTTATACACCTCTTCAAAAAAATTTGAATTAGTTGGATATACTTACAATGATTGGGCTGGAAGTATAGATGATAGGAAAAACACCTCTGGATATATTTTTCATATGGGATCAGGAGCCATTTCATGGGCTTCTAAGAAATAGCCAATTGTGGCTTTATGAATAGAAGAGGCAGAGTATGTTGCAGCTACAGCAGCAGCATGTCAAGCAATATGAATGAGGAGAATGTTAAGAAATTTGTGTCATGAACAGGTAAAAGGCACAACAATTTATTGTGATAATAGCTCAGTTATAGCTTTATCCAAGAATTCAGTGTTTCATAAAAGAACAAAACACATTGATGTAGAGTATCACTACATCAAAGAATTAGTGATCAATGGAGAAATTCTGTATATAAAAAAAAAAATCGATAAAAATCACATGTAAGAACAATTTTTCCGACGCGTTTCGAACCAACCAGTGTGGTTCATCATGAGGACAAGATGAGAAATCTTGATCAGATTTCTCATCTTGTCCTGATGATGAACCACACTGGCTGGTTCGAAACGTGTTGGCAAAAATGTTCTTACATGTGATTTTTTCCGAAATTGTTTTTATATATAGAATTTATGGATCACAAAATCCAAATTCCTAATAATGGGGAAATTGTTTCGCAACATTGCAGAACATAAGTGAAATTTTCTGATATCTTAACAAAACCATTGAGGCATAACAGTTTTAATCATCTCAGTAAATGTCTGAGATTGCATGAGAACAATAGTTGTGATTAAGGGGGAGTGTTGGAGATAACCCCAACTGCAAATCTGATCAGAAGGACAACAAAATTCAATTTTGATGGGAAAACCGGAGGACAGCAGGAGCAGTATTGTTCAGTTTTATTTCTACACTCCACCATGTATTCAATTCTGGTTTAAATTCCTTCAAAACCAATTTTATGTTCAAAGGTTGTAGCTCTTTCTCTCTCATACAAAACCGTGGTTTGACCACATTACCTCTGCGCTTTAAACTCTTATACCTACCCACCATAATCGCCATCCACCAACCATACATTACTCCTGCACATTCATTTAAATGTTAACACCCCACATCACTTATGTGGAGCCCACGGTTCCACGTCACTCTCCCCATAGCCAATAGGAGTTCATCACATGAACTCTGTGTCGACATCATCCGTCTCCAACCTGCGCGATAAACTCTGGTCCCCACCATACCATGTCGACAGCCCTTTGACCAGTCAAAGGCATATCACATGGTTTAGTGCCGACATCAACTCATCTCAAAAATTATGTGATAAAGGAGGACCAACCTCCACCAGCTCAGTCACCCTCTACCAATAGCGGCTCATCGCAAGGTTTGGGTGTACAGCCATCCGACGGGCTAATCGATGCGATAAAGCCGATCACATGATATGGAATGGTTTGCGACACAATTTTATAAGGGTTAAGACTTTGGTTAATTTTTTTTGTTTGGTTTTATGCACCGTGTTAGTTTTATTTAATTTGAACTCAGGTTTATTTCATATATGTTGTAAACATATATGCTTACAACACATATAAAGACTGTTATGTAATGTAGTAAAGAGAGTGCAGTAGGACGAGATTGTGTAAGAGTGTATGCCGAGAACAAAAGTAGATACTATGTAGAGTTGTGTGTGTAGCAACGAGTCTAGAGAGCAGTGTCTTATTTGTAAAACCAGAACATTAGTTCTGAAGGAGATTGTATTTTGTAACAGTCAAGTTTTTCAAATGAAATAGAATTTTTTTCTCCATCTCTGTGTGCATATTGTTTTTTTATGTTCTCTGTGTTAGAAAAGGAATTCTTGTTTCCTCTGTTGTTCAGGAATAATCAGAAATTCCAACACAAAGCAAGAACAGGAATTTGATAAGAGGAAGAGAAGGAATACATGAACTTTGATATGTGATTCAATATGATCGAGGAATTCTCAGATTTTGGATTGAATTGAAGAGATCAAACACGTCATCTTTGCTTTTTGTCACAATCAAATTGACATATTTTCCAACCTTCTTTAGGGCTTTGTAATACAAAATACCCTGATCTCTCATAATATTCTTCTCTACCCTGAATACAACCATTCGTCCATAAGCAGCAGGTGCTCTTCGATAATCCACAGGGAGTCGATGCGAGATGCAGCAGACTGGATGCGGAAACCCCCTCTGTGAACATACACAAGCACACACTAGAATCTATGTTAAACTTTTGGTAGTCACTTTTACTTCCAGTATAACCAAACCTGACACTACCACCTGGGCAGCGTTCATTCTATAGTGATTATAGTTTCCACAGCCACCACCATGACCTTGATTCCATCCATTAGCCGAAGAACTGTGATACCCAGGTGTATCTACATTCTGATGGAATAGAGTTGCAAAATTTCTTGCTCAGACTATCACCAATCTACGCCCACCGCCTCTTCCACTAGGACACCCATGAACTTGATTCCATCTGTTATCTAAAGAATAATTATGATATCATGATGTATCGATGTTCTGAGAGCTTATATATGCAACATGTTCTGACACGCCCATGTCCTCTGCTTGTCCCAAACTCATAGTAATTGAAGGGAACCCGAATTACCTTTGTATCTTCTTGACTCAAATTCATGAAGGGAATGGCGCGGATTCAATTTCAACTTTCAGATCAAAGGGAATGGCGCAGATTCAATTTCAAATTTCACACCGCCTAGAATATGAATGGCGAGATTAAAGCTCATGTTTTGGTGGGTTTCCAAATTCAAATGAGAGTAACATACATTGTATAATCGGTACCGTATACCCTCGCATTCTGATAGTCTCATGGTGGCGGTGGCAATGAAGGTGGAGGCGACACTATCAAAAATTCTTCAGGGAAGAGCTCTTGGAAACCTTTGCAATGGAATGTATGACCATCTGTTTTGAGGATATGGTGCAAAGGTCACATCGGGCCTAGTCAATGGGCATGGTGTATGCATTAGGGCTATGGATATGGGCATGGTGGAGCTGCTGTCGGGTGCATTAAAGGCCCCATAGCAGGCTAGTTATTTGTTGCCTGTCATTATGGGTTTTTCAGTTTTGTACTGAGAAAATATTATGAACATCTTAGCTTATTTATTCATCGTGTAATATATGTAAAGACTGTATTTCAGTGTTTGGGTTGTTTTTATTGGTCAATATTTCTCTGCATCACAGCCAATTTTTGGGGTTTTATTCCTTTCATACCATTTTGGTTTCGCAATCCCTTTGATATTTTAGGGAGCAAGCAACATTTTAGTGTAGTTTGGCTTTGTATAACCATATGGGTATTTGAAAATTGCATTTTTTTGTGTTTACAACTTCTACAGATATGCATGAAGTATTATACTAGTTGGATATCCTGTAATTATATCGCAAAAGAATTTTGATATTCACTTAGACGGTTGATAGAAATTTTAGTTGGTCAAATAGCAAAATTTAGAATTTAGAGTTTGATATTTCCTTGTATTTATATACCACAAATTTCTACTGAACAATATAATATGAAGATAACTTTTATTAGAAGGAAAATATTTTTCATTTTCTTTTATTGTAATGTTTATAGACAGAGCAGTGTTGTCTCGGGTGTATTTGGTGACCCACACATCACAGGTTTGGATGGAGTGCATTTTGATTTCAGTGGAAAACTTAGTCCATCTACTGTGTTATCTCAGTCCAAACTTTTCACATGAATATGCAGTTAGCAGGCATTGTGGAATTGACAGTCCCACAAAGAACATGGATAAAAGCTCTTAGAATTCTCTTCTAGACTCATAGACTCATATTGCGCACAACAAAAGGATCAGATCTGAGCCATAATGGGTCCAATTTCTTACAAAACATTGAAGTGGATGGTGCAGTTATTCATACTAAACAAGGAGAGAATTACAGGTCGTTAGATGGTCAAATTTTTATATCCTATGATAACTATCAATCCCACAAGTTCTTGCCTTATGATCAATACACTGTTTTTCTGAAGGACGTAGCAGAGATTCATGTAATTGCAGGTCCTGAGATTCCTGACCTGAGGTTTGATGGTGACGTTGGAAATTAATTCCAACTGAAACTGAGCAGAAGGACAATGAGACTTCAATTTTGATGGAAAAAGGACGCAGCAGCAACAATCATTTTATTTTGTTTTTTTTTGCACTCCATCGTGTATTGAAACCCTATCAAAATCCCTACAAAGCCCATATTTTTTTTCATGGCCGTAGCCCTTTCTCTGCTGTGTAAAAATGTGGTCAAACTACGCCATCCCGCTTCATAAACCTGCATCTACCACATTAAATCAACCCACCAACCATTTCATTTAACACGCATTTGTTTTTTATTTAAATGCTCCCACATCATTTCGTGTGGAGCCCACGACTCCACGTCAAATCCCCACATCCAATAAACACTCATCACATTCCACCAAAGCCCTGTCATCAACTCTTCAAACCACGCGATAAGCAGTCCCCACCTCTGCTGAGTCACCATGCCTCTGACCAATCATATTCGTATCACACAGTTCTATGCATACGTCACCAAGCCTCAAAATGGATGCGATAAGTTTCTTGAAATTTTTTTAAATCAGTTTGAAGTCTGCCAGCGTGTCAAGCCTCAACCAATGAGAGCACTATCACATCGTTTAATGTAAAGTCAACCAGGACCATAGATGGATTCTATAATGCATTGAATCATTTTGTATAAAGTTTGAAATCTAGGAAAATACGTTTTATAAGGTTTTTAACCTTAGGTTTGAAGTTTTTATGTTTTATATGTTATATGCCGCGGCGACATAAGTTTTGGTACATTTTAATTTTAAACTTAGGTTATAAATATTTTATAATATATATTGTAAATATATTATATTTACAATATATATAAATATTGTAATGAAACGTGCAATGTGGTGTAATGAAATGTATGCCCGAAGGCGAAAAAGACAATGTGTGTAACATAGTTAGAGTAGTGACTGTGTGAGGAAAAAGATAGAGAGAAGCACTGTGTTTTGTAGCAGTCAAAGAAAAATCATGTTTGCATTATAATCCAGAACTGAAGTTCTGAGGAGGAATTTTTTTTGTAACAGCTCAAGATTTTAATAGAAACAGAGTTTTTACTCCATTTCTTTGTCCACAATTTTTTTTAATCTCTGTGTTTGAAGAGGAATTTTATTTTCCTCTCATTTGTTCGGAATATCCAGAAATTCCAACATGGTATCAAAGCTAGTCCAGGCTCTCAGTAGTTGCTGAAGAAGCTGAAGGAAGAAGGAGTTGTTGAAGTTTTCTCCAGTAGTGTGAAGATTCAGCAAAGTCAGGTATTTACCAAAATAGAGTTTTGTGTTTGTTTTAAAGAGTGCAGTCCAGAGAAGTCTTTTAGAGACAGAGTTTATTTCTCAGCAGTTAGAAGGTTTGTTTAAAAGAAACAGAGTCAAGTCCTAAGCATATTTTAGTAAGCTAGCAATGGCAGGAATCAGCACAAGCACGAGTATGGGAAATACTCAACTCCTAGAGTTCAATGGGAAGAACTATGACTATCGAGCAATCACAATGAGAGCCCTATTTTCCTCTCAAGATTTATGGGAGATATTTGAAGATGGTTTAGAATAACCTGCAAATGAACAAACATTTAATGCCTTAACACAGGCAGAGAAGGATTTGCTGAAGAGTAATAGGAAGAATGACTCAAAAACCCTATTCTATCTCTATCGGGCAGTGCATGAAAGCATATTTCCAATAATTGCAGCAGCAAAGAAGTCCAAGGATGCATGGGATACCTTTCAAATAGCCTACCAAGGTATGGAGAAGGTAAAGACAAAAAAGCTTCAATTAATGAGAAGAGATTTTGAATTCATTTGCATGAAGGAGTCTGATACAATAGATTCATTCTTCACATTGTTGATTGGGTTGGTTACCCAAATGAGATCTCATGGAGAGATAATAGAATAAAGAAGAATAGTAGAGAAATTATCGAGGATCTTACCCTCAAGATTTGATGTAATAGTAACAACTATTGAAGAGACAAAGAATCTCTCGTTGTTTACTGTTGATGAGCTTCATGCATCATTCATGACACATGAACAAAGATTGAGTAGAACAACAAAGTCATCTTTGGAACATGCCTTCAAGACCCAAATTTCTTTTGGAAGAGGAAGAGGTCAAGGCAGATCAAACTATAAAGGAAAATGAAGAGGCAAAATCCAAAACAGAGGAAGAAACAACCTTGCAAATACAAGTGGAAGGCGCAACAATCAAAGTCAAAGTCAAAGCCAAGGCAACAACCAACAAGGTGGACAAAATCAAGCACATGGACAAAGGTATGATAAATCTCACGTCCAATGTCATTACTGTAAGAAGTATGGCCATTATGCCAATGAATGTAGGAAGAAACAAAGTGACATGGGTAGTAGGCCTAGTGCTAATTTTACTAAAGAAAATATCAGCCAAGAGAATTTATTTTTAGCATGTAATATGGCTGAAGAGAAAAATTAAGATATATGGTGTCTAGATTCAGGATGTAGAAACCTTATGACTAGAAACATTTCTATGTTTTCCATGATTGATGAAAATGTAAAGTATCAAGTAACATTAGGGACAAACAGTAAAGTCTCTGTCATGGGAAAAGGCAGAGTAAGTGTTTTGAAAAATAAATGAGAAAGGAGATCCATATCAGATGTATAATATGTGCCTGGTATGAAGTGTAATATTTTAAGCATTGGACAGCTCATTTACAAAGGCTACAATTTTTTCTTTGAGGATGATGTATGTATCATCATGGACATACCACCAAGCAAGCAAAGGATTGCACAAGTGAAGATGACAAGAAACAAAATTTTTCCTCTCAAGATGAGAGCAGATTTGAAGAAAGGAGCTGTAATGGCAGCAGTGACACAAGATACATTCCAAAGAGAAGCAAATGATGAAAATTGGTTTTGGCATTTGAGATTTGGACATCTCAACATTGGAGGTCTGAATTTGTTACACATAAAATGAAAGGTAAAGGTATTACCATTGATTGAAAAAGCCAGACAGCCTATGTAAAGACTACATCTTGGGCAAACAACATAGAGAAAGCTTTCCATCAGGAAAGAGCATAAGGCAAAGGCACCCTTAGAAATAGTCCATTCTAATTTGTGTGGATCAATGCAAACACCATCATTAGCAGGTAGTCACTATATGCTAACCTTTATTGATGATTACACAAGAAAAACATGGGTTTATTTCTTGAAGATGAAGAGTGAAATGTTTGAGAATTTCTACCACTTTAAGGCTCTTGTTGAAAATCAAAGTGGGCAGCATATTAAATTCTTAAGAACAAAAAGAGTAGGGGAATACATATCCAAACAATTTCTGCGTTTTTGCAGAGAAAATGGGATACAAAAGCAATTTAAAGCAAGGTACAAACCACAGCAAAATGGAGTTGGTGAAAAGAAAAACAGAACCATCATGGACATGGTAAGAAGCATGTTGAAAGAAAAACATTTGCCAAATGAATATTGGGTTGAAGTTGTACATTGTGCAGCATATGTGCTGAATACATGCCTAGGAAAGAGAGTTATGAATAGAGTTCCGGAAAAAGCATGGAGTGGCATAAAATATTTTGTCACCCACATGAGAGTATTCGGTTGTGTGTCTTATGTACACATTCCATATCAGCTAAAGAAGAAGTTGTACAGTAAGGGGGAGAAGTGCATATTTGTTGGATACAGCGAAGAGTCCAAAGCATACATATTGTATAACCCATCTACCAAAAAATTTATGATAAGCATATATGTGCAATTTATTGAGGAAGAAGCTGGGATGGAAGCATTGAGAAAATAGTGAATGTAAAAAGTTGTTTGTCTCATGATGATGATGAGGAAGAAATGGCTGAAAGACATCCCTCATTAGCAGCACCACCTCCACCAACACAAGCAGAGCAAGAGACACCACAAGCAGGTATGAGAACACCCTTAAGTGATGACAGTGCTTCTCCAAGCACATCACAAGGAGCAGATTTGAGTGCTTCTACAAGCACAAGTTCAGCAAGTGAAAGAGGAACCAGAGTCAGAAGTCTAAATGAAATTTATGAACAAGAAGAAGGTATGAACTCTTTATTTTCATTGTTTTTTCATGTAGAAAATCCTATTCAGTTTTAAGAATTTGTAAAAGAGAAGAAATGGATAGATGCTCTAGATGAAGAGATAAATGCCATAGAGAAAAATAAGACATGGAAATTAGTTGATCTCCTAAAAGGTAAGGAAGTCATTGGAGTAAAATGGGCTTATAAAACCAAGACCAATTTTGAAGGTAAGACTGAAAGGCACAAGGCCAAACTTGTTGTCAAGGGCTACAAGCAGAAACAAGGAAGAGATTATGAGGAAACGTTTGCACCAGTTGCAAGAATGGAAACAGTGAGAGTAGTGTTGTCCATAGCAGCACAACACAAGTGGAAAGTTTACCAAATGGATGTGAAATTAGCATTCCTAAGTGGAGTATTGATGGAAGAGGTTTTTGTTGAACAAACTTTGGGCTATGAGCAAAAAGGCCAAGAGCACAAGGTATGGAGATTGAAGAAAGATCTGTATGGGCTAAAACAAGCACCAAGAGCATGGTATAGTAGGATAGATGCCTATCTACTGGAAAATGGGTTTGAGAAATGTGAAGGAGAACCCACATTATACATCAAGGAAAAAAATGGTAATATGCTCATTGTTTTTTTGTATGTTGATGATGTGATACTCACAGGTAATGATGTTTACCTCATTGAGAATTTTAAAACAGTCATGAAGGATGAATTTGAAATGACTGATATGGGATTGCTGAGATACTTCTTAGGAATAGAAGTAGAGCAAAATGAAAATACGATTTTTATTTCTCAAGTTAAATATGTGAAAGAAGTTTTGAAAAGATTTAATATGCAGGATTGCAAAGCAGCAATTATTCCTACAGTGATGGGATTGAAGTTAAGCAAAGAAGACAGCGAC
The DNA here is from genome assembly GCA_034641835.2 of Pinus albicaulis. Classification (NCBI taxonomy): domain Eukaryota; kingdom Viridiplantae; phylum Streptophyta; class Pinopsida; order Pinales; family Pinaceae; genus Pinus; species Pinus albicaulis. The sequence goes on along the minus strand of JAXQQM020082001.1, from coordinate 92,831 downwards.
ATGGATCTTGATCCAAGTTTGTATAGGAGAATAGTTGGCAATTTTATGTATTTGACTGCAATTAGGCCTGATATTATGCATGTTGTGAGTTTAATTTCCAGATTTATGGAAAGGCCAAAGGAGGCACATTGGCAAGCAGCAAAAAGAATTTTGAAGTATGTGAAAGGAACAAAGAGGTATGGAATTTTATACACCAATTTAGAAAATTTTGAATTGATTGGATATACTGAGAGTGATTGGGTTGGAAGTATAGATGACATGAAAAACACCTCTGGATATGTTTTTCATATGGGATCAGGAGCCATTTCATGGGCTTCTAAGAAACAACCAATTGTGGATTTATCAACAGCAGAGGCAGAATATGTGGCAGCTACAGCAACAACATGTCAAGCAGTATGGATGAGAAGAATGTTGAGAAGTTTGTGTCATGAGCATGTAAAAGGCACAACATTGTATTGTGATAATAGCTCAGCTATAGCTTTATCCAAGAATTCAGTGTTTCATAAGAGAATGAAACACATTGATGCAAAGTATCACTACATCATAAAGTTAGTGAACAATGGGGAAATTGTTTTGCGACACTGCAGAACAGAAGAGTAGTTTGCTGATATATTAACAGAACCATTCGGGCAGAACAGTTTTAACTACCTAAGAAAATTTTTGAAATTAAGGGGGAGTGTTTGAAATTAATTCCAACTGCAACTGAGCAGAAGGACAATGAGACTTCAATTTTGATGGAAAAAGGACGCAGCAGCAACAGTAGTTTTATTTTGTTTTTGTTTGCACTCCACCGTGCATTGAAACCCTATCTAATTCCCTGCAAAGCCCATATTTTTGTTCATGGTTGTAGCCCTTTTTCTGCTGTGTAAAATCGTGGTCAAACCATGCCATCTCGCTTCATAAACCTGCATCTACTGCATTAAATCAACCCACCAACCATATCCTTTACCACACATTTTTTTTGTATTTAAACGTTCCCATGTCATTTCGTGTGGAGCCCACGACTCCATGTCAAATCCCTGCATCCAATCAACGCTCATCGCAGTCCACCGAAGCCCCGTCATCAACCCTCTAAACCGCGTGATAAGCGGTCCCACCTATGTCGAGTCACCAAGTCTCTGACCAATCATATTTGTATCACACAGTTCTGTGCATACGTCACCAAGCCTCAAAATGGATGCGATAACGCATTGAATCATTTTATATAAAGTTTGAAATCCAAGCAAATACAATTTATAAGGTTTTTAACCTTAGGTTTAAATTTTTTATGTTTATATGTTATATGCCGCGGTGACATAAGTTTGGTATATTTTATTTTTAAACTTAGGTTATAAATATTTTATAATATATATTGTAAATATATATAAATATTGTAATGAGACGTGCAATGTGGTGTAATGAAATGTATGCCCGAAGGCAGAAAAGACAGTGTGTGTACAGTTAGAGTAGTGACTGTGAGAGGAAAATACAGAGAGAAGAAGACAAAGAGAAGCACTGCATTTTGTAACAGTCAAAGAAAAAGCACTTTTGCATTGTAATCGAGAATTGAAGTTCTGAGGAAGATTTTTTTTTTTTTGTGACAGCTCAAGCTTTTAATAGAAACTGAGTTTTTACTCCATCTCTCTATCCACAAATTTTTTTAATCTTTGTGTTTAAAGAGGAATTTTATTTCCCTCTCAGTTGTTCATAATATCGAGAAATTCCAACAAATGATGCTTTTATTCATTTGTCTATGGAAATGGGGAAGGTTGTCCTTTCACCACAAGTTCATGGAGTGCTAGGGCAGAATTATATGAATGCACAACGTCGTTTGCATGGGAATTCCTACAGAACAAAATGGAATGATCTCCTGGTAGCTCAACAGGTTGATGGGCCGAATGGAGAAGGTTATTTGGATGGAGGAATTGCTGATTATATTTCATCTATGCTTTTTTCTTCAAATTGCGATTTCTCAAGGTTTGATGCCAACTTTGATCCTATCAATAAGGTTTTGCCTAAGGTTTCATCTGGCTATTCTCGTAAACATTTGCCTGACTAGGATCTACTAGCAGAAAGAGCTTAAGCACCTGTGGGTACTTCTGGGGTACAAAACATTTCTCTCAGTGTTCACGGATTTGTATTGTACTTGATTGATAAGTAACTAGGGTAAAAGAATTTCTCCACTGTGCACATATTTGTCTTTGTAACTTTGTACTGAGAGTGGTAAATGGTTATGGTAAATAGATGGCCTTAGAGAAAATAGCCTCTTATCAAACTTCATATTTCAAATTTCCGTTGTAATGTTTAACGCCAGTGACTGTATTGAGTTTTTTCTATGGTTTTATTTGGAATAAGATATATTTCTTACCCACTCATCTTACCTCATGGGTTAGGTTATTTCATAATTGAAATATTTGTGATTCAATGCGTAGTGTTAGGTTAAACGGTTGATTCTCTATCCCAAAGAACGTAAATTATATAATCCTAATCCCCTTTCTGCTAAAGTTCTTATATTATGATAATTATTTTTTCCAGTTAATCACATTATTATTATAAAGTTTATAAATTCTAAATTTTAATATTATGATTTTTTTAAAATAATAAAATTTATATATGAAATATTTATATAATTTTTATATTTACGTTGTTGTTTTGAAAAAACGATATTTTAAAAAGTTAATCAAAGATTACTGCATGGAAAAATGAAGCGATAGATGAGAAAGCAACTTATCAAAACTATAGTAAAGTAATAATCTCTATTAAATATAAATATTACGTTATTAATATTTCAAATGAAAATGTGATTTATATTATATTATATTGATGTATTTTTTCCTCAGTGAAATGCAATTTTATAAGAAAAGTGTTTTATCCTAATTATATTTAAACATGGTTTTTCAAAATCTAAATGTTATATTTAAATAAAATTATGAAAAAAATAATAATTAAAATTATGTTATTATTAATTTAATTAAAAAAAATTATTTATTTTTCAAATATGGTTTTTTACTATCTAAATATTATATTTAAATAAAATTATGAAAATAATAATAATAATAATAATTAAAATTATAGTTATTATTAATTTAAGAAAAATAAATTATTTATTCTTCAAGGTGGGTGATAAATAAGTAGATGAATACTAACAAAAGGATGGTTAGGATCTACATGTTATTATGAATATTACATAGTACATGTGAATGGAGAGTTATTTATTGTTTTTATTGATGGTAAAGTAATTTTATTGTTGGTAATTGGAAAAGAAACTCTTTTTGTTGTTGGCAAATTAGAAATAACTTTTTTGTTGTTCGCAAATTGTTCTATACAGTGGAGACTATAGTGAGACTATATTGATGAGGTTCTTTGGTTGCTTTATATGCAATTATGGGGCATATGTGTTCTTTAGAGGTCTATGTTTAGTAAGTTGTATAGTTCAATTTCAAGGTGTACTGAGCTATCGCATTCCTAAAAGTAGATAGTTTAAACAATGTTCATGTTCATGAATTAGTAGTTTTTAGCCAGCATTATGTTAATAGCACTTCATAGCCACCATTACGTTACAAAGTTAAAAATACTAAGTAGAAAGGTTTATTGGGCTAAGGTTCTAGTATATTTGTTCATGTTTTCTTCTACTCATAGGCCCCTTGTCTTAGGTGTCTAAACTTTGTTGGTCCTTCAATTTTTCTTATGTCTTTTTTTTTTCTTATTCTACTCATAAGCCCTTGTCTTAGGTGTCCAAAATTTTATTTTCTTTGAATTACTCTTATGTCTTTTTTGTTGAGATTCAACAAGATGATGAGCTTAGTGAAAAGAGTCGCCTTCACTAAGTGGGCCCGCAGGCTATTTTTGGCGCAAGTCTATTTTTAGACATGATGATCATATTTCAAAAGTTGCAGGATGCTATTTTTCGATGGTTGATCAAGTTGGAAAAATAGATGAAATTCTATTTTTAGAATATTGGGCGAAGTCTATTTATAGATCGTCGATCTAAAAATAGATGCATGTCTATTATTATTAGCTCTTAATAATAATCAGACACTAAACAGCAACTTATTCTCTTGGAGCACTTTGTTTCAGTGCACAAATGTGGCACATCAGAGGACTGAGGGAATTGCGCAATTCCTAAGGGTTTATTGGAGCTAATGCATGGAGGACTCAGTTCGAACTCAAGTGGCAGAGTTATGACACAATTGGAAGAAGTAGTTATGGAGTTGTATTTAGTTTAACTCAGTTAGACTCAGTTGAGCTAGTTGTATCTAGTCTAACTGAATGATACACTAGTGAGAGTGGAGTGAAGTAATTAGTTAATTAATTCACAAATAATAACTCATTACTCAACTAAACAATACAGCAGTTAACTACAGTGCATGGCAGTTTTAGTGGAGACCCAGTGGAGAGATAGTTGAAAGGGAACGATAGACTATTTGTTGTGACTATAGTGATGCATTGATTGCATCACACACACATTGGAGTTGCCAATGAGGATTGCGCAGTCAAGGAAAGGGGAATTTGAATAAAGTCAGAGCTATTCTTCAGCAGGGATTGCGCAGTGGAGGCAGGCTAGAAGGAGGCAAAGATCGGTGCATGGATTTGCAAGATTGATCCTGATTAGTGTATGATGATTGTACTGTACTGAGAGCTTGATAAACTTTGTATGAGGATTTCCATATGATTCCATGTTACATAATATATAGTTGGGGTATTTTAGCTTCGAACTCGAGTTAAAAACTGTGTTATGTGCAATTATTTTTATTGATGCTTTACATGTGTGTGCAATTAAATTTTCCACAAAAGATTAACAAGTGGAATAGATTCAGTATCTTGCATAAAGTTAAATAGTGTGAGATCAGGTGGATCTCGGACATATGTATGCTTGGTTTATATAATTTCTACATGGTATCAGAGCATTGTTGATTGAAGATTGCAATTGTAAAGTGAGTTTGTGCTGGTGGACAATTCGAATTTTCTACAGAAGATTCTTGGTGCAGAAGTTGAGTATACATTGAAATGGATTTCAATGGGTTGCGATTGGAGTATGCCCTTGATGGGAGCTCAAATTACATAGCTTGGAAGGACATGATGGAGGCAGTGTTGGAGGATAATGGACTGAAGGAGTTCATCAATATCGATGTTCCTAAGTCGGGATCTCGCGATGTTGCATTACTTGACGCATGGAAAAAGAAGACAGCAAAGACGAGAAGGATTCTGTTGGAAGGTGTGGAGGACCATATTGTGTCCAGCCTTCATGGGAAAGTCATTCCATTCTTAATGTGGAAGGCTTTGACAGACTTGTTCCAAAGCAGAAGTGACCAGAGGAAGTTGGCGCTTAAGGACAAGCTCAGAAAAATAAAAATGGAGAGAGGCGACAGTATTCCAAAATACCTCACGAAGTTTGTCCACTACAAGGATGAATTGGGAAGTGTGGGGGTTATTGTTGATGATGAATACTTGGTGAGCTTGGCTCTCCTTGGGCTCCCGAAGAGTTGGCATAGCTACGAAGACTCTATCAATGGACGGGAGAAACTGTCAGGATGGGAGCGACTTTGGTCGTATCTTATGCAGGAGGAGATAAGGCGGGGTACTAGGGATGGATCTTCATTGAAGAATGGAGATGAAGAGAATTGTGCTTTGGCTGCCAAAGCAAGGAAAGGGAAGGGGAAGAAACATCCTTCAAAATCCGGTGCTAAAGGCAAGAAGCAGGATTTGTCCAAAGTGAAGTGTTTTCACTATCACGAACATAGACATTTCGCCACTAACTGTCCATAGAAGAAGAAGAACAAGTAGGCTGCTGGATCTGCAGCTAGAGAGGCCTTAGCCTTGCAATTTGAACTTTATTTATCTTTGATCGCATGCTTGGTTTCAAGCGGTATGGGATCAGTGTGGTATCTTGATTATGGTGCGTCTTTCCATATGACGGGAGACAAAGAGTTGTTTAGTGACTTGGAGGAGAAGGACCTCTAAATGCATATAGAGATAGGCGATGATGGTCGGTACAGTGTGACTGGAATTGGGACCATTAACTTTGAGAGGGAGTCCGGTAATCCATTCTTGTTGAAGAATGTTATGCATGTTCCAGGTCTGAAGGAGAACTTGGTCTTAGTTGCAATGCTGGAAGACAAGGGTTATGATGTTGTTTTCAGTGAGGGAAAAGCCTTCCTTCGACATAAAAAAATGGGTCAAACCAAGAAGATAGGGGTTTGAATTAATAATCTCTACAAGTTGGAGGTAGATGGCAGCGCTGCAATGGTGGGCAAAGCAGAAGAAATGGTGAGCCGGGATGAGGGCGAATTATGGCACAGGAGATTGGGCCATATTCACCATGGCGCTTTGAATATTTTGCAGCAAATTTCTACTGGACTTCCCAAGGGCACTCTTACATAGTTAGATCAGTGTAAGGGATGTACTATGGGTAAGTTTGTGAAGACCACCTTTCATGAGAAGGAGAACCATGCTTCGGTGATCCTGTAGAGAATTCACACAGACGTGTGTGGACCATTCTCAGTTGCTTCAATAGCAAAACATAGGTATTATGTGATATTTGTTGATGACTATTCTCGTAGATGCTAGATCTTCTTCATGCAGTAGAAGAGTGAAACGTTATCAAATTTCTATGAGTTCAAGGCATTGGTGGAGAAGGAGTCGGGGAAGCAAGTGAAATCTCTAAGGAGCGATAATGGTGGTGAATACATCTAAGGAAAATTCAAATAATTCTATAGAAAAGAAGGAATTTGAAGAGAACTCATAGCACCTCATAACCCACAGCAGAATGGGGTCGCAGAGAGGAAGAAAAAAATGGTCGTGGGTGCTGCACAAGCTATGCTTGAAAGGGAGCTAGACTTGCATGTAGTGAAGGATCTACCTATTCCGAAAGATGAGCCTCCAGATGTGGATCAGCCATAAGAGGAGATTCATGGAGTGGAGGAGTCCACTCATGCAGAACCAAACATCAGACAAGGCAGAAAGTGTACCACAGAAGCTGAGAGACTGAAGCTTGATGCGGCACAGAATGTAGGAGTCCCTACATCACAGTGCAGAGAGAGACAGTCACCTGACCGATTTACTGGATACATGGCTCTTATGAGAAAGTGTATCGTGACAGAGCCATGTTCTTTCGAAGAAGCAGTGCAGGATCCCACATGGGTAAATGCCATGGTGGAGGAGTATGACTCCATTGTCAGAAACAGTGCTTAGGAGATTGTTCCAAGGCCAGTGGGAAAATCAGTTGTAGGATCAAGATGGATCTACAAGGTAAAGCAAGCTGCTAATGGGAGTGTTGAGAAGTATAAGGCATCTACAGATTGAGTGGATTGACTATGAAGAAACCTTTGCACCTGTCTCACAGTATTCTTCCATAGAGACCATCCTTGCTCTCTCAGCGCATATGGGTTGGCACATTCATCAGATGGATGTGAAGACTGCGTTCTTTAATGGGATCATTGAGGAAGAGGTGTACATTGAGTAGCTTGAAGGATTTGAGATCTTCAGCGGCAAGTCACATGTGTGCAGGCTCAAAAGAGCGTTGCATGGGCTAAAACAAGCACCCCGTGCTTGGTACACTCGAATCAATAGCTATTTCACTGGACTTGGCTTCACCAAGAGTGAGGTGGATGCAAACCTATACCAGATTGTGGTGGAGGGTAAGCTTTTAATCATTGTACTTTATGTTGATGATTTAATACTAAAAAGTGATGAGCAATTGATACACTCATGCAAGGTAGATCTTTCAAAGGAGTTTGAGATGAAAGATTTGGGCCTCCTTCATTATTTCCTTGGATTGGAAATATGGCAGTGGGAAGGTGAACTATTTGTGTCTCAAGGAAATTATGCTTGGGAGATACTGGAGAAGTTTCACATGCAAGGCTGCAAGCCTATTGACACTCCTCTTCCAAGAAATTGGAAGAAAGAGGATGCTACATCGACAGAGGTAGTGGATGCCACTGTTTATCGACAATTGGTGGTTTTTCTCATGTATTTTTTCAATACAAGACCAGACATATAATATGCGGTGAACCAGCTTTCACAAGCGATGGTTAAGCCTACCAAGCTCTTTTGGAAGGCAGGCAAGCATGTCCTGAGATATCTCAGGGGCACATCTGAGTATGGTTTATGGTATAGACAGACGAATGAGGTGAAGTTGCATGGCTTCATGGATGCATATTGGGCAGGAAGCCCAACAGACAGAAAGAGCACATCAAAGGGGATTTTCAGTATTGGATCTACGACAGTTTCTTGGTACAACAGGAAACAAAGATCTATGGCACTTAGTTCAGCAGAACAGGAATACATGGCAGTAAGTCAAGCTTCATGTGAGGCTATCTGAATGAGGAAGATCCTGGTTGGTTTTTTCAGTTCACATTTAGATCCCACAGTGATACATTGTGATAATCAGAGTTGGATTAAACTCTCGGTTAATCCTGTGTTTCATGATAGATCTAAACATATTGATATCTAGTATCATCATATCATAGATTGTGTGTAGCAGAAGATCATGTTGCTTCAGTACATTCCTATAGAGGATCAGGATGCAGATATTCTGACAAAGGCGCTCACCAGGAGAAAATTCGAATACCATAGAGGCAGGATCAGGGTTAAGTATAATCCCTATCTTGTTGAGATGGAGTGTTGAGATTCAACAAGATGATGAGCTTAGTGAAAAGAGTCACCTTCACTAAGTGGGCCCGCACGCTATTTTTGGCGCAAGTCTATTTTTAGACTATGTCTATTTTTAGACATGATGATCATATTTCAGAAGTTGCAGGATGCTATTTGTGGATGGTTGATCAAGTTGGAAAAATAGATGATATTCTATTTTCATAATATTGGGCAAAGTCTATTTATAGATTGTCGATCTAAAAATAGATGCATGTCGATTATTATTATCTCTTAATAATAATCAGACACTAAACAACAACTTATTCTCTTGGAGCACTTTGTTTCAGTGCACAGATGTGCCACATCAGTGGAATGAGGGAATTACACAATTCCCAAGGGTTTACTGAAGCTAATGCATGGAGGACTCAGTTAGAACTCAAGTGGCAGAGTTATGACACAGTTGGAAGAAGTAATTATGGAGTTGTATTTAGTTTAACTCAGTTAGACTGAGTTGAGCTAGTTGTATGTAGTCTAACTGAATGATACACTAGTGAGGGTGGAGTGAATTAATTAGTTAATTAATTTACAAATAATAACTCATTAATCAACTGAACAATACAACAATTAACTACAGTGCATAGCAGTTTCAGTGGAGACCCAGTGGAGAAATAGGTGAAAGGGAAAGATAGACTATCTGTTGTGACTATAGTGATGCATTGATTGCATCACACACACATTGGAGTTTCCAATGAGGATTGAGCAGTCAAGGCAAGGGGAATTCGAATTCATTCAGAGCTATTCTTCAGTAGGGATTGCACAATGGAGGCAGGCTAGTAGGAGGCAAAGATCTGTGCACGGATTTGCAAGATTGGTCCTGATTAGTGTATGATGATTGCACTGTACTGAGAGCTTGATAAGCTTTGTGTGAGGATTTTCATATGATTCCATGTTACATAATATATAGTTGGGGTTTTCAGATTCAGGCTTTCCCAGTTAAAAAATGTGTTATGTGCAATTATTTTTATTGATGCTTTACATGTGTGTGCAATTAAATTTTCCACAAAATATTAACAAGTGGAATAGATTTAGTATCTTGCATAAAGTTAAATAGTGTGAGATTAGGTGGATCTCAGACATATGCATGCTTAGTGCATATAATTTCTACATTTTTGTTTTTTTGTTTCCTCCAATCCAACATTGCCCTTTCCAATTGAGGAATTTGGTGAGGTAGTTTCCTCATAAGCCCTTGTCTTAGGTGTCCAAACTTTGTTTTTCCTTCAATTACTCTTATCTCTTTTTGTTTTTTGTTTCCTCCAATCAAAAATTGCCCTTCTTTCATCCAATTGAGGAATTTGAGGAAAGAAACAAGACATTGGTATTCTAATTTTGGTATATATCAACCAATAATATAGGTCAAAATTTTTCCATGTCTAGAGGAAAAGGAGGTTGAAACTATAATATGAGACATTCCACCTAACTCAGTTATCAGTACAAAATTTAGCCATTTTCAAATACAAATAGTCAAATATAGTAGCACTCCCTCCCCACTCCATCCCTAGTTTAGCAAGAATTAAGTAAGCCATCCCTAAGCCATCTTCCATACCCCAATTTAGCAGGAATTGAGTAATTAAGTAAGCCATCCCCAAGCCATCCCCCATCCCCAGTTTAGCAAGAATTAAGTAAGCAGGTATGATGAAAAGCTATGATAGGGAGATTATTTATATCAAATGAAGAGGTATTAGGACAAAGAGAAGAGTTATATCAAATGAATAGATACTAGATAGAGAGAATATTTATATCAAATGAAGAGGTACTAGAGCAAGTGGCTCATTAGATCTCAAGAACTTAGAACACAAATATATGATATATCTACTTGCAAATGAAGACAATCGTGCGAAAGGTAGCAATAAAATTTTCTCTATTTGGATGAAACTCAGAAGCTAACTAGGAAGTTTCCCATCAAATTAAAAACGATGGCCATGAATCTTGCAAATATGAAGTTCATAGATTTAGGAGAGGATACCTATTGAATATCTTCTTATGAATTTTTTAAATCAATCAATAGAATAAATATCTCTTATTTTATCTCTATATGTAATAGGCTACAATGAGAATATTGATGTTTCTCTCCGAGTGGTCCAAAACATTATTGCTATGTTATAAATTTTACCTTGTGAAATGTAAAGAACTAACTCATGCTTAATTTTATTTTATATGATTTAATACAAAATGACTTCACACACCTAAAAAAATAAAAACACTTTAAAAAATGCTTTGGCAAAATTATACTTTTTTAAATATCTATTATAGATAATTAATTGATTATTTCAATTATTTTATATGAATTTGAAATTTTGAATTATGTAATTTTAAAATAATTTTTTATATTTTAAAATGGGAGAATAAAAATATTGAAAAGCAATAAAATTTTCGGTAAAAATCACATTATCAGAGTTTTTTCTATTTACAAGAAGATGGTGGACAAGATGAAGAACCAGAAGATGTAGATGGTTACAAATATGGAGAACTAGATCTTGGACAAGATAAGATGAAGAACCAGATCCTGGATAGGACAAGATGACAAACCATATCTTGGACAGGAGAAGATGAAGAACCAAATCTTGGCATCAACTAGTGTGGGATGACAGGACAAGTTGAAGAACCAGAGCCAGATCTTAGGATACAACAATATGAAGAACTATATCTTGGACATGACAAGATGGAGAAATAGATCTTAGGACAGGAAAATATGAAAAACCAGATCTTAGACAAAACAAAATGAAGAACCAAATCTTGGTATCAACCAGCGTAGGATGACAGGACAAGATGAAGAACTTGATCTTGGATAGGAAAAGATGAAAAACTTGGACAGGATAAGGTGAAGAACTAGATCTTGGCATCAACCACTATGGGACGACAGGACAAGATGAATATCCAGATCTTGGCATCTACTAGTGTCATTCATCGACCAGTGTGGCAGTGTGGTTCATTGTCAGGAGAATATAGAGAACAAGATTTTGGCATCAACCAGTTTGTGATGATAGGACAAGATAACGAACTTGATCTTGGACAGGACAAGATGAAGAACCAGATCTTGTCATAAACCACTGTGGGATGGCAGGACTGCTGGCTGTGGAGCCTGATTTTCGTCCTGATTCAGATATCCTTGTTTTCAACCAGATGTATACCCCAGGAAAACTGTACACCATTGCAGCGGTGGGGTGCAGGGGGGGTTTTCCCCTCAACTGGGGGGTCCGGTGGCTAGCGGTCCCCCGACGGGGGTTTCGGGGGCAGCACCCCCAAAGCTAAAAATAGATGTAAAATTTCCTTATAAAAGTATAATAATTTCTAGTCAATCTAGGCCGTTCATTAGCCAAATTATTTGACGGTAGAAGTTATATTTAGTTTAGGGTTTTTTTCCCTAGAAGGCAACCCCTCACTTGTATGAGGGTATTGTATTGTGGTTGTGTATCGTGTGTGTATTCTCAGAGAGAGAAACAGATAGGGAGAATGTGAGAAAGAACAGAGGATATTTATAGCGGATCTGTTGTAGGTTGTGTCTCTTCATTTTGCTGGATAATAGAAAGGAAGGATTGGCTATTTGGGGTGGACGTAGCCCAAACTGGGTGAACCACGCATATCTGTGTCTCTCTGGTTTTATGTGTTTTGTGTGCTTATGTTTTCCGCATATTTTATGTGTTTCATTTCTCTATAATATATAATTTTCTAACAACTGGTATCAGAACCTAAGGTCTATTTGGATGATAAAACTTGCAGGAAAGAAGGGTTCCTGGTTCGAGTGGGAGCAATGGCAGAAGATGGTAAGTTTAGGGTCGAGAAATTTAACATCGAAAACTTCCCATTGTGGAAGATGCAAATGGAATATTTTCTGTATCAGAAAGATCTGTACTTACCATTGAGCGGGAAAAAAAATAAGTCGTCGACTATGACAGACGTAGAATGGGAGATTCTTGATAGAAAGGCACTCGGAATAGTACGGTTGTGCCTCGCAGCGTCGGTAGCCTTCAATATTTTGAATGAAACAACAACAAAGGGTTTGATTAAGGCATTCACGAAACTATATGAAAAACCCTCGGCTTCAAACAAGGTATTTCTCATGAACGTTTAATTAATATGAAGACGTCGAAAGGTGGATCTGTTGCAGACCATTTAAATGATTTTAACACAGTTACCAGTCAGTTAAGTTCTTTAGGGGTAAACTTTGATGATGAAGTTAGGGCTCTTTTATTTTTGTGCTCATTGCCAGAAAGCTGGAATGGTTTAGTTATGGCCATTAGTAACTCTTTCTCTGGATCTAGTACTTTAAAGTTTGATGATGTTGTCGATGCTATCCTTAGCGAGGAAATGCGACGGAAAAGCTCCGGTGAGACTGTTAGCCACCTATGAAATTTTTGTCAACCAAACAGGTGGCTAAATTGTTTTTTGAGCCTTCAAGGAATGCATCTCCTCCAAAAACACATCATCCTTGAAGGCCCTATGTGATCATGGTATTTTGAAAGATCCTCACTGTCGTTCCCACTCGCTAAGCCTCACTACCCATGGAAAATTGTGCTCAGAAAGTCCCCCATTTGCCCTTGCACCTCTGCAAATTTCCCTATTATTAACCTTTTTCCGACTCTTAAATTTTCCCCTTTTGTTTCCCAAAATTTCCTAAATCACCCATTTCCTCCTTAAAACCAAGTGAAGTCCTTTCATTTGAGTTTAAAATCATTTTTCCCTCTATCAAATTCCTCTTTTAGCCTTTAAAACCCTCCTTTTTGGCTAAAGATCACTCTTTTCCATATATTATGGCTTAGCCCCTTTCGACCAGTCCCTTAACCACTTCCCCACATGACCCCAGCGCTAAGACCAAGCGATAGCTTGTAAGGCGCTTATCGCAATCGGAGAGACAGACGAAAGCGCATTTCTGTGTTAAGCAAAGAAAAACTCCGATGCGATGACGTGGTTCTATGAGTCTCGGGAATGATCTCCACTGTTGATGTTATTAAGATCTGACGGCCCGTGAAAATTCTCTCGCGCGCTCTGCAGCAGCCCTTTATGAACCGCCAATGATAATCCCCACCATTGATTCCCGTTTCGATTCAACGGTCATCGCACCATCACCCAATCGCTAATTGAAAAACATAAACGGTGCCACCCCCCACCCTTTGCGATTGTGATCCTCCAATTGTAATCCCCACCATTGATTTCCCTTCTAATCCAACGGCCCACCCTTCCTCGTTCTAATCGCAATCACAATTCTCAGATGGAGCCACCTTCCGTTCCTCCCGATCTGCGATCCTCCGATGTGATCTCCGCCGTTGATCTCACATAAGATCCAAAGGTATTAGGCCAATCGCTCCATCGCTCATCAGAGTTTGACCCTCCCATCGCTTCCCACCGATAAGATCGCAGCCGTCGATCTCCTCCTGAGATCTGACGCTCCTCATTCAATCGCCCTCCATCCGTGACTAGGTCCCACCATTCAAGCTCATTCCGTAATGTTTTTCGTTGCATTTTCATACATTTCCCATGTATTGCATTCGAAGGTCCGAACCTTATGTTTTACATTGGAAATCCATATCATCCCGCCAAGCATTAAGATTCTAATGTTTACATTAAAGTTTTCCATTTCTCCTGACTTCCACGTGCATTTCCCGTTGTCTCACTGCATTCTTCCACAACATCCTTTGCATCCACCGCTCTCATCCATGCTACGCTGCCATTCTCATAGCCCTCCATAGCCATCCTTCCCATGCAAGGATTTCTTAACAATTTGTGTGTTTTGCAGGGTAGAGGCGGTGGACGACCGCCATTGTTCATAGTCACTGTTATAGTGGCTCAGAGCACAGACAAATGCTAGGTTCAGAGCTTGATATCACTGAGAGTGTGCTTAGAGCGTAATTTTTATTAAAGGATAGAGTTCAACTCTGCAAAACCTCTCCAGCACCACTAAAGCTCACATTTCATTGACAGAGATAGTCCTAAAGCAACAAAGAGTATCAGTACAGAGTTAAGGAGTTCTAATGTGCATTATTAAAGGTGTTAAGCCTTAATTTAGTGTTCTGAAGGAAAATACCAGATCGAAGACCTCTTGACTCACACGGAAGGCCTAATAAGGCCCAATGCACAGAAAACAATATATCAGTGTCACCATCAGTCGAATGTTCTTTCTCGTGAAAGGACGAAGTGCCCATACTTCTTTCATTCTATATCGTGTTCCTGAGAAAATATCTGCCCTGATAACAGTCCTAATGCTAGCCAAAAGCATTTGTTACACGGTATGGCAAACCTGAAGTCATTTATCTGCCTTTTTTTTATTCACCAGGGTACTGCAGAGTACTGCAACAAAGTACATCAAAGACATACCTGGAGTAAATTTCAGCCTGTCGAAGACCACTCTTTCTTCCAAAGAGTACTGAAGATTAATGCATGGATATTAAGACAGAATGGGCCTCGAGCCTCTTCCTCTGCTCTGTTTTAATGTTTCATTTAGTATTTCATCTACCCCCTCTGCCTCTCTTTTAGCTATAAAACTAATGAAGAAACTCATTGTAAGGGTTGTTGATTGGATATCTGCAAATTGTAAGATGTTTCTCTTGAGATATAGTTCTCTATGTAAAGTTGTAAGATATGCTGAGGAAGATGTTTTCAGACTGAATATCAAGTTGTTGGTAATGTTGTACATGACTGGTGTTTCTCTTTAATATGACAAGCACATTTCTTTGGATCCTGATTTAAATCAGCGGTGATGTTTTTCTATCTTTGCCCTTGTTTTCCTTTGTAGTTCATCACATTTCATTTCTTCCGACACGCATCAGAAATATGGCATAGGATTTACCCTTGCTTGGTACCCTATGTTTGTTCTCTCCATACCTTCAATGTTTTCTGCTATATATGTTATCCGAGGATTGATTCAAGCTAATTTAACCAGTGTAGTAGCTAATATTTACTGCTAGCTGATGTATGAATTAATGAATCTGTTCTTAGATGTTCTTGATAGGCTTTAATCGAATGAATTGGGATACTGGGAGTTTATAACACAGTCTTTGTCTCACTAGGATCATTTTCAATCATTGAACCTTTCTAAGTTCCCTTAAGTTGGACGTCGAAGCATTGAGAGTTCAAAGTCTCTCTTTGATCTCAGGCCTTCACCTTTGTGTTTAAATCTTTAATGTTTCCTTGTCCGACGAGTTAACCTTTGGGTTCTGCATCACAGGTTGTCCAATGGCATGTCCTTTCCCTGGATCTAATTCCTGAAGGGTCACCTTGGAGGTTTCCTTGCCTGTCACCTTCTTTCTTGCCATTTCATATCACACTATCATCTTTAAGATCCAATGCTTTAGATGACTAGCCCAACTGGAAGCCTGCATATTGAATAGCAAGTAAACCCTTTCTTGACTCCATTTCCCAATGGTATCAATTGTTCTTTGAAATCATCCCTCCTTTTCCTAAAATCCTCTTTGCACATCCTTTCCTCACATTGAACCCTTCCTTTCCGATTCCCAACAGCCAACAAACAATTAATCAAACAAACCCTTGCCTATAACTAGCCTAATATCTTAACAAAGAGCTTAAAAGACATAAAACCTTTTCCTATATAGAGAGATCCCTCTCTGGACCTAGGAGGGATAGATCCTAAGGTCTGAAAGTGGTTTTGATGTCGTCTCATCTTTTGGTATTGCCAAACTTGCCAAAACATGGGAACCCCAACAGAGACATCGGGTAATGCTTTGAGTGCAGAGTCTAGGGGAAGAAAATTTGAAAGAGGAAATAGCTCAGGATATCACAGTAAATCAAGGAAAGTTAGATCCAAGTCCATATCAGGGATAGTGTGCTGGAAATGTGGAAAAAAAGGACACCTGAAGAAATACTGTAGGTCTCGGAAGGGAAAAGAAGGAGACTCACAGCAAGAAAACAATCATGAAGCAAATGTGATAGGTGATGTGTTACAAGATGCTTTGATTCTTTCTTTCGAAAATGTTACTGATTCCTGGGTGGTATATTCAGGGGCCTCATTCCATGCCACACCTGATAAGAAATATTTCCATGACTATGTTCAAGGAGATTTTGGACAAGTCCATTTGGATGATGATAAACCTTGTAAAATTGTTGGAATGGATAAAGTTCTTGTAAAAAAACAGAATGGAAACCAATGGCTATTAAAGGAGGTAAGGCATTTTCGAGATCTAAAGAAAAATCTGATTTCAATTGGGCAGTTAGGCAGTGAAGGTTGTGTGACAACTTTCACAGATAAAAATGGGAAGGTCACCAAAGGAGCCCTCGTAATAGAAAAAGGAGAAAAGGTTGGTACATTGTATTTATGCAATGGTATTTCTAACTTTGTTAATTTTTTAACTTCCAAATGAGTAGATGCAACATTATGGCATCATAGGCTTGAACACATGAGTGAGAAGAGGATGAAGATTCTTCACTCAAGAAATTTGTTGCCGGGTTTGAAGAATGTTGATTTGTAGTTCTGTGAGAATTGTATTTATGGAAAACAGAAGAGAGTCATATTTCTTAGAGTAGGGAAAGAAAATAAGAGCAAAAAAATAGATCTTGTGCATACAGATATATGGGGACCTGCTGTTGGCCGGATAAATCGTTCTTGCAAACAAGACCGATCTCCCTAGTGTCAGAAGAAAATCTAGCAACAAACGAACAACTAAGTTTGTCTCTCTCTAAATATATTCGTTTTACAAATAAATGTTATAAAGGTGTCGATCCTACCTTAGATCCAAATTCTTATTTTCAGTTGTAGTGCTTCCATCGCATAAATAATCCTTCGTCGCAACAAGAGTCCTTTCGTCGCAACAATAATCCTTCTGTCGCAACAAGAGTTCTTTCGTCACAAGAAAGTGTCATCTTTCATCGACCTGCAATCACAGACAAGAAAATATTAAATAGCACCTGTATAACAAATATTTATAAAACATACCTATCATAGTGATCAAGGAATCTATGAAATAAACGATCAAACGACAGCTTATTGAAATAAACAATCAAACGACAATTTATTGAGAAAAACAGAACTTGATTGTATTAATCTTAAAATAACAGAAGAACCTTACAACCTTAGCCTTGATGTTCGAAAGGCCTTCCCGGGGTCCGAAGCAAGAATCTCCTCTACTTTGATAAGTATTGCACTCTTCCTCTAGGAGCATAAAGAGGTATGTGATCTTTCCTCTCAAAAGCTCAACAAAAAGAAGACTAAATCTCAATAACACTTCATCTCAATCACACATAAAGCTTGAACTCTAATTCTCAATCTCCAAAATCTTAACCCTTTGAGGCTACCCAATGCCTCCTTTTATAGATCAAATGAGGAGGTTAGGATTCCACCTTTGTAGGGATAGAATCCTCCTTCAAAGGGATAGACTCCTCACATCAAGGGATTAGTTCCTTAAGGTGAGGGATACATGCACCTTATCAAAGCGTACTCATCGCCAAAAATTCTCATCTAGAACCTTCTAGAATTGACCTCAAACCAACTTTTTGACTTTACTTTCTCGCCTTTTTGACTTTGAGGAGGGTACGCAGGCATTGCAAAGGAAAACTGCATTCTAAAACGCAGGTAAGCAATGTATTACCTGCATACCCAAGCTAGGAACGCAGGCAGGCCTCATGTTACCTGCGTACCCAAAGTTTCAGAGATTTTTAGGGTTTTTCCTCCTGTTTCAGGGCTTGACATGAGGAGTAAAGGTTGTAAGACTTGCAAAGGAGGTATGTATGAGTGTTAATGAGCTCATACAGTCAGCAAAATGTCAAGGTGACAATTTTTAGTGTAACAGATTGCCCCCTAAAGTGAAAAGTCTGAAATAGATGAAGATGAAGTCTGTCATATATGAAGAGTGAAGTACTTTATCATTTCAAGGATCGTTCTGTGGACACCCCGGTCGGAACCTGTAAAAAAATTTAATGCAATATATATATATATATATATATATCATCGCTGAGGTAGGCATTCCCATACTCAGATCAAAAACTAACTAAACTTGTTCTGATACAGAAATGATTTTAATATTACATCAATAGTGTAGACACAGCATGGGCGCAGCCATCTGTAATGAATAGTCTACAGTATAATAATAAAACTCCTCGCAGCCTGGATGGTGGAAACTAGATCCAGGGTCTTGATTTCTACTTCCCGAACTAGTACGATTCTATCCATGCGATTAAATGTGTCGAAGTTGAACATGGTAGAAACCACTTGATTACCAGTCAATGATGTAAACTGGTAGCAAGTGTGAGAGTAACCACCAGTAATGTCAATGGATCTCAAAGTACTCAGTACAATCCATGAAATGTGAATTAATGAGCTGAAGTCGAACATATCACGGAATCATTCGATCGAAGGTCGATGATGTAACCTGTTGTCGAAAGCAAGAAACTTGCCATTAAGGCATGCAGATTTCAAGGTACTGACGATTTCTAGATCAACTCCCTAGATAATGAGTTGTCGTCGATAGAAAGTGATCCGTCGTAAGCAGGCCCATAACACGAAATCATAGATCAAGTTTTGAAAATATATTGGAAAGGACTGACTCAGGGATGGTTAATAATGGATGATAGATATTTTTCAGATGAATGGTTTATTTGAACTGTCCTCTTGAACACATAACGACACTGCAGATGGCTTGGTAGAAATTTTCCGAAAGCTAATACCCAGAAACCGGCTGAAGACTTTCAATATGGTTTGATTAACTCTTAGGCAAAGGATTTCCCAACCCAGGTGGACAAAAGTGTCGTGTTCAAGAGTGGTTAACTGGATTTTCGAAAAATCAAAATACAACAAACAAGTCCATTTTTCTCTCTTTTCCCCCACCATTTGTGGCAAGTACCTCTTTATTTTTAACAAGCTTGAGGAGGATAACATTTTCTTGTATATAAGCTCATCCTTCGGATGAGTCCAACTTAGTTTAAGATTCGAACCCTAAGAAGGAGTGGTTCGTTCCTATTAAAAATTAAACAGGTCCTTTACTGTTAAATTTTAACGAGTCCAGTATAGGAGAAATTCAGTGTTTTTCAATTTTAGGGAGTCAGAAGAAAAAACTTAAGAAAAATCCATGGGTGTACTTTTTCGTAAATTTAGTCTCTCGAGCCCGAAAAAGGAAAAAATAATGCGAGAGAGAACTCTATTGACCGTAATTAGTCAACGTATACCTTTTTCGTAAATAGTCCATTTCAGTCCGTAAAAGGGGTAAACTTATACTGAAGGGACGATCATTCATTTACTTTAACGAGTTTGAATAGTCAAGTACTCGGCAATATTTTCATTTTTAGAGAGTCTGAAAAGGGCTTAAAAGATAACTCCAGGGTTTCGCTTTTTCGTAATTTTCAAGAGTCTGAAAAAGTGATAAAAGTATACTCAGTAGTTTCGCTTTTTCTGTAAATTTTAACGAGTTCGAAAAAGGGATAAAAATATACTCATGGTTTTCAATTTTTCGTAAGTTTTAACGAGTTTGAAAAAGGGATAAAAATATACCCCTGTGGCCGACTTTCAATTTAATTTACGAGTAGGAAAAGACGGAAAGAGCTTGGCATTTTCATGTTTTTTACGAGAATGAAATATAGCAAAATAATCTCGGAATTTTCATGAGTTTAACGAGTCTTGAAAATAACCGAAATTGACTCCAGATAGGTTTCATTTTTCCAAAAGCTTGAAACAGAGAGAAAACTGTGCTTGATGCCCCCTAAGCGTAACTGCTAGAGTGCATGCCCCCCCAGCTTCATTTCATTCAACTAAGTACAGTGCTGGTAATTAATCGCTGGATGGAATGAAGGTTCATTTACGAGATCATATGAAAGACCCGACCTAAAATTGTAAGAAAATTATGCAAAAAACTGAAATAACTAACCTAAATATATGACTTAACATTTACGAGATCTAGTCAAAGACTCGACTCAATTAGGGGAGGATTTGTTTCATTTTTTAACGAGCTTGACACAGTAAAAGAATTATGCTCATGGCAACATGTTTCATTTTTTAAAATAGGTTGACACAGTAACAGGAACTATCCTCACCTACATGTTTCATTTTTTAATGAGGTTGACGCTGTAAAAGAATCTATCCTCGTATCTACTTTCTAAAATCTACCTATATAACCTACTGATTCATTTTTTAATGAGGTTGACACAGGAAAATAACTGTCCTCATACCTGATTCATGTTTTAATGAGGTTGAATTAGTAACAGGACCTATCCTCTAACCAACTGATTCATTTTTTAACGAGGTTGACACAGGAAATGAACTATCCTCATACCTGATTCATTTTTTAACGAGGTTGACTCAGTAATAGGAACTATCCTCATACACTACTTATTTCTACAATCTACCTATATAACCTACTGATTCATTTTTTAATGAGGTTGACACAGGAAAAGAACTGTCCTCATACCTGATTCATGTTTTAATGAGGTTGACTCAATAACAGGAACTATCCTCAGACCCACTGATTCATTTTTTAACGAGGTTGACACAGGAAAAGAACTGTCCTCATACCTGATTCATTTTTTAACGAGGTTGAATAAGTAAAAGGAACTATCCTCGCTAGCCACTGATTCATTTTTTAATGAGGTTGACACAGTAAAAGGAACTATCCTCGGACTCACTGATTCATTTTTTAACGAGGTTGACACAGTAAAAGGAACTATCCTCGCACCAACTGATTCATTTTTTAACGAGGTTGACACAGGAAAATAATTGTCCTCATAACTGATTCATTTTTTAACGAGTTGACACAGGAAAAGGAAATATCCTCATAACTGATTCATTTTTTAATGAGGTTGACTCAGTAACAGGAAATTTCCTCAGAAACTACTTATTTCTAATCTATCAATCTACTCTCTACAATCTACCTACTGATTCATTTTTTAATGAGGTTGACACAGGAAAAGAACTGTCCTCATCGCCGACTGGTTCATTTTTTAACGAGGTTGACACAGTAAAAGGAACTCTCCTCACCATCCACTGATTCATTTTTTAATGAGGTTGACACAGTAAAAGGAACTATCCTTGGACTCACTGATTCATTTTTTAACGAGGTTGACACAGTAAAAGGAACTATCCTCGCACCAACTGATTCATTTTTTAACGAGGTTGACACAGTAAAAGGAACTGTCCTCATGCTCACTGATTCATTTTTTAACGAGGTTGACACAGTAAAAGGAATTCTCCTCAGACGCACTGATTCATTTTTTAACAAGGTTGACACAGTAAAAGGAACTATCCTCAGCTGAGCTGATCATGGCTTCCAAGAGGTCTTCATTAGATGGAAGAACAATTCTCTGGAAGGAACACATGTTAAGGGACTGAAAAGGGATAAGAACATCACGTTCAAATAATCCCATAGAGTTTTCCATTTCAATTACTAGATCTAAGTCAAAGGAAGACGAGCAAATAGTGAGAGGCTCGCTTACATCGGTAATTGAAAACATGGGACTAGTTGCCACATAATTAACCCGTGGCGGGGTAGATACCACTTTTGAATTAGGAAAATTTAGGGGTGTCGGATTATTGGTAGTTGAATCAAGACTAGGGAATGAAATCTGGTCTACAGTTACAATATTTCCATTGTGAGGGAAAGACATCACCCGAAAGAGTGTCGATACGACAGCTTTCATTTCATAAACATAGTCTTGCCCAAGGAGTAAATTGAAATCCAAGGGACCTTGAACTACCATAAGATCAATACAGACAGTTTTACCTTCCAAATTAATAGAAAACTTAGGAAGGATCCCTAAAGGTTCACTAATGGTTCTGTTAAAAGCTTTCAGATTCTGCGTAATAGGCACAAGCTGTGGGGAACCCAAAGCTTTCCAAGCAGTTGAGGATAAAATACTAGCAAAAGCACCTTCATCTACCTGTGTGCGGTGTATGTCCCTACCACCTAACTTCACAATGATTTGGAAAGGTATGGAGGAAGGAAGACGAGGTTCTGTCAATCTATTCCAATCAAAGGAAAAGACCTCAGTACTTGGAGGGGGTTCTGTAGAAACAGGTGAAATGGCCCCCAGCGTAGAAGAATCTGATGTAACAAGAAGAACCTGAGCGGTATGAAGTTCATTCTCTATAGGGAGAATGGGATCAACCTAATGTGAAATCGAATCGACCACTTGATCAACTAACGGATCATCAACCTGAGTGATATGAGTTTCACTCTCCAATGGAAGAGTGGGATCGACTGTACTTGAAATTAGATCAATCACTCCATCAATTGATGGTAGGTTGAGAGAAATTTTATGGTAACCAGTTGGAAATTCTTGCTGTGGAATAGTAAGGTTTTCCAATAATTTTGAGGCTTCATCCATGTGAGGGAAAATGTGAGTTTGATGACTCCCTTTGCATAACTTACAAGGAAACCTAACTTTACCCTTTTTCCCGGGAACCTGACTATCACTAGTTTATGGATCAATGGAAAGTTGATGAGATTTTTCTGACCATACTTCCAAGACCTTTGGAATACCAGGACAATTGATAAGGAAGTGGTCACCCTTACAAAGCCTGCAAGGGTATTTGGGTTTACGATGCATATTGGAGGTTTCCTCAACACAACTAACACTTACAGCCACATTTGGTTGGTTGACTTCTTTCCTATCTTGCTTCTTCTTCTTCTTCTTCTTCTTCCCTTTCTTCTTCTTCCTAGCCACCTGGTTACTAGCGTTAAGGCTTTTACCAAGCGAAGAGGAAGAAATGGAGGAAGAAATATTAGGCGAAGAAGGTAAAGGGTCAATAGAAGGTTGGTGATGTTGAGATGGTGAACTCTGTTGAAATGAAGCATCTGATTGAGGTGAAACAATTGGAGTATTCGGGGCCAACGAAGTTGAAAATAACCATATCGGTAAACCTATTGTAAATCCAGGTAATGACAAAGTGGCCATATAAGGAGGACCAAAATTTCCAAAGCAAGTAAAATTACTAGGATTCTCATTAAGAGGGGTTCCTTGGTTGGTAAATTCCAGAGTAGTTGCCATTATATTCAACTTCAGTGAATTTTATTAACAATTCACACCTAACAATTAAAATTCACAATTCACACCTAACAATTAAAATTCACAATTCACACCTAACAATTAAAATTCACAATTCACACCTATGGTCTCAAAAAGTAAAAAAAAAAACAAATTAACATGCGCTATCAAATCTAGGAGCCAAACCACACACAAACAGTAACTTCCCGTACTAAAAACACTAGTTGGTGATGAAATCCAACATCATAGAATTTAATACAGAAAGGGCGGTTGGAACAGTTACCCCGACAACTTGCTTAATGAAACAGACTGGCACAAGTTTCTTCACAAAACCATCTCGAGTGAAGAGAACCCCCCAGAGAGTCCAAGTGAGTCTAATCGACGTCTGCTCCAGGTACAGTGAGATCTTTCCTTCACCATCACCTTAGGAAATAACCTTAAGCTTATGGACACTAAGGTTACCAATAGTAACAAATACAACTGGGGGAATAGTCTACAATCTGATTCCATGTGCAAGGGCAGAGTAACAAAGCTTAATCCCCTTGAAGGATCCTCGACATGGTCAATCCGAGGTTTACCGACAAGTGACCCCAGGCTCCTCAACAATGGTTAATACGAGGTTTACCGTTTGTAATGCATGCAGAATCTTCTATCTTTCCCAATGAAATGTAATTGATTGTCTCAAAGGTTCAGACATGATCTCGTGATTGAATTCTTTAAGAGAAGCTTCCCAAAATGTACCAATTACAATTGGATTTATTCCCTACCGCAAGATTTATCTACTTGTTTGTTTTAGTTGCTTTGGAAATTTAATTACAACCTATTCCAAAGCACTAATCCTGAGCTATATTGGTGGAAAGAGCCCTAAAAATGTAAAAATTACTAGATGAATTTTAATTAAGCGCTGTGTTATTTAGGCTGTTATTACTGAAAAGGGTAAATGGATATGAAACCAATGGTGTTATGACCCGAACCAAAACTGAATGCAATCGAATATGATAATGTAATCTTTTCAATTCGATGAATCCTAACTAAAGTAAGGAGAGAGTTTCCATCACTTCCAACAATGCAAAAAAATTGATCACTAAGAGAAAATATAACAAATTCTGTAATGCACTAATTTCATCAAGAAAAACTAATGCAAATCAATCCCAAAACAATTTTTCTTTTTGTGTTTTTAAAATAAGCATAAAAACTTCTAGATTCAAATCAAATAAAACTGATCTAAATCAATGATTGATTTTTCAGAACGTAAACTTCGCAATTGTAATCTATGCACAATTCACATGAAAAGTATGAAAATGTAATCTATGCACATTTTTCATTCATATTCTGAAAATGAGAATTCTAATTATGCAAATGTGATCTATGCAAGAGAATTCTCAAAAACAATCAAGTGCAAGCCAAGAAAATCAGGTGAGAGTTCCAAATATCAAAAAATAAAAACACTCAAAGGTGATTAACACTCATACACAATTTAGCCCCCCCCCCCCCGGACGAATGAGGGGGGAATTGTTTTGCAAAAACAAAAGCAAAAAGATTCAAAATTGTGAAAAGACTGAGACAAACCTCCAAGTAATGACCAAAGGAAATCAAATTAATAATTTCTCAAAAAAGAGACTCAAAACACCCAATTAACTTAATGGAGATTGATGAGATGAAAAATTGTTGAAAGAAATTCAGAAACAATAGATTTTTGACAGAAAAATATAGATATGGGTAGATGCTAAGAATCCTAAATAAAATCTAAACTAAACTGGAAAAAATAAATCTAAAGATTTTCAAAAATTTTAACAGGGTCCGCAGGCTTCCAGAAGTAACAGGTGCGGTCTCGCACTGTTTACTTAAGGAAAGTACGAAACTGCCCGCACTGTGCAAAAGAACAAAGTGCGGTCCCCAGAAAAGTTCAAGAAAAACTTAAAAGATTTCAAAATTTTCAAAAACAGAGAAAAACTAAGCTACCCAGGCAGATATCCATCAATCAAAAACTAGGAAAAATGTTTCCTCAAATCAAAATAAAAGAGAACCAAAAACAACAAGTTCTTTCCCTAGTGGAGTCGCCAATTTGTTGGCTGGATAAATCGTTCTTGCGGAGAAGACCGATCTCCCTAGTGTCAGAAGACAATCTAGCAACAAATGAACAACTAAGTTTGTCTTTCTCTAAATATATTCGTTTTACAAATAAATGTTATAAAGGTGTCGATCCTACCATAGATCCAAATGCTTATTTGCAGTCGTAGTGCTTCCATCGCATCAATAATCCTTCGTCGCAACAAGAGTCCTTTCGTCGCAACAATAATCCTTCTGTCGCAACAAGAGTTCTTTCGTCACAAGAAAGTGTCGTCTTTCGTCGACCTGCAATCACAGACAAGAAAATATTAAATAGCACCTGTATAACAAATAATTATAAAACATACCTATCATAGTGATCAAGGAATCTATGAAATAAATGATCAAACGACAGCTTATTGAAATAAACAATCGAACGACAATTTATTGAGAAAAACAGAACTTGATTGTATTAATCTTAAAATGTACAGAAGAACCTTACAACCTTTGCCTTGATGTTCGAAAGGCCTTCCCGGGGTCCGAAGCAGGAATCTCCTCTACTTTGATAAGTCTTACACTCTTCCTCCAGGAGCACAAAGAGGTATGTGATCTTTCCTCTCAAAAGCTCAACAGAAAGAAGTCTAAATCTCAACAACACTTCAACTCAATCACACATAAAGCTTGAACTCTAATCCTCAGTCTCCAAAATCTCAATCTCCAAAAACTTAACCCTTTGAGGCTTATAGAGCAGATGAGGAGGTTAGGATTCCACCTTTGAAGGGATAGAATCCTCCTTCAAAGGGATATACTCCTCACATCAAGGGATTAGTTCCTTAAGGTGAGGGATACATGCACCTTATCAAAGCATACTCATCCCCAAAAATTCTCATCTAGAACCTTCTAGAATTGACCTCAAATCAGTTTTTTGACTTTACTTTCTCGCCTTTTTCACTTTGAGGAGGGTACGCAGGAATTACAAAGGAAAAATGTGTTCTAAAACGCAGGTAAGCAGTGTATTACCTGCGTACCCAAGCTAGGAACGTAGGCAGGCTTCATGTTACCTGCGTACCCATTCTTTCAGAGGTTTTTAGGGTTTTTCTTCTTGTTTCAGGGCTTGACATGAGGAGTAAAGGTTGTAAGACTTGTAGAGGAGGTATGTATGAGTGTTAATGAGCTCATACAATTAGTAGAATGTCAAGGTGACATTTTTTAGTGTAACAAGCGGACCTCCCGGATTGGGACTGACATGGTCAATTTTGCGTCAAGAAGAACTTCGCAGATTCACCAAGAGGCAGCACAGGCCAGGATTGAGAAAGGTGAAGAAGGAAGATGAGGAAGATGCAACCTTGGCATCAAAGAAGCAGCCGAAGAAGAAGAAGGATCTTTCAAAGATCAAGTGCTTCTAGTGTGGTGAAATGGGACATTTTTCCAGCCACTGTCCGGAGAAGAAAAGGGACAAGGAAGCATCCTCTTCCAAGGCAGCTGTGGCAGATGATGGGTCAGGAGATGATGCAGCCATGAGTGCTCATGAAACACGGAGGTGGGGTGACATGGACATGTAAAGGAGCTACATAGAAGAAGGTGGGATCCTTGAGCAACTCATCTCTTGGATCACATGCGAGCTCTGACAACCTTAAAGCGATGGTGGGAGAAGTAGAGCGGTGTGTGCATAGATCCACAGGATGATAGAGGCACAAACGGTCTCAAGGCTGAAGGGGTAGCGGCGGCTTAGAAGCGGTAGCAACCACCGAGAGGCTAATGTGAACTTAGTAGTGCGGTGACGCAAAAGGCTTTGAAGGGATAATACGGTGTAAGAACGCGTGAGAGATTTCATCACAAGGAGCTGATATGACTTCAGTAGTGTAGAGGGAGTTTGATTACGCAGGAAGAGTTGTAGTTGTGCATCATTCTTTAGATGCCAACATATATCTATAGCCTATGGAGCTTCAATGATGAGGATTTAGCCCATTAGACTTGTTTTTCAAAGATTGGGCAGGAGATTCAATTGTTTCTCTCAACAACTGAAGTTGCAATGTAGCAGATCAAAGGTGGCAGTGCTATGAGCAGCATAGATGCAACATATTGAGAGGGAGCTACAATAAATAAGTTTCAATGGCAGTGGTAGAGTCATGGGAAGCAATATAGAATGGCAAAAACAATGTAGAGTTAAGTGGCAGAAGGCCAAGAATCAATAGCACATAACTAGTGCCCAAAATCATGTAATGCATAAGTGTGATGTATTGATAGAGCACACCATTGATGCTAAGAGGGAGTTTTGATATTTTTTGTATTTTGGGTAGAATAGGGTTTTCTCTAGCTCCCAAAATTTGTGTAGGGACTAGATTTCACCTGATCTATAAGACCCAGAAATGGATTTCGGAAATTTCATCTGGTTTAGGAGATATTAAATTAATTATTTATTTTAAGTGTATTTCCTAAGTTAAAACTTAGGTAACTTAAATAATTAAAGTGAATTTAATTAAACATGAAATTGTCTAAAGTCACATGGATCAAGCCTTATTTTAATATGATCCATGATTAAATATTTGATTATGGTCATTGATGTGTCAATGAGAAAAGTATAAAGGAAAGGCTTGGTGTCATTTGTAAAGACACAGAGGCAGAGCACTAAAGCTATGTTGAGATTATAGGGAAGGGTTTGCTAAGAATACTCAGAAGTGTTTCAGCTTCAGAGAGGGGAATTTAGACAAAGGGGATGATCTAATCCTGAGGTCTAGAATACACAAGAGGCAGAGATCATCTCAAGGACAACGTAGAGGAAGGAAACAGTAGCAGCAACAAGGACAACGCAGTCTCTCTAAGGACATTGTGATTTTTAGCAGGAAACCCTCTCGAGTTACACAAAGACCCTTTAGGGGTAGCATAGTGACTGTTTCATCTATTCTAGGGTAACACATCCCCTTCCAGAGCATCGCTAAGGGTTTGGGGGACTTCAGAAGCTGATGAAGAGGCTTGCAGGGGCAGCGCTAGGGTTTCTATGCCCTAATCTTGGATGAGTTCTATAAATCCCATTTGAGGGTATGGATGAGTCATTATTTTGGCCCTAGATCATCCAATGAGTTGTAGATCTAGTGTTTTCTCTGTTGGATTTTCCAGATCTTGAACCTAGATTTGTGTATTTAGAAATATTTTTAATAATAGAACCCTTCATTAGCGAGAGACCAGTTTTCCCACATTCGGTTTTTTTGGGGACTATTTGTCTAGAAATAAATGTGTCACTTTGTTAATGTGTGCATGTGCTTATTCTAGATCTAGATTGGTAGAGATCTATTATATGTTTTTCTTCGATTTTAACTTGAATTTATTCGGTTAATAACTTGTCTAAGTAGGAGGATCATAATCGGATTAACATTAACAATTTCTGTATAAAGTATAAGATTTAGAAATTTCTACACCAATAACAAGTAAGAACACAAGTAGTTTGAAACAAGCATTCCAAAGCTCTGAATTAAGGCATCCCCTTTCCCCTGATTTATGAGACATGAACAAAAAAATTGTCAATAGGATATTCCTTTAGAAACCTCTCGACATTCCAAAAGTAACTGTGTGTAGTAATATGATATTATGAATGTAAACTCTGTATTATAAAGCACATTAACTTGAAAAATATTCCAGAGGACAATATTTTTCATAGATATTCATTCTCGCTCTTTCTTCGATTATTAAATTATTTTTCCAGTGAGGTTGAAATTTGTCAAAATTCCTTAGTATAGTTATGCATAAATCCTATTGTAGTATCGTTGTTTGTTTCTCGTACTTGATTAACTTATACAAGTTATTTTTAGAAATTATATTTAGAAAATACCAAAGTAAACACAACTAACATCCTACAGATGTAGATCATTTACTGAATATTATGCTCATTCAACAAAGTGACACACTGATTTTTGGATAGAAGTCCCTGGAAAAACCTAAAGAGGGAAAACTGATGCAATAGATATGAGGGTTTATTATTATTAAGTAGAGTATGAGTAGATAAAATATGGGCACCAAATATGGTTAAATCGAAAGAGAAAAAGTAGATCTATAGCTAAATTTTTGTTTAAAGAACAAGATTCTGACTGATCCACACCCTCAAACAGGATTTACAAGGCTCAATTCAATTCTGGCCATAGAAACCCCAACGTCGTCCCTAAAGCCCTAGATTCAGCCCTACTAGGCTCTACGTGCCCATTTGTTGCTCAGAAGGGGGTTGCATAAACCCAGAGTGGGTGATGGGGTCTTTATGCTACCTCTAGAGGCCTCTGTGTAACTCTGGAAGCCGTTTGAAGCTGCAGTGCTACCCCTCCTGGGCCTGTGTAGTAGCTGAAGCCTCTTTGATATGTTGTGGAGCTTCTATTGTTTCCCTTGCTCCTCTTCGTTGTCCCTGAAAGTTTTCCCTCTGCATCTTGTTGACTCTCAGCTTTGGTATCATATTATCCCCTCAACCAATACTACCCCTCGTTGCAGAAAACTCTTCCCAAAATATTTATCAAACCCTACCCTAGAATTCCAGATTAGGCTCTCAGCTCTGCCTCTGTGTGTTTGTGTCCAACTGACCCTCAATCCTTTCTCTTATAATTTTTCATTGAACCCATCAATGGTTGAGATTAAATCACTCATCAATGGTTGAGATTAAAAGACTTCTTTATCCATGTGATTTAGAACATTTCAGAACATGTGTTAATTAATTAAATTTAATTATTTAATTTCCATAATTTTAGACTTAGGGAATACATTAAAATAATTAATTATTTGAATAACTTTAAAACTAGATGGATTTTCTTTAAAAAAAATTTGGATTTTGTAGTTGATGTGTTTCTTAGTCCCTTCCATATGTTTTAGGACTATATCACACCCGATGCTACCCCAACTACACGAAATCTCAACAATCCCTCTTAGCACGGAGTGTGCTCTAGCAATAGATCCACACCATGTATTGTAAGATCTTGGTATTGGTTTCTATGATGTTGATGCTTGGATTGCTGCCCTCCATCTACTGCACTACTGCTTTCTATACCACTACCCATGTCACTTCCATTGACACTGCCACATTTGTACTGCAAATCCCTCTCAAATTGTTGCATCATGCTGCCCATAGCACCGCCATTGCTAATTGTTGCAATGCAACTCAGTTGCGGAGAAATAAGCACTTGAAAGACTCCTACCCAATCATTGATAAAAAATTTAGGCTGGATACATCATTAAAGCTCCCTTGGCTGCTGATTTACGGTGTCCTCTTGGAGGCACTACGTTGCTATAGCTCTGCACTATATGAGCACTGCCTCTCTACATTACTAAATTCCCATCAGCCTTTGCGCTGTTGTGTCCATGCTATCGATTCCTTTGCATTACACTTCTCCCTCTTCAACTATCCCCTATGCTTCACTGTGACCTTCTGAAACCATCTCCTGACTCATCCTGCTACCGTCTTAAGGCTCTCGTAACTCGTATCTGATCCAAGAGTAGGGTTGAAATGAGGATCCCACCATCTTGATCTATAGTTGCTCTACAGATTCATGTCACCCTAGCTATTCCCTTGAGGCACATGAGAACTCATGGCTACTTCATCATCATAGCCATCATCATTTGATGTTGAAGCCTTGGATTTAGAGTATCCTTTTTCCTTCTTCTGAGGACAATTTCTAGCAAAGTGTCCAAGTTCACCATATTTAAAGCATCAAACCTTAGATAGGTCCCTCTTCGTCTTTCCTAGATGCTTTCGTTCATTTGATGCAAGGGTTACATCCTCCTCCTCTTCTTTCTTCACTCTGGATTATCCACTTCTGTTGCTTTGCCTCTTGGTGAATTTCCTGATTTCCTCTTGACGAAGGATTGCCCACATGTCTGACCATGATGGTAATTCTTCCCTGCCAAAAATTATTTCCAAGAAAAATTCTCATTCTTCAGAGAGTGCATATAGGGTTTTCCTCAATAGGAGCCCCTCATCCAGATTTACACCAATGGCAATCAGTTGATCCCAGATAGTCTGAATTCTAAAGAGGAATGGATCAATCTCCTCACCCTTCAGCATCTGGAACAACCTCATTTGATTCTCCAAAAGCATATTTCTTTGGACAGAGCCTACCTGATACATCATGTCCAATGATACCCACATCTCATTTTCCGTATTCTTTCCGGAAATATGAGGCACGACGTGGTATTTGACTTCATCCATAATCAAACACTTAGTACTTGCTTTATTTTCCCCGTACTTCTTTACAGGATTTGCATCGGTTGGAAGAGCTAGGACTTTCTCTGCTTCATCCTTGAGGCCATAATCATTAAGGACTGATAGGATCCTGGCCCTCCAAATAACGAAGTTGGACATACCGTCCAACCTATCCTAATCTCTCATTCCATATGGCACCATCCACTCAGATCTGTCAGAACATATACTCTTCTCCCTCTTTCTGTTACAATAATCAACAAAAAATGTTGGATATGGGTTTCTTGGTGATTAGAAACCCTCTATAGTAGTTTCTTCCTCTGCCAACTGATTTCCCTCCTAGAAATATTTAGCCAAACACAATCATACATCATTCTTCGATCCCCCTAATCAAATCTTAGATCTGTTTGGCTCATATATGCTGCGTGTCTGTCTTCCTCCTTCTCTTTGTTGACTCAGCTAGGCACAATTTTGTAGTGGAAGAACCTCGACCACCCGATCACTGTTAAAGATCTGAAGCACTTCCTCTGGATCTTGGTAAAACTTATTTGTAATAGGAAGAATGACTTGACTGTGTCTCACTGATTGGCCCAGTGTAGCTTCAGTACTGCTCAGAAGTGGACTGTGTATCCCAAGAGTGGGTGACACAATCCTTACGCTAGCCTGGGAAGGCTTTACGTAAGAATGATGGCCTTTTGTAGCTACAGTGCCGCCCCTTCCTGGGTTTTCATCCTCCTGCTGCCAGGCTGCCCCTTCCGGATTTCTGCTGGTGTCCCACAGAAAAAATATTCTTCTGTTGATTTGCTAGAGATTAAGCTTTATCTTATATATCTCTCATACCATGTAAAAATTCTTGAACAATTATGCGTAAATATTTTTGTAGTTTCATGGTTTACTTCTCTTACTTGATTAAGTTATATAAGTTATTTTCAGAAAGAATATTCAGAAAATACTGAAGTAACACATGGAGACAATTTATTGAATATTGTGCTCATTTAACAAAGTGACACACTTATTTTTGGACATAAGTCTTCGGAAAAACCCAAAGCAGGAAAATCGGTGTAGAAGATATGAGGGTTTATTATTATTTAGTAGATTCTGAGTACAGCAAATCTGGGCACCAAATCTGGTAACCAGACAGATAAAAAGTAGATCTGCAACTAACCTGTTGTTCTAAGACCAATATTTTTACTAATCAACACCCTCAAATGGGATTTACAAGACTCAGCCCGATTCTGGCCCTAGAAACCCAAGCGCTACCCCTAAAGCTCCAACGTCAGCCCTACTAGGTTGTGCTTGCCCTTGTGCTACTCGGAATGGGACTGAAAACCCGAGAGTGGGTGATGTAGTCCTTATGTTTCCTTTGAAGGCCTCTGCGTAACTCTAGAAGCCCTCTGAAGCTACAACACTGCCCCTCCTAGGCCTGTGTAGCGGCTGAAGCCTTTGCTCTGTGTTGTCCCTGAAATTTGTTGCTCTGCCTTTTGTTGACTCTTGGCTCCAAGATCAGATCATTCCCTCAACCAATACCACCCCTTGCTGTAGAAAAATATTCCGAAAATTCATAGCAAACCATGCCCTTGAATTCCAGATCATTGTGTCAGTTTTGCCTCTGTGTGTTTGTCTCCAACCCTCAAGCCTTTTTCTTATAATTTTTTGTTGAACCCATCAATGACCAAGATTAAATCACTCATGAACGTCTCAAATTGAAACCATCCTTGATCTGTGTCTTTTAGAACATTTCAACACATGTGTTAATTAATTCACTTTAATTATTTAAGTTTAGACTTAGGGAATACATTAAAATAATTAATTATTTGAATAACTTTAACACCAGATGAAATTTCTCTAAACGATTTCTAGGTTTTGGATTTGATGTGTTTCTTAGCCCCTCCACAAATTTTTAGGGCTATATCACACCCTATGCTAACCCAACTACACAAGATCTCAACAAAATCATGGTTTCATAGGTTGCATACTCTTGCATCTTCCTCATTCGAGTAAACAATGAGAAACTAATTCTAAAATGACAATCACAATGACAAGAAAATATAAATAAATAAAGTAAACAAAATACCACTATAAGAAAAGCCTTACCTTGTGAGCCCCAAGTTGTTCAGCAACATTTATAAAATTTTGATGTAGATCAGGTGAACAACACCTTCTACCCTTCCTCTTTTTTTGAGCTTGAGATGTATGTTGAGTCTTCTCGTTACAACGGACAATCGATGCAAGGTGCTCGTGGGTTTTGTAAGCTTTTTGTATCTAATCTATCTCAAGCTAGACTTTTGCGATGCCAACATAATCATTTTGTGTTTCTATGGTGATTTACTAGACATACTACCAGGAAAATGTTCAGGTTGTTTAGTTTCCCCCTTTTTAGTGTCCTTTTCTTCCTGAACCAAGTTACCATTTTGTTGAAATGGACCTTCTACTATGCTTCCATTGAAATGTAAACCTATTAATTTTGTCTAAAAATTAATAAATGCAAACACAACAGGAAGAACACAAAAAAAACTACCAAGTAATCTCTTAGAATCCTTCTCCTTCATGATCACACTAAGAAGGGCCTTTTTGGAAAAATATTATGGAAGGCTTTTCTAGTAAAGGAACAATTTGGAAAGGGAAATGACTCTCTATTTGGAAAACTACAACTGTTAAAGCGTATCCTAAAATTGGCCAATTCTAAAAATATTAGCAAATAGTAGTTCGTTAAGGAACACAAGGAACCAAAAAATATTATCTTGCTAGCGTAGAATAATGTGTATAAGGCTTGCGTAGGCTTGGGTCTATGTTATGGGGGATTGGATTAATAAGGCTTTGATGGAAAATATGGTCCAACATATTTGCAAGGAAGAAAAAAAGCTTTAAGGAAAACTACACACGCACCATATCTCGAGAATGTATTCTCATTCATCTGTGCTTCATTTGACACAACTTGAACATGATTAAGGATTATATTTTTTGGGATAGCAAGGATGGATCCAAGGCTAATTTTGTGAGAACTCATGGAATTTGAAGATAACGCTCTCTAGCATGGAGGATTTAGCAAGTCCAAAGGCGCCCTTACAACAACATTTGGGCTCTATTTTTTGGAACTTTAGGTATGAAGCTGAAGATGGACACCTTTAAGGAGATAAACAGGAAAATATTGGAGGAATTTAGAACCTAGATCAATAGAGAAGCAACAAAATGCTCAAGAAAGATCCTAGAAAATTTCAAAATTCCAACGAGGGGGGACAGAATGACTGAAAATGGAGTGCTTCTAAGACCGAATTGTACATAATCAAGAGAGGTCATGAAAGAAGGGGAAACTTCAAAAAAACATGGAAGAAGGTTTAGGTGAAGGGGGGATTTAATAAAGCAAAGACTTTCTTACAGCTATCCACTGAAAAAAAGCAAACACAGAATCATCTCCTGAGGAAAATGCTTCATTGGCCCTTCTTAATGCCCCCTTTTCCTCTGTTGCTTCTGTGTGAGTACCCCTGCCATATTTAAATTAATTTTATAGATAAAAATGAACTCAATTAGAGCTTTCTTACCTTGTTACCATGTCTCTTTCAGAATTGGCATATGATATCACAATCCCCAAATCTTAAAGCAATTTGGAAAGATGTCACCAGCTATGGAAACCTAGTAAGTATGTCTAAAATTAACAAATATAAGGATGTCGATCTTGACACGAGACAATCTTTGGTGATCTAGCATATGAAGCTCTCCTCATGTTGTTGCCTGCTACTTTGACATCCCTCATGCCAAAGTCATCCTCCAAACTCCTCACCTCCCTGGAATCCAAGAGTGGTGAATCCAAAGACAAGATGTCTTCCATCAACTCCAAATCAGGTGGCCTCCCAAGTGGAATGCCTCCATGTAGTGAGACATCAATGTCAAGAGTGGACTGTACATATGGTTGGGCAACCTTGCCCTTGCTTTCACAGTGCAATACAGTCTGCCTCCTCTTTTCACTAGCTCTCTAAAATAGGGAAGAGTGTGTGCCTCTCATCAAGTGATGCTGCTCTTCCTCCCTACCTCCTCCTTCCAGCTGCAATGCTGCACAATCATGCTGCTCACTGATTGTGCTTGGACCTCCATGTATGAGATCCTAGGGAAATTATTGTAAGGATACAAGAATCCCTCTTGTTGGAGCATGTGCTCCTCCTCCCTCTGCATGAGGTGCTGGATGTGCTCTAGATATGACAACGTTGTTGGCCTCATCTTCATCAATGTGTATGGGAAAAATCTCAATAGTTGGATCCTCCTATGAAAAAGAGATCCTCATGCCCTCTTGTTTAGGAATATGAACTAGAGCTCTTGCCTCTGGCAATGTGTAATGCAATATGTTAGCTCCTCCCATGGTTTTCTGAAGTGGAGTTTCCTCCATCACATGCAAGGGTTCTTTTCTCTCAATTTTTCCTTGCTCATGTGTCTTACGAAGTTTTTCACCAAACCTTCCCACCAATGTTTCTATGAACCTTGCATAATACAAAGT
This sequence comes from Pinus albicaulis, assembly GCA_034641835.2. NCBI lineage: Eukaryota > Viridiplantae > Streptophyta > Pinopsida > Pinales > Pinaceae > Pinus > Pinus albicaulis. Next base: position 56,583 of record JAXQQM020082001.1, on the reverse strand, counting down.
GTTTGAATTCTTTAAAGACGTAGATTAAAAAATCCAGCATGCATGGGACTTACCTCTGAAATGCAGCGCTGCAACTATGATGGCCTCATCTTCCGAAATATGGTGCTGTTGAAAATATGAGTCTAGCTCCTTCACCCAAGCTTCAACTGAACATGTAGGTGATCCGGAAAAAGTGGATAGTAGAAATCTACCCACACCCTGCTGATGGCCCTTCTCCACCTAGATCTTGCAAAACTCCTCGAAATCAGTATGATCTCTAAACCTCTCGAATAAATATTCGTACTCCTTCAGAAATTAAAGAAATCACTAAGAGTCCTCCTCTTCGGCATTCTTCCTCCTCCCATCCATCTCAAGATAGATCTAGGCACTTGACTGCGTTGTGCATCATGTTGTGTAGCTGCATGCTTACACTCACCATATGAAAATCTATATTTAGCTCTAGATCCAACTTCCCTTGGATATCCCATCTCCATTCTCATTCTCTTCAGCTCTCCTTGAAAGCCCTACCTAGATTTTGGAAGAAGCTTTCTAAGCTTGTCTTCCTTTTTCGTTCACATAATAGAGCCTTCTCCTTTTTTTCCATCTCTCCTGAAATTATAATGGCCTGAGATCCACAGGTTGATCCAAGATTGAAGCTCTGATACCACTGTAATATCCAAAAATCAGGATAGCTCAGCAAGCATGCACTAAAAATGCATTCCCAACAACATAGGCTATAAAATAGTGAAATGGACTCTTGGATCCTGTAGATTAATCAATATAAAACTTAAATCCAAGAATAGAGCTAAAAAAAATCACACCAGGTGGGTTAAATAGATCTCCCACACTAGTGTAGCTGAAAGTGACCAAAAACCCCAAACACTGCAACAAAAGTAATTCCGCATAAAAGTGATTGCACAGTATAAAGAGGGTTTTAACTCAGAAAATATGATAACAAGTATATCTACTCATTTATTGATCAATAATGCTGAAAGAACAGAGATCTAGTCTCCTTATACAAAATACAAGAGAACCCGACAAGAGTTTCTTGTCAAACACTCTGCATACAAATGTGATCTTTAGAAAATTACTGAATAATCACTGCAACACTGAAGAAAAAGAATGTAGAAGGCTGAAATATGAATGATCTGATGTAGATCCCTCAAGGGCTTCCTCCCATGAAAGGTTGGACCTTTCAATCACAAGAAAACACTGCAACAGAGCCACTAGACCATCTGCTAAATGTTGCCTCCAAAATGATGCATTCCCTAGCTGTAACAGCACTAGGAATGTAGGGGAAATGTGTGGTATGATACCATAGATCTGAAATAGGCTCTAGAGCTGTCCAAAAATGTCTCTCAAGTGAATGAAACCTTCCTCCAATGAGAAACTAGCTCCAAAACTGGGATTCCAATCCCTTCCACTGGTGCACCCTGCAACACTGCACAATCTCTAGAGAAAATACACTAATGAAGTAGGCTAAAGCTTGGCCTAAAAACCTGATGTGGAATTATGAATTCAAACTCTCCCAATTAGGCTCCTCAAGGAGAGAGGTGGGATTCCCGCTCGGGAACACCCAGTGCTAAACAACACTACTACCCTGCTAAATAACAAGAGGAAGCAAAATTCTGAGCAAACAAGAATAATAATCTAAGACATGAAGAATAATGTTGCCATCCTCTTCCTTAAACATAAAATGAGTTTTCTTTCCCTTTTCCCCACTCAATTAGGTCATCTCTATCCAAAGATTCATCTCCCTCCAAAACTACGTTATTCCTTCTTGGATTCCTCCTCCTCCATAACTGCGTTGTTGACTTAGTCAAAGAGGACTGAATCAACTTCATTTTATCCTTTTTCACACATGGAGGTGTTTTATTAAGCTAGAAATAATGTCTCCTTTCACATTTGGAGTGTTTTTATTCCTCCATAGGAGACTTATGGGCTTTTCTACCCATTTATTCACCGAATAGAGCTGCCGCTAACTCTAATGTTCCATTTAGCTTGGAGGCTAAATTTTTTGAATATTACACACAATTAGATGAAACAGTGCAAAATCCCTCAGCCTTTCACCCTGAGATCTATAACTACACAATATTTTTCCTTAGTCTATCCTAAACTGTGCATTACACAGTCTTAGAGCCCAAGCTCCACTCCTAACTTCCTTAGCTAGAAAACTACTCAGTCACTAAGCCTCTCCCTTGGCCTACCACCTAGTTTTGACTCAATAAGTGGATCATCATGCACAATATTAGTCTAGGTGTTTATCAGACTTATTTCGTCTTGTCATGAGTGAATTGCAGATGTAGGAAATTTATCATGCTATGATAATATGATGAAGAAGGATATGGAGAAGGAAGACATTCTCGAAGACACACATGGAGCTGAATATATAATATTATCAACAAGAGAGAAGAAGAAAAAACACCTAGCTATAAGAGAAGATCAAGATCAAGATCACATGGAAGAATCCTCATCTTCAAGTCATAAGGAGGAGGAATAATAGGGAATATATCATATTGTCCAGAAGACACAAAGAGATAAGCAACAAGAAGGAAATCTTGGCACTGTCACATCATCATGTAGTGCATGTCATAAGTGTCATGCCATGTCCTCTCACAAGTCATCATATGCCATATCATGATTGTGGATCATTTAAATGGTATTAAAAATGTATTGAAAACTAGAAGTTCAAAGGAAAAACATGGAACATGAAGAGTCATGTAAGTTGAAAAGTCATAAGAATTCAAACAATCATGAGGTTAGTCAAATAATCACAGGGAGGGTGAAGCATCACCCCTTGCTTATATATACACGCTCATTGTATGAGAGAAGAACGTTTTCACCTTCATTCCACCTACAAATCATTAGAGAGATAAGATAGTTCTTGTGTGGAGAAATGAGTGGCTCCAAATCTCCACTATTTAAGCTAGTGATATTCATTGTATACATGTGTCTTGGGATTTTTAATTAATAACATAAGACTTCAAATCCAACACATTCTTCATTCATTGATTATGAATGTTTGTAAGAATATTATGAATATCTTTGTATTTCATGGTTTCTTTCACATGTGCAAAGGTAGTTTAACTATTTCGGTTATTTTAGTACTTATCTCATTGAGAATGTGCTACAATGGATTTTAGTGTTGTCGCATACTTGTGGAATATTCTGTTGGATATTATAAAAAAATTTCTCATTAATTGGTTGTAATGATTGTCTTATCCCTTGTGGAATATTTTTCTAGATGTTATACATAACTTGATGTTTGTGTGAGTCTCTTCTTGGGTGGTACTATTAACTATCTCTTAGAGGACCATATTTTAATTTCCCCCCAGAGTAGAAGGAATTTAACACACATACAATCGTGAACCGACCAGGAAATCCCCCTTACTTTTCAAAGGTGCATATGAACTCCTCTCCCTTTCTAATAGTTAGAGTCAAGGAAAACATAAAATAATACATGGAAACCAGTCCAATATTTCAGATGGGGCTCCTACTCAAAAAAATGTCAGGTATAATTGGGACTTCACATCAAGGATACCCCTTCATTGATGGATTTACATTACCATCAACAATGTAACTAGAAGGAGTGCTATATCACAAGCTTAGCCCATTGAGTTTGTTTTGAAATATTGTCATAAATGGTTCATATTAAAATATTTCTCCCGTGGTGTTTCTCTAATTTTTCCTTTCATAAATTTTCAATCTCAGATGGGCCTCTTTGTCACTTGTATCAGTTAAATTTTGATGGTGAGGATGGAACATTCATAATATAGCACATTTATGGTTTTCTTAAATTTTTTGAATCTTATGAAATTGATGATGATTTTTGTTTTTCGTCCTCACCCTTGAAGGTTGTGTTAATATATGGTGTCATTCCTTTCCACATGCATCCATGCATTTCCTTCATCAATTAATCAAGGAGCTTCATCAAGAATTTGATAGGTATAATCACCACGATTCTCGTAAAAGAATTAATCTCTTAAGAATGAAGCTTAATGAATCAGTTGAGGATTTTTTATGATTGATTCCTTCACCTTTACTATGAAATTCCATAAGTTATGAATTGGTATTGCTTGAAATAAGATTTTGAACACTTGGTTCTTATCTCTTTATATGGTGCACCTGAACCCCCTGATTTTCCTACTTCCCTAACTCTTGTGAGTCATGAGACACCTCTAATTCCAGAGGAGGAATTTACTGGTCCTTTTTTTATTTATCCTCCTTATTTTCAAGGTAAGATGAGGTTTCCTCCGTGTGATGATAATACTGTTGAAAATATGAAAATGAAACTCCTAATCCATCTTCTCATTCTTCTTATTCTTTTCATGATTCAGATTCAACGGAGGAAATTAGATAATGGCTCATGAGGCCCATGGTGAAGACTAACTCCTACATTCCGCAAGATGATGTCATTGTCCATAACTCTAGTCTCAAATATGATATGGATTCCTCTTATCCTCTATCATCTACAAGACATGACTCTTTTTACCATGATCTTCTTGAGCAATTTTTTCCACTAGCCAATTTTTCACTCTCTTTGTATTTTCCTGTTGTTGGTTCAAAATGCGATTAGATACAAGGAAGTCACATTATACAGGTAGATGAGATGGAAGGTGAAGAGGATTTAAATCTTGCTTATATTTTCCAAAATTATCCATGTGAAGATGGCATTCTTCCATTCTTAGATTATTTTCAATATTCTAATCTTAGTTATGAATCAAATGTAATAAATTCTTTTGAGAAATCTATAGCCTTGGGAAAAAATCATTCTGATGAAGATCATTTTGTTGATGTATGCAATGACAAGTACCCAAGTGCATCATTTCATATTTCAGTTTATCATGAATAATTTAATTTAGTTCAAGAATTTTATTCAGCCAAAGAAGAAGTTCATATTTAAACTTCCTCTTCTTCTCATTATCCCTTGTGTTCTTCCGTTTTCAATGGCTCTAATTGCGACAAAGATACTCCATGCTCTTCACATTCTTCATCCGATGAGTTATCTTCTTGATTGAAACAAGGCGGTGAGAATGTCCATGATGAAATTGAAAATAGTCAAATCATAGAGTACCATTCCTATCCCTCATCATCTCTTCTCTTTCATGAATAAAACTCTTCAAATCATTTTTCTCATGAAATTTCCTTGATTTATTAATCTTCTAACTCACAACCAGAAGAATATTTTGACACGAGAAATCTCGTTTTTGAAGTTAAAGAATCCGGTAAAATCAACAACAAATATGGCTGCCACCCAGTGAGGAATGGACTTATTGAAACCAATGGTAGAAGTTATCCTAAAACCATGCATCATCTGGTTCAAGGTTCAAAATATGATTTTACAATCCTGAAAATGTTTCGGACCTGACAAAGATTTGAGGCGCTTCAAATTCCATGAATGGTTATGTCAGGATCTTGTGACTCTGGTAAGCCCACCAGACTAAGTTAGATTAGGTTTTTCTTGCACAATCCTTCCCTTTGCATGGTTTCACTCGATGTAAATCTATTTTTGAAAATTTATGATATTTGAGATGTAATATTTCAAACTTTCAAGGTTTTACTTCTGACAAGATTCAAGAATATTTTTTAGATCATTCATGTTCATGTAAATATCTCACATCAAACTCGAATTTGGAATTTTTATCTCTCATATACTCGTGGAATTTCAAAGTTGATCATTCCAAAGACGATATTTGGCTAAAGGAATCATATCTATCAAAATTTTTTCATGATGATAAACTCCTGTCTTTCCTTGTTAATATCATATCGTGAATTTTGTTCTTCATCGCACGTGAAATCCTCTTGAGAGAAAATGAATGCATGAGTTATCTTACGAATCAAATTCTTCCATGTTCACCATGTCATGAATGATGTCATGTTTTTGTTCTGCTCACATCCATTTTAAATTATTTTGATGACTATGATTCATATATAGTTTGTCACCACTTGTATTAAAATGGTTTCTCACATTTCTCTAGCGAGGAAGTTGGTTCGATTGTTCACAAAATTCACAGAATTGTTCAAATTAATTTATCTTCGTTTATTACCTTCTACGAATATAATGCCATTAATCATCTCATATTATCATAATTATATCATTGATGGTTGTAAATTTGGTTATCATTTCCTCACTGGTATATCGAATAACAATTGTTTTACATCCTTCTATATTCATCATTAAACATCTCACTAGTCGGATTTTTTTCGAGCGGTTGAGGCACTTCAGCCTTCACTGATGGTTATGTCAGGTCCTCACTGTCTCTACATGAGTAATGAATATGATCAGCTCCATTTTCCCTCACAATATTATCATTGTAATCCCATGACTCTAATTATAAATTCATCTTTCCATATGTTTTGGATTTTTCACAAGGATCATCATGAATTTTGTGATCCAATCACTTAATGGTTGGAACAATATTACTTGGAAAACTCCTTCATAAATAACAAGCTGTAATATTTTCTCACACTTGCTAATAAATTTGGTGCAGATGGAGACTCATATGTGAGAATATTACAAGTTTTGTCAAATTATGCCTTCCATCGGAGAGGTAAGAATGTGAATTAGATAAAATTAGTGGTTGTGACACATCTTTCCATCCACAAGTAAGACCTTAAAAATTTTGTGCAAGTTATTCAAGCTTTTATCTTCTTCTTTTTTCACATTACTTTATAGCTATTTTAATCGATCATATATTTGTGATTGTAGGCTGGGAATGATTACAGTGACTACATTATAAATTCCATTATATGTGACCTTAACCTTCTAGCTGGTTAGGTTAGGAGTAGCTCTACTTGCATTGTAGCTTACCTACACATCAATCCTAAATTAATTTTTGTAGTTTGTCTTGTGATTTCTAGTTTTGGTTTCATATGATATTTTTCTTTCGCCATTTTCTGTTTTGTGCTTTATTTTTTCTTTCTTATTGTATTGTGTCTTTTTCTTCTATTCTATCGCTAAGGCCTTGCATGGAGATGCCTTGTTGGCCTGAAAGGGAATGTGGTAAAATATAAAAGGACTTTGTGACACTCCAACATTTGGATAACTCTCTATTTTTATTTTTTGTGTGGGTTAAATATTTTTGTCGATGATGTCCTGACGGAAAATATGATGCTTGCATTAAGAAAGCCTTGTTTCAAGCCATGACATGCTTGTCTATTTGATAAAACTTATGCCTGCAATCAGTTTTATGTTTCTTTGTTTTCAAGATGATCCAATCAATTAGAGAAGGACAAGGGGAAAGCACAAATGAGAAAACAAATATCATAGGTCTTATATATGCTTCTCTTAAATGACAACCTCTCCTTCTCTCAATAAGTCTGGATCCATCTTCCTCTCATAACTAAATAAGTGTGGATGTGTAGTCCTCTTTAAATAAATAAATAAATAAAGGTGAAATAAGAGAAAGGATTCATGCATAGAGAGGTGTAGCAAGAAACTCTGCAAGGTTACTTTTTAGGCTTATTGGTAGTAGAGAAATGTTTGTGTCCCTGATGTGACTCCATCAGGGTATTTTGTAGGCATGTTGTATCGATTTGCATGTCTAATTTACTTGATAGATATGGAATTCATGGTGTTTTATGTTGTTCTTTTCCATCATGGCATGGGTTTTGCGAGGTGTGACAGTGTTTTGAGCCTAGCTTTTCCATTTATGTATAACTTTGATGAGATTGGTTTATCATACTTTTGTTGAGCTCGATGGGCTTAAAAAAATATGGCACTGAGGTCCCCGGGAACCGGACTCGTGGATAATGGTAAAGCCATTGGCCTAATAAACCCTAAACTAGAATATGGGTTGTCATAAAGCCAAATTGTGTGCCTCGGTGGAGCTATGAATCCTTGTGGGTGAATGGCGAGATATATGGTAAAGCAAAGAGGTGGATTTATCTCTGTTGGGCCTAGTATTCCCCATATGGTATGTACGATAAATCGTGGAGAGTGAGTCTCATTGCCGGGCCTTGTGATCCCTATATTAGACTATGGATTATGGTGAATACTGATAGAATAGGAGGAAATCAAATTCCTCATGGTGTAGGTGGAGAACTCTGGTATCATTCATGCTTATTTGGTTCTTTTTTATTGGTTATGAGTCCCACATTCATTCTTGGAATATGGCACAGGGGTGATTGGCTTATGAGGGAATTGGCTTAGCCTATATATGGTCGGGTGGAACAAAGAATTCCCATCTTGGGTTGCATTTTACATTCACTAATGAGAAGCTCATTCCTTTTCTATTTGATGCATAAATGCACTCATTTATATGTGCATTTTATTGATTTTGTATCCATAATATTTTTTTTATTATGCTAGTTATAAGCGATTATTTTGATAACAGTGATGTATGTCTCCCTCCATGTTTTTATTTGTAAATGTATCTATGGTAAAATTTATTGTATTTAATATAATTATTTAAGGGAGAAATTCTTCTTAGTGATTCTAAATTTAGTATGAGACCTCTATGCTTAGATCTCTCGTTTACACCTATTGTTTAAACTTTTGTGACATGTTTAAAAAAATGCTTGTCATGGTTAGGAGGGGTTGAGATGAGTTCTTATTGATGTGATTGATCCCATATTATTGTCATGTTATTATTTATCATCTTTGAACTTTTCATGAAGTCCTGGGTGAAGAACTAGGTTGTGGGCCTAAAAAGGTGGCTCAAATCTCAAGGATATTGACACAAAACTGAGTACTTCATTCTTTTGACACTGGCATGCAATGTTATATCTACGTCTACAACCTCTTGGACACTCGTGCACAATTCTGTTCCTATCCATATGGCTCAAAGAGGTCAAAAGGTCAGTGTGACCTAGGGGTAAGAGGCTTGAATGTTTGGATTAATCATGGGTTGTTTCTTTTTTTGTACAAGGTCTTTACGTTGTGTTTCCATTGGTTCCTCTTCCTTAAGGTCACCTAGCAGGTTGAATATCATTATAGTAGTCTCTCGTTGCATTTTTACCCTTGTTGGCTAGTTACGTAAGTAGAGGTGGGAAGAGAGTGTTACAAGTCTCAAGGCTCAAGCCTCATTCATGAGAACTTGAAATTCCCAATTACATAATCACCGAGGATCATCTTCCGTCCAGAAATACAAAATTATTTGAAACAAATAAAAATCCCTCAACATGTCACACTGGGCTCTAAAATTGTGCAACATTTTTCCTCACTCCATCCTGAACTGCACATTGTGCAGTACTTGAGCCCAAGCTCCACCCCTAACTTCATGAGCTACACAACTACGCAGTCACTGAGCCTCTCCCTTGGCCTACCACCTAGTTTTAGATTAGTTAGTGGATCATCATATACCATATTAGAGTAGGGGTTTATCAGACTCATGTCATCTTGCCATGAGTGATTTTTATATGCGGGAAATCTATCATGCTATGAAAAGATGGTTAAGAAGGAGATGGAGGAGGAAATGCTAGAAGAAACAGATGGAGTTGAAGAGATAATATGATCATTGAGTGAGAAGAGGAAGGAACATTATAATATAATAGAATATAAATATCAAGATCACATGGAAGTCTCCTCATATTCAAGTCATAGGGAAGAGGAATAAGAGGACATATATCACCTTTTCAAGAAGAGACAAAAAAAAGAAAAAAAAAGGACATATTGGCACTATCACATCATCATGGAATCTGTGTCATAAGTGTCATGCCATTTCAAGTCACAAGTCATCATGTGCCATATCATGATTGTGAATCATGTAAATTGTATTAAAAATGTTTTTTAAAGTGGATTTCGAAAGGACACACATGGAATATGAAGAGTGATGTAAGTTGAAAATTCATAGGAAGTCAAACAATCATGAGGATAGTCAAATATTCTCAAGGAGCGTGAAGCATCATCCCTTGGTTATATACACACCCTTATTGTATGAGAAAAGGAATTTCTCACCTTGGCTCCACCCACAAAGCATTAGAGAGATAAGCTAGTTCTTTAGAGGAGCAATGAGTGGCTTCAATACTCTACTATTGGAGTGAGTGATGTTCATTCTATACATTTTATTTTGGATTTTTACCTAATAATAGAAACCTTCAAGGCCAACACGTTCTTCAGGCATGAATTATGAATGTTTGCAAGACTATTCTCTTAATGTTTGTATTTCATATATGCTTTTACATGTGCTAAGGTAGTTGAACTATTTCAATTATTTTAGTACGTATCTTATTCTGAATGTGTTGTAATGGTTGTTATTTTTTTCGCATTCTTATTGACTATTATACTTGATATTAGAGAGAAATTTCACATTCATTGGTAGTAATGATCATTGACTACCTTGTGGACTATTATGTTGGATGTTAGATAAATCTTTTTGTTTTTGTGTGTCTCTTCTTGGATGGTACTATTACCTCTCACTTAGAGGCTCACATTTTCCTTCCCCCCCCACAGTAGAAGGAATTTGACACATATACGATCAAGTACTCACTAGACACACACCCATTTTGTTTCCAAGGTGCATGTTCACTCCTCTCTCTTGCTAACAGTTAGATTCAAGGAAAATCTATAATAATACATGGCAACTAGGTCGATATTCGAGATGGGGCTCCTAGTCCAAAAAATGTGAGGTCTAATTAAGACTTCACATCAAGGAGACCCCTTGGATGATGAATTTCCACCATCATCAACACTTGTATTTATAGCCATCTACGGATGTCCAATTTCCTTTCGGCCGACCTATCCTATTTATGCACATGTGGGTTTCCATATTAAAATATATTTTTCCCTAACTAAATTAAATTCTTATGAGGGCTAGTAGGGGTCTTCCTTTATGATAAATATTGTCCAAAAGAGGGAGTTTCTCCCTAGTTTCCAAAATTAACATGAATAGAAGGATATATATAGAAACTTTTATTCTTTCATAGTGGATAAATGCATTAAAAAAATGGTGATTGTGAATGTCAATTGAATAAAAAAAACAAAAAGAGAGAGAGAATATACAAGAATAATGCATCAACAAGGAACCAATAATTAGGTATACTTTTAGAAATTACATGAAAGAAAAAAATCAAGAAAACAAGTGTTTTATTTTTTATTAGCATTCATGAAGACTAGATTGAAAGTATTAGAAATTTATACTACGAAAATTTTGAACAAAATCTTAAATTACATTTGTACTATACCAATCAAAATCAATGAATAGATGAAACCATAACTAGTACAAAACATGGGGTTTACAATAATAATTATTATATATGTAAGTAGGAATACAATAATCCATCAATACAAATATCAATTTCTCAAATGAGAATTAGAGAATGTTATAATTAGTCAACACTTTAGTGAAATTTTTTCTTAACTATTTTTAATTATTTCCATGAACAGGGTATGAAAATGCCACTAGCCATTATGCCACATTTGAAGAAGCATTCTAGATCTAGTTTTGAAACAAATTGACGAAACATTTTATCATAGAAGAATTTTTTTTTTTTCAAATATATTAATAAGTAGAGCAAACCATTTATCCAATAAAATCTATAAGGATGAGTTTTCAATTACTTCCATGCATCCATGTTCAATAAGAATAATAAAGATACACATAATAAAATGAATTATTCAACATAAAAATACGTTGAGCAGGTAGTATGGACACACAATAACATTCAAACGTAATGAATGGATCATGACCTAAGAAGAAAAGGGTCATTTACTCTATGTGTAGGAAGCGTAGCATTGGATTTACAATTACAAGCTTGAAACTATTATTCAAAGAACAATGATATTATATAAAAGGAGACAAAAAGGGTTAATTCTAGAAACATAATCTCCATCACCTAATAAAGGAAAATCAACATATATCTCGGTAAGTACCAAAATTAATACACATTAATGAATTGGAATTTTTATTATTTATGAGGCCGAGAGACCAAATTTGGGGTTAAATACGAAAAAATATCTAAGGGGTGATCATTTATATATTCCACTGATTTATTTTCCTTTAAAAGAGGAAAAAGGGAATAAATATGTTTTTGTTATAGATATAGGAAATGATGAACATATCTAGCATATCCAATTTAGGAAATCTTCAATCTATGAAACAAAGCAAAGCATTATATAATATGAAAAAAGATATATTGAACCTTGAAACCATTAATCGCATCATTAATCGAGAAAAGAGTTTCATTTGTTGATTGGTTTTGAAGCCATAAAAGAGAAAAGATAAGAAAACTATTAAGCCATATGGTAGGGATTGGGCCCAACCCAACCCACATGGTATCCCTAAATTATAAAATCATATTGCTCTAAAAAAAATGCATAATTTGATTGAAATGATGTCATATAGGAGGAGAATAATGGATGTCTTTTGATTTATTTCTTTTTTATTTTTTAAAAGAAACACCAACAAATGTTGTGTATCTCATGTTCTCCACAAACTCCAAATAAAGTAAACAAAAACACACTAACGTAATATTATTGGCCATACCGTACAAGGAAAATACCTTTTAGAGGAGGTTATAATAGAGGTTTTTAGTGTTATAAAATTGGAAAAAAATTGTCAAAACAACATTTGCTAAAACATTCATTTTTTATAGCAGATGTTTTAGTGGACATTATTATGGAACTTAATCAGAATTGAAAAACTCTATCCGATCGAAGGTTTTATTGGCGCGCTTATTGGTGCACTTCATATATAAAAAACACCAGGGTAGCATAGATAACTAAAAGCATCGAGGCGTTGAATGCAAAGAAAACCAATACCTAAAATGTATACTTCCCTAGTGTGTATGCATCAAAAAATGCCTCATGACGTTCTTTTAGGGAATGACATCGGTGCACACTAAATAATATTGCAAACCCAGTGATTTTGTTTAAAATCATAGTGTCGATGCATATTGTTTGTATAAATGCACCAGTGCACTAAAATTATAAAATTATCGGTTTTGTTAAATTTAATAATCCACCGGGGCTGAAAATAATATTTTGTAGGAATGGGAAATTAGTTCTATGAAAGGACTAGCGTGTTGATAATTTCAATCCACCGGGGCATCGAACAAACAATATTAGTGCATGAATAAATAAATGCCTTAGTGTTCTCATTTTTTGAAATGGCACCGGTCATGCAATAAAGTTGTCGCCACGGTGATTTTATATAACATAATGCACCAATTTGTGTTTATGTGATGGATGCACTAATTTTTTCGTATGATATTTTCTCTTTTTTGGAAACATTGACCTCTAAAAGTGAAATTATTGTAATTTTTTAAATATATTATTCATCAAAAAATCGACATATATATTATAACAATATTCATATAAATTAAAATTTTATTAGTGCATTTGTGTATTATGTTTGGATTAATTTGCTATATTATCATATTTCACATCTCTTCATTGTAATATTTAATCATCCATATATTTAATTAGTGGTGTAACATTTCACAACGACATTGGATAAAAAAATAGCAAAAATTAAAATGTATTTTATTATATTTCAATAAGAGGCTCTTTGTCATACAAAATGGGATTGTTATTAGTAACCCCTTGTCTTTCAATTGGGATAATATGTCCATTGCATTAAACAAAAGGTTTTATTTATTCATAGATTTTTTTTTTAAAATACAACACATTGCATTGACATCCAAATAAATCATCATTTTTTGATGGAACCATTGTTAGTGATCGAGCTATTTCCATGAATTGGGTTATTTGAATTTTTTTTTTGTTCATTTCATTGATCTTTTTCATATTCTTGAACCTTGTTCCATCCGTAAACATAAAAATAAAGTGTATTGATTGTATCTACATTGGTGAGAACAATGAAAATTAAAATAAATAATATACATCCATGTAAATTGAATCACAGTTTACCATATCAAGAAGCGACTCATAAATAGTACACATGGTTTCAAAATCAATTCTCATGCCTTGTTGCAACATGTATTCTACTGGAGTATTTTCGTACTTTGTTTCCTGCATGTTCATAGATTTAATATAAAGGATTTTTTTGTTCTAATAATTATAAACTCAAAGAGGTAAAACAACATCAGTACTTATGAATTCCATAATTAATTTTTGATATGCCAAAATATACTCAAAAGCCATATTTATCGTAATTTCAATCAATTATTTTAATTTCTCTTCTCTGTATTTTAGTGCCTATGTGAAGACATTCAAGGATAGCTACTACAAAACAAATTAAAATATAAAAAAATGAAACCTTGAGTTGTTATGAAAAAATAATAACAGTTACTCACAAACTTTGATATCAACACTTTTCTTCCTTGTTGTTGTATTTTATGTGTTGAATGAGTTCCATTTTGTTTTTTTTTCTGCAAAAAAAAACTTGAAAAATAATATTTAATGCTAAATTACTTTTTATATGAAAAAATTCAATCAAGGTTACATACATTTGAATCATGTTGTTGTTGATATGGATCCTCTTATCGTGCAATTATGTCCATTTCTTTGACCATATCCTTTTACACTTAATCATCTTATTAATCATTTGGGATTTTCATAATCTTCCTAGAAAAGGTAATAAACTATTTTTATATTGATTTATGAAAATTAAATATATCAAAATTGATATTAATAAATGAATGGTTTGTAGTAATATTTACAAATAATTCTAGAAAATTATTTTAATTAGTAATATTACCTTTTTAATGATTAATTTTCACTATTGTATGTTTTTTCTATTACAAGTCTAACATGTCTCGTTGACCATTTCTATGGAAATGCTTTGTGTAGTTTAGATATAATTTGGTTCCTGGAATCACTGGATTGATTTTTGTATTATATGTTGAGAGTACATATACATGTTCATTCCACTATATCCCTCATAATTTTGTAAAAAACTTTCCCTGTTTCATTTTCCTCCAACACCAGTCCACATGAGTTAATGACCAATTCATCATCATTTACATGTTTTATATTTTTTCTTTTCTTAGAATGACATTGATATTTTTCATTGTTGTTGCTACCTGTAGAGCATTAAAAATATATGAATTAATAGTATATTTGAAATATGTTATGTAATATTCTTAATTATATTATTAATGAAAAAAAAACTCATTGAATAATATTTTTTCATTCACCTGATTCATCCTTCTGCATTTTTCCTATTAGGATTTTACATTCTTCTACACTTATATTAGAAATAATATTATCAACCTTATTCATTTTGTGTATTTACATGATACACGCTAACCAATACATGTTAGTTAAACTTACATATAGTTCAAACATATTAATTTTGTAAATAATTTACAAATAACTTGTATTCTCTATTTTTTTTGATGTGCTATCATTGTGCCGATCAATATTTTTGTTACTTGACACCTTCTTAGACATTTATTATCAATATAAAGCATGTAGCATGCAATACGGAAGCATTTAAATATATTTTATACATATATCAAATATTTTTCAGCCAAAGCGAGCTCTAGTAATTGGTGCATTTGTCTGAATAAACGCATAGATGTGTTTATTTGAATAAGCACACCAAGCAGTGTTTAGGACGTTAAATTCCTCAATTAATTTTTCAACAACACTATCAGAAATATTACTTTTAACTAATTTTAAATTTATGATTCGTGATTTGTAATGATAAATCTTACCAGAATCATATACAGGCTACTGGTAGAGACACGTCGATGTTATATTATAATGGAGTGTCATGGAACAAACCATCGAAAAAACGTATTGTGGTTACGAATAATGGGTTTTCGACAGAGCAAAGTACATCGACGTATTTATATTACATTATAATACTCTAAATATACGATTATTTTTAAAACAATGGATAACGCCACCAAGATTTGGATATAATTGAACAAGAGATATAGTAGGTAGTTAAATAAACCCATTAACTAAAATGTCTAAAATGAAAAACCTAATTGTGAAGTGGTAGAAGGAGTTAAAATTAAGGTGAAATTTTTCAATCACATACGTAAGAAGAATCAAGGGTCTAAGGTAAGTATTGATTTTTATTTTTTATTTTTTTTAAATTTTAATTAAACTTAAATAGGAATAAAGATCGTAAAAAAGATTACTAGTAAAATCAATAGTAAATTTTTTATAATGCAGGGTTTTTTATTTATTTATTTGTTTTTTTTTTTTTTTGAATTGTGAATAGATCTAACATAAATTTCAAAAAATTTTAATAGTAAAATCAACATTAAAATTCAATTTTTTTCTATACGAGGTTTTGAGTCACCATATATCTTAAATTATGATCTCTCTATGGTTCCAAAATATTTGTTGCTCCACAATGCTCCAAGTATGTCTCTCTTGCAAATGATCTCTATGTTAATTAAACCCTAACAAAAATTGTAAAATTGTTTATTTTTAAAATAAACAAAAAAAATTTAAAATTTTTACTATGCAGTGTTTTGAGTGAATCACCATACCTTTCAACTTCTAATATTCTAAATAGTTTGCTGCTCCAAATTATTCTACTGCTAAATGATGCTTTTGGTATGTCTCTCTTGCAAATCACTCCCTTCAAATTTTTGGGAAAAATAAGGAAATATTAAATAATTTTTTACTATTTAAAATACCTTATGAAGTTATATTTTAAAAAATCAATTTCCGCTCATTTTCTCATTAAAAAAAAATCACACTTTTTTTTCACTTAATCAAAACATCGATGTGTTCAATAGTCAAGAGCACCAATTCATTTACATGTAAATCACATCGACATTGTGGGGGAACCAAGTTTTTTTAATGTAGACATGATACAACTCTTCTTATTTTTTTGAAATCCCCAAATGGTGAGATTAATATTTTAACACAACGATGTGGTTTGTATTTAAATGCATTGATGTTGTAATTTTTATCAGAGAAATGACATGGTATAATTCGTTTTTCTTTTCAAAATCTTGGAAACAGGTGCATATTAGTGTTATTTTCAGTCAAATGCATCGATGTGTTTTTTCTAAGAGCACTGCGATGATAACACATTTCATATTATTTGGAATCTTAGAAACCAATGCAGGGATTATTTGAACTCCCCGATGCTATTATGATTTAAACGCATCAACGTGTTTTTTTATAAGCGTACCGATAGTTTAAAATCTATTTGAAATATTATTTTCACATAAAATGGCATATTAATCTTAAATTATCCCTTAGGACACACCCACATGAGTTCCAATAGTTCATAGTATGAATTTTTTTTCTTAAATTCACCTTATTCTTGAAAAATGGTTTGAAAATTATATTAAAATTCAGATTATGGTTACATGGTCCTCGAAATTAATTTTAGATATGCACACAAAAAAATATTTCTATTTTTTCTCAAATGCAGTGACAAAATATCAATAATATCAAATGTCCAATTCTTCAAATTCCATATCGTTCCATATTTTTTACCAAAGTCCCTCCTGAATTTCTCCCTTTCCATCTCCAATAAGTTCAGATTTTATTTATGTTTC
The DNA here is from genome assembly GCA_034641835.2 of Pinus albicaulis. Lineage (NCBI taxonomy): Eukaryota > Viridiplantae > Streptophyta > Pinopsida > Pinales > Pinaceae > Pinus > Pinus albicaulis. The sequence goes on along the minus strand of JAXQQM020082001.1, from coordinate 39,225 downwards.
AATTATCTAATGAATTCATTTATTTTTATCCATGTCAATTTGAATAAAAATGTATCCAAATTTGCAGGATCCTCATTCAAAATCCAGTTCAGATACATAAAATATTCTTCCATTTTGAACAAGGTAAAATTTATTATAAGGAGAAACATATCACGAGTAGTTGGCAGATAAAAATGGACAACCTCTTCGCCCTAAAAATTGGAACATGGCCTCTGCCAGCCGCAATCCTGAATAAAAAATGGTAATCATTATTTGGTATAATGTAATGTCAACAAACCAATCTCATTGAGGTGATTAATAATATCATTTATAATGTACTAATAATGTTAAAAAAAAAATTTAAATTAGAATTCTAGTGGTGATGAGCGAGCCACCTACCATCTTTGGGTGCACCTCACTATGATGTCAACCCAAGAGAAGGATTCTTTAGTAACAATACTTGAAGATAAAGCATATAAAGAATATCTGATTCAACCACCTATTCAATTCCCACTACATAAATATTCACCAGTTATGAACGAGTACAACAAGAGTAGTTCTTCATCAAAAGTTGTAAATGGAGGGAATCAAATAGAAGTTGGAATGGATGATTACTTATAAGATACGACTGTCAGGGCGGAAATGTTGTTAGAATCATTCTAGAATGATGAGTTAGGGGATTATGATCATATCATTGATAAATTATTCTAAAGTTTGAAATATGCTTCCTACGCCCCTCTCCTTGGACCTAGTGGCATGTCAAAGTGCACTCAACTGGGGAAAACAATATTATTATAAAAATTGAAAGAAAACATTGGCATGTTGAATCCATGTTTCTCAGAAATATTCAGGTAATTCACCTTAATGATGGAACATGTCCCTTATATTTTTAGAAATATGACCACACAATTAACATTAAAAATGGTCTATCTTACAAATGTTAAATATTGACATTGTACAATTATATTCCCCACCAATTGCAGCGAGCGTCAACCCATATTCCCTCCAAAACACTAACTATTTTTTCTGGCCTGTATTAGTGATCAATAAAAATATCCCGTCATGGTTGTTTTTGAAGAATGCAGATCTTATGTTGGCTCTCATAGTACCTAGCAAAAGACAATTGAATAATATGGATGTCTATTTACAAATATTGTTAGATGAATTGAATGAATTATGGTAAGGGATACTTGTATATGATGTATCAAGGCCCATCACAATAGAGAGGATTTTTACGTTGTATGGCATATATTCTTACACCATACATGATTATTTAGGCTTAGGAGGTTTTTCTGGTAAATTACATTTTTATTTATTGTTTCATATACATAAAATATTATTTTTCATATATTTAATCTATTTTGCAGTAATTGTTTTGATCTTCATGGTCGCTAACGTGTCGGTATTTATACAATAATTCCAAAGGTCTTGTAACCGAATGGTATCATGGATGTAAATGTTATGGACCCTCCCATAAGGCTAGTTGGTCCAACCACCTTCGAAAGGCAGCGTATGACTTCTCCAAGGTATACTTCCCAAAATAACACCCTTATAAAAGAGCAACATCTTCTTTTAATGGTAAACCAAAGAGAACTCAAAGGTCTACAAATATTAAACTTGTTGAATGGGCTAAAGAATACGATAGAGAGAAGGAGAAGGAGTTTGCAGAAATGTTCAATTCCAATAGGGAGCCTATGTTTGATGATCCAAAATTATTTGATACCTATATTGAGAAATTTCCCAACGAGATGAAAAGGAAAACTATCTTTTACGAGTTCAAATATTGGGAGCATCTTAATATTTCCCACTCACTATATCCCATGCATATATTTGAAAATGTTTCCTATTATTTATGGAGGAACATATCATCGAAATAAAATGACAAATTTGTTTTTAGGAGAGATATTTTTTCTTAAATAACTGAAAAGAAACATTGCCTAAGATAAGAAACTAGAGTAGAGGACAATCCCTCTTGTTATTTCAAAGAAGGTGATGTCCCATAGCTTCTAAAGAAATAGGACCTTTGTTTCGAAAATGAAGTTCTACTGAGTGTGATAGTGCCTTATTTATATGGTTCTCCACTACGGAGCTGATTCACTGTGGAAGACCATTTGTCGATGTTGAAATCGCATGACCATTTGAACCTTATAAGAGTACATGTTTCGAACACATGATTTTACTATTTTTTCTATTTTTATGTAATTGGATATTTTATAATTAATTTTTATATAATGTACTATTTGCTATGTAGTGTCATTATCCTCTGCTCATGCGTGTTTCTGTGAACCATGAATTCCCCAAAGACCTAAAATGTTCCATATCTAAACTATTTGTATTTTTTTTGTTGGATCACCACAAAGGAGACTCATATGGCTATCATTCCACTGTGGCGTCAAGAGATAACTGAGATTTTTTGTATGTTTGAGAAGGAAGTATTGACGAGTTTATGGACTTGCAGTTTCATCTTCTAATTCACTTAGTATATGAGGTTGAATTAGTAGGGGTGGTTTCTTGTCGTTATATGTTATTCTTAGAGAGGTACATGGAGAAATTGGAAGGTTTTGTTCGACAAGCGAAAAAACCTGATGGGTCTATGCTAGAAGGGTAAATATCAGAGGTGTATTTTTATTATTCCAGTGAGTATGTCAAACATATCTAAAACACACCAGGTATCTAAATTTGGGACAAAGAAAGGGATCAAGAAAAAAGATAATGGGGGTTTCTTGAAATGAATGGAAGGAGGTGCATGATAAATATTAAGTGGCATATCATTTGTCAAATGTCTACATAGTAACTATTTACATTGAACATCATATTAATGCATATTTTGATATCATACGTAGTATATATGTTGGTATGATTTCAACAACGAATTAAAAAATATAAGTCATCAAAAAATTCAATCTTTACAATATGGAAGCGACACAACCATGGGTCACATTGTATGAGCGGAAGAGGAGGAAATGGGATATTGACAGGAAATACTTCAAATTTTTGAATGGTATAAGTGTGCCTTATATTGATCATCTAAAAGAGAATATGCTAATGGCATGCCCTAATAGTTGGGTTTTTTATCAAGTCAGAGAGAAATACAGTTCATCTGGTCATTACCCATATGCTGAAGAGGATGCGCTGAACATAGGGATTGGGTGCAATAACTCAGTAATTATAATATCTTTCTGTACATTTTTAACTTCATATTTCACCTTTGAATTGTAACATCTATATATATATATATAGATGCGAACAAACACACCTATAAAAAGCTGAAAAAATCATAGTGTTATATGCATAATAACCAGAACATAATCAAAATATAATATATATATATAACACTATGATTTTTTCAGCTTTTTATAGGTGTGTTTGTTCGCATCTATATGGCCACATGGACATTATTTTCATACAGAGGGTGCCAATGATGGATGCATGAGACAAGGAAATGGAGTGGATTTCAAGTTTGTCCAATCTATTCATGCTAGCCACCACAATAAAAACCTAATTAAAGTGATGTTACATTATGTTAAAGCGATACAAGAGATAATTCAAGTGGGTATCCCTTTGTTCCAATGTGTTATTTTTAGGTGCAAGTAGTGGGACACCTTTGATCATAATAATGTAAAGGAAGATCATGATAGTGGGATGATATCTATCAACTCTATAAAGTTCCTTATGTTTTCCCAAAACACTTCAACTAGGTGTGTTTTTAATGAGATGTGTTTGATATGGATTGGTGGTTTGTATTAAGAGACAACCCTATATCAAAAATTATTTTTTAGAACAACAATGTTATCATGTCAAGTGAGGAAGATAAGTAAGGTGATGAAAATGAAGAGTGATATGTACTTGTGTTATTTCATCATTTATATTATTAGTATACGTTTTATTTCTTTATTTCACTACTTATATATTTTTTCTACTCATTGTGTTGGAATTTTATATAACTGGTAACATTCGCAAACATTTTAACACGACTTTTTACAGTGGAAACTTTTTTACACTTATAATTAAGTATTTCCAATCGTGTACAATAACTTCGATAATAAGGATTGAAGGTCACAGTCCTTCTCAAATAGAAAAATAAAAATAATATAACCAAAATGATAAAAAAAATGAATTTAGAAACAACATTGAAGATATATTCTCAAGTTAGATACTTACTGGTTTATTAATCAGTTAACATGTTTTTCCTTCTTGTTTGGTTGAAAATCAATATAAATCATGTAGTGATAACTTTATGTGGACTTCAAAAATGAAAATATTGTGTATTAATATGTAAGATTAAATTCTTGACATGAGAGGTAAGGTCATGTTTACTATATTTAAATTACAGTGCTTGCAACATTATGTAACCTAAAAGGAGTCCCTATTCATGTATAAAATATTGATTAGATATTTTTATGGACCATAAGATAAACAAATGGGCTCAAATGGATGCATGAGAGGTTTTAATTTTCTATTCATGGATAATGGAAGAATTTTTACTTTTCTTTCCAATGGTAATTATAAACTAGCCTAGATACATCTTAACTTTGGATCTACCAAGCGTTGAGAGGGATCAAATCCCTTCAGATGCAAACATATTTTAGAGCGAAAAGATATTTGATCCATCTTAGTCTTTGGTAGATCTAGTGTTAAGATGGAACATGCCCCCTCATACTTTTTTCTTATATGCATACATTTAATTATTTTTATTATTCATATTTTCTAAAATATTACATATCAAATCCATACTAGCCGTTGAAAGAATTACAAATATCCCTCATAAATTGAATCAAAAAGCAACAATTAATTGAATAAGAATTTTCTCAATCTTTCTCTCTTTATATATGTTTAATTTTAAAATATTTTAAAGTTTTATTCGTCATTAATATTTTGAAAATCTTGTATATGAACTCCATATTAGAAATAAAACAAATTACAAATCTCCCTAGTTATGGAAAGTGAAAATATAAGAAAAATAAAAGTGATGCATTTTTCTTTCTTATTTAGATTATGTAATATAAATATCTATTTTTATGTACTTGTAAGTAAACTATTTAAAGAAGACATGTATTTATCATTATGAACATGATGTAATATTAGCTAGGAGAAATGTGAAAAAAATATTTTTAGTGACTATCTCGTGATAAGTGTATGGAAAAAATGATATTTCTTGAGTTTCTCATTAAGAAATAATCAAATATTTTATTTGTCAAAAGTTTAAATCTAATATAGTATGATTTTTGTATTATTTAACTGATATTAATTATTAAAAAGAGTTAATTTTAAACTAGTAAAATAGAAAATAAATAACCAAATTAGCACCAAAATGTTATATCTTTATTACTAGAAATTTGCACTTGTCTTGCATTCTCTTGCCAGAGTTTTTAGGAGTAGGGTTGCCATGTCAACTTCAAGGTGTGATTTAATAACTCTAAGGAAGATATATATTTTATCACTAGCTTCATCTTGGATAGGGAGGAGTTTTCCCCAATACCCTTATGACCACATGGTTGCAAAGCAGAGAGTCAACTTGCCTAATTTTTCTCCCTTCCGTCGGTGTCTGCTTCATGATTGACATATAAAATAAATCAACTACATACATAAAATAAATTTTATTTTATTAAATGAAAAACTTATTGATAAATATGGAAACATAACATTCAATTAAAAATAAATATCCCTAGTGCACCCAATAAAACGCAATGCACAAGCTCTAGTGCATTATCAAACACAACCGCATTAGATATAGTCTGCACATATGTATGACACACCACTATTGGTTCACATATTAAAATTTTCATCATGGTGTATCTCAAACCTATACATAAGTGCTCACTTATAACCTTTTCAGAATGGTATGGAATGTTCAGGTTATCAAATGCACAAAGCTATATTTTTTAATATTATTTTTGCGGTGTGTTTGGTGAATATAAATGCACCGAGAGTAACTTAAATATGTACGAACGGATGCACAATTTATAGCTTTTCCTGGTGCATTTTCATTTATAAAACGCATTGAAACAATAATGATGTGTTAGTTTCATGCACTGAACAACAACACACCCTATAAATTTACAGGGTGCATAACTATGAGTGCGAGCGAAAGCTATCAATCGCACCACGCAAGATTGTTTTTTTTCCAAAAACAGTGGTTTTTCTGAGCTAATTTGCAAGTATAATCCACTGAAAAATTAATTTAGAGACAAACATATACATTACATGGATATTGTCTCATCGTGGAGACATTATTAACATGTAATTGAGAAAAAAAAAAACAAAGTTCAAAATTGTTTGAGAAAATTGGAAAGCCACATAGTGAGAATGGTATGGAAGTATGGTGAGCAAGATAAGCACCAAGGTCAAGGCGCTTCGATGAGGAAATAGTAGAACTCGTGCTTTAGATCTCTATAAGACTATAGAGGTAAAAATTAAATTTATGACCTGGAGGTTTTTGTTTTATTTAACACTCTTCTAGTGCATTATTGTAACAGCATTGGTGTATCAAATATCCAAGAGCATTGTTTTTTTTTTAAATTAGATAACCTATCATTTTTCTTTTATTAATATCCCCCTAGGCATTATAATACATTTACCACATTAGTGCTTTGTTTTACTATAAAATTATATATTTCTTTAAATTAAAAACCACTAGTGGTGCTCTTTAGAAGACCCACCAAGGCATTTTAACACCAGCCATACCGATATTTCTGTTTGAATATGGTAATTACGTTTTAAAAAATTTAAAAGTTATATCAGTTCTTCTTGTTTCACTATAGGAAGGGAACCTATTATGCATGTGCATATAGCACCGACAATTCTTAAAAGTTAACCCTTTTTCTAGTGTTATCAACTATTCAAGCTCCTGTGCATTTTTTTATTTAGCACACCATTTTATTTTTTAATAAATCTGTGACGATGCACCATGTTTTATTCAGCATCAATGCTTTCATGTATATTAAAGCACTGATGCGTTTGTATATTTTAAATCCATCTTCAAAACAACGTTCGCTAAGAAATCTACTCACCTACCTCCGCTAGTGACCTCCGCTACAAATGGATTTTTGGTGGGATTCCGCAAAAACCACCACTATAAGGTGTTTTCCTTGTCGTGACAAATTCTTTTATAGATATTAAAATTTAAAGAAGCTATTAAACTATGGCAAAATATTTTTGAAATTGAATACACTAGCATCATTCAAGAGCACAAAATATTGTAGTGATCAAAGAGACTATCATAAAAAAAAAATTTGGGAAAGAGAAAAATAAAAAGCACGTAAATTTATTCTAAACTGGACCTGCAAGTTCCATGAAGAAAAACCAATGAAATATTATTTTAGAAGTTATGGCACTTTTTTATTTTTTAATTTCACAAAAAGAGAAGTGAACAAGTTGCTTAATGCAATCTATTTTGTATATTATGTAAACAACAATCAATATATGAACATGAATGGCCAATGTTTTTGTATTAATTAAGCTCAAAATTCAAAAAATAGTTAAAATAATGTAATATTTTAATATAGAACTATGATTTATGAGTTAAAATTATTAAATATTAAATAAACTATGGAAATAAAGTGAAGAAAATGAAAAAATTGGGTGAGTAAAACACCTTCATAGTAAGACATAGAATATAGTATCTAAAATTATTATAGGCATGGTGTGTAAATTGTATAAGAAACAACTAACATGACATTTTTAGTGCCTACACTACCTTTACAACATGGAGAGTAAAATAAATAAACTAGTTTCAACGTGATAGACAATGACAAAAGAAACCACGAAAATACAAATGCAGTTCAACCCCAAATTGCACAATTAAAAACCACAAGAAACAAATTGACATATGAAAAATATGTCAACCATCATCAATTCTATTAACCCTCCCCGACACACCCACACCAGCCTAACCCTCATATTTCTATTCTTTTGTGGAGAAAGTTCGGGTGGTTGGGAGAGGTGCGGGGACATTTTTAACTGAAGTAGATATTTTTTTGGTTATCTCTAACTTAATTTTGAGGCAAATGAATCAAAAATAGGACCACAAGAATACATGTAGGCCAAGTTGAACCCAATCCAATTGTGAGCACAAAATAAACTTTCAACACCATCCACATGTCAAACAAATATAATTTCCCATGTATGTAATACATACATGGACATATCCTAGTAACCTAGAAACAAAAATTATTGAGCAATGACCTTTATATAAGAAACAAAACAAACTCTTATGACCATCAACCCCCCAAAACCACCATTCATGTAAACAAAAATCAAGATGGACATCATACATAAGTAGAGATAAAACATAAAATCCCACTTGGAAAGTAGATAAGGGAGAAAATGTAGAGCCACTAATGGAAACCCATTAGGATGAGCACATAACCTTCGAGTGACTAGTTCTTTATTAAAGTAATATAGCTAGAGCGCAAATCTGAACATAAAATGATTCATGTTTTGTATATGTACAATCAAACATATTGAGAGAAATATCAAGACCATTATAAGGAAGAATAAAATATAAAAGTACATAATGGCAGACAAGTAAGAAACTAGCTGTAGATCCTACCAAAGGTATTTAGCCAACTAGAAGCCCAAATACATTTAACTATAAACAACCCATAAAGTGGAAAACACACCAGAAAAGAATAGTAATACAACACTCATGAAAAAAATTGCAAGGAACACCAAAAAAATTATTTTTTGCATTCCCATGCACCCATCCAAGATTTTGGAACCCTATTACAAGAATAGTGACCTAGAGGTAGAAACAACAACACCATGTATATGCAACCTCCATAAATCATGGAACATATGACACCCCAACCAACACAACCATAACATAAGTCCACTCCAAGAACCCTCCCATGAAATGCTTCAGGAGATTCCTATAGGAACAATTGAGTTTAAATAATAAAACCAAACCTTTATGGTCAAGCTCTCCATAGTGCATATAATAAAAACCACCACCAATCACCCCACTAGATTCACAACCACTAAGACACAATGAATATGACTTTTACTCCTAATAACCACCATAATGTCACATTTTAATATCTTACACCATGAATGAAAAGGAAACCCACCATAAAATCACATTTAAATGTCTTGCATCGTGAATGAAAAATACAAATATTTGAGAAACTCAACCTTTCTACTTGTTTTCCAAAAAAAATTGCATTGATTCCCATTACCACACTAAACACCAACTTTATATTTTCAACAACCATTACTCTCACTTTATTAAAAATTCAATTATTTTTTAAATATAAATTCCAACACTAAAATTTATCATAACTTTGAGCTTTAATTAATTTTAATTTTTCCAACATCTAAAAAAAATGTAAAGAAAAAAAATTATATGCACTTCATTATAACATTGACCAACATATATCCATATTAACTTTGGATCTACCAAGTTTCATTATAATATTAATTATAATAGATTTATATTAAAAATATAATAGTTGATTGTATATGTTTTGTTTTATTTTATTTTATTTTTCTTTTTTAGGTATTTTATCAAGTCATTTGATTAAGTGGTAGTTGAATGAACCTCCTTTTTTTCGTTGAAAGAAATTCTTGCAAGATTTTAATAAAATTCGGGAAGGATTTTTGTATTCCTTTTTTTCCTTGAATGAAATTTTGGCAAGATTTTAATAAAATTCATGAATTATTTTTGTAAATATAGGTTATAGATATTAAACTTCAATATTTTATGAGCAATTGAAAGAGAATCCATTACAAATAAGATTCACACAAAATAATAGTTTGTATTACCTCAACACATCAAGATACAATACGTATATATATAGTTGCAGTGAGATCCAACTAATTCTAATATTGGAGATCTAGGTTGAGAGAATATCTCAACAGTCTCCTACAGAACCTAAAATCCAATCCCCAAACTCAGCACACAACATTAATGTGAGAATTATCTCAAACACCCCCCTGTAATTGTTACATTTCAAAACTTACAATACTGAAATCACAATTACAAAATTTTTCATTTGTCTTTGTCTGACTGGTCTTCATCAACGCTTACACCCACTCTGAATCTTCTGGCTTCGGCTCTTTTCTTCTCCACACATTCGAGCTTCCCATTTGACACATTTAAAGTACAAAATATTTTGACCATCTTCGACGTTCTTTGTAGAACTTACGCTTCTCAACCTCCTGAAGGATAGTCTCGACACTGAATCATTTTATTGATCCACTTCCAGCTGTGAAATTCCCCCGAAGAGAAAATTTTGATAGTTATATATCACAATGATCTAAGTGCAAAATCTTTTTTGCAATGAATTAAACAACTAACCTTTCTACATACTTACAAACTCACAAGGTAAAGGTAACCTGTAACTATTGACTTGGAGCACCGAAGTACAACGAAGTCTCTAGCTTTTAACAGACCTCAGACATACTCAAAATAGTAATACATTCTTATAGCAATGAAGTACTCAAGAATTACAAACTTGAATTATGTCACTCTGCTACATATTTGGTTCTGCATTATTTGATTCTTTTCACACAACAAATTTACCTAATATATATCTAACAAATGCACAGGAAGCTTCAATTTCTCCGTCAGTATAGGCATGCCTGAGGTGGCTCTATAGCACCTTCCTCTCGACGATTTGATTGTTTAGCGATCGCAACCTCCATATTTTGCAAATTAATTTACAGCTTCCGTCAAATGCAAGGCAGGAAATATCCATATATCTACCCTATTATTACATATAGTTGACCAACAACGCAGTAGGGTCAACTATACAACAAGTATTCATTTCTAACGTTGGGATCATTGTTGTGGTGGAGCTGCAGAATCACGTTGAACCATCAACGCGTTGGTACACCATGGATATCATCAAAAAATCGTCAAGGTCCATAGTTCCCAGCAATTTTGCTTCCTCTGCTCGGCATAATGACAAATATGTGATAGTAATGAAGGTCCTCCTCTTTTGTTTTCACCGTAGGCAGCCCTTCTGGTAAACAATGAACACATAACACTCTCACAAACAAAATAATTCAACACTCCTAATCTACGTATGTACAGGGAACCTCTCCCAAACTATTTCATCTTCCTGGGCACTCCTGTGAGGGATTAAGCCCAGTTAGGCTCCGATACCATATGAGAAATTGGGAGAGCATCCATTGCAAATAATATTCACACAAAATAATAGTTTGTATTACCTCAACACATCAAGATACAATACGTATATATATATAGTTGGAGTGAGATCCAACTAATTCTAATCTTGGAGATTTAGGTTGAGAGAATATCTCAACAGTCTCCTACAAAACCTCAAAGCCAATTCCCAAACTTAGCACACAACATTAATGTGAGCATTATCTCAAACATATTTTGGGCACACTAGAGGTTTTTAATGGTTCTAAATCCATTACCACCATCAAATACATGGTTCAAACACTGCTACTTCAAGATTTCTTAAAAAATTATTTCTCGATTCACCCTCAAATTCCTAATCATTATCATTAGTTATTTTATTTGGTAATTTAATTTAATTTACTTTTAATTTCAAAAGTTTTAAAACACATTACAACATCTCTAGAATCATTTTTAACCTTTTATCAAATTTTAATTGAGCCTAGATGCATCTTAATTCTCTATCTACCAAATCTCCTTTCACTCTAAAAAGAGGTTTTATATATCAAGAGATTTGATGAATCTTAGAGCTTAGTAGATATGGAGTTAAGATGAATCAAGGTTGCTTTTATTATTCGTTATATTAATTTAATTTAGACTAGTAAAACTCTGGGGGCTTGTCACAACTGGAGGATTTTAATCTTCCAATTGAGCTGCCCCCTAGAAAAATTATAGTTATAATTATAATTATAATTATTATATGTGTGTGTAATTTTACCATGTCAAAATCCCTTATTGATAATTATTATTATTATTTATTTTATTTTTATTTTCACCTAGTCAAAATGTTTATAGGACATTAGAATATCTTGACATACTAGGGTGGAGATCACCTCTCTTGGAAATTAATTTTAACCTTTTAGGCCATATGTAGATGTTTACAAAAGTTTACAGGTCACTACAACATTTCCCCATATCTTGTTTATTTTATATTTAATTTTAAAAATGTTATAAAATAGAAATTAAAATAAAATATTTTGATTTTGAAATAGTTACCATTATTTCGAAAGTGGTATTGATAAGCCATAGTATTGGCCCACGGTATTCTAGCAAATTGTATTTAGAATTTAATAATATGCATGATAAAATGAGGGTGAATATCCATGGTTAAGAATCTTGTTATATTGAATGTTTATTGCAAATATTAAGTTTTAATCTAAAAAATGTTATAAAATTAAATTAAAATAAAACATTTATAAGTTTTTTTCTTTTTAAATAAGTTATGGTTTATGGGATGTATTGATTTGGCTCATGGTATTGAAATAAATAGTATTTCGAAATTAGTAATATTCATGGTAAAATGGGGATGAAAATTCATGGTTAAAGATCTTGTTATATTGTAAATACTAGATATCTTGTGCTTATTAATTAAATCTATATATGGTTACAGAATAATTAATTTTATTTATATAACAAAATAGATGTTAATTTATAAATGATATTTATATGTTATATATTTTAATGTCATATGTATATTATGATTTTCTTTTATTTAAACAATTTTTTTCCCAATTATATTAATAAAAAAAATTTACAATTTACACATCTACCCCTAAGTTGCATAATTATGCCAATCACATCTAAAACATATTTCTCAACACCCAACGGCCAACCCTCAAGTATCACCATTACAAAAAAACAAAGTGCCGAACAATCTTTTCAAGGGCACATAAATATTACTTCTTATGAAATCAAACTTATGAACTAGTGACGTCAACATGTAGTTTTTACTCATCCCATTACTCTATATGTAATTTTTTACACCTAACTGGCCTATTTCCTAAATTATTGAGTAAGTATGTTTGTGCTAAGCTTGGAGTTGACATGTGTCCCTCTTAAAATAAGAATAAAATAGAAAAACAATGACGGCTATAATAAAATAAAATAGAAATATGCTAAAAAAATTTGATCCCTCATGTAAAGGTATAATGTTTACTACAATAGCTCAAGTTAAATACTTTAATGGTTTATGAGTATAACTTCCCTTTTCATATAATAGATATGAAAATATGGCAAAAGTGATAGTGTATATGTCAAAAATTGTGACACTATGTAGTTAAAGGGACACTATTAAGAAATAATTAGTTGTCAAAAGTTATGATACCTAAAATTTCAAGAGTAATCTTGAAGCATTAAATTATTAAAGCTACTTTTCAAGATATATTTAGTAATACTTAGAGAGATATTGTTAATAATTAATTATTTGTCAAAATTTGTGATACATAAAATTAAAAGAAATAGATGTGCAATATCAATCCTTCTTCAAACTATTGACAAAATTGTCCTCCTTATTTATCACCAATTAATTACTAACATACAATTACATACAAATAACCAAATATAAAAAAACAACTATAACTATAGTTATATCCATATTTAAAGTAAAAATATTGTGAAGATTTCTAATATAAATAGTTAAAATTTTAATGAGTTGGAAGTATCGAATTAGTTAGACTTAAGTAATTCTGTGTAATCTTTTTATTACTTAGGATCTATGCTCTCAACAAGATTTAACAAGTGAGCATGGAACACTTACATATTATTTTGGAAGAATATAGTTTGCATGCTAATGTATATACGCACAAGTTTGGATGGAACACTTACATATTATTTTGGAAGAATATAGTTTTCATGCTATTGTATATACGCAAGGCGTTTGAATTGAAGTTAGTTAGGGTTGATTCTTGTTAATTGAAGTTAGTTAGGGTTACATCATTTTTTTTCTTAGGGAAGCAAAACATACAATGAGACCTACAGTATGGAATGGCTGGTATGTCATTTTTCATTGAATGATCCACATACGCTACCACATAAAACCATTTAAGGTTTACTCCTGCGGTTGAGTCGAAGGAATCTAACTTATGGATATCGAACGGTGAGAGACACAGTTTATTAATTTCTACAGGAAAAGCAACAGAGTTATTGCGGGACGCATCAACGCAATAGAGTTATTGGGGGCTCATTACAGTCATGAAAATCTCGAGAGGATTCCACGGTCTTTCCCAATGACAATGCTCGGAACCAGTCCAACACAGAAAAAGAGTTGTGATGGGAGAATGGCATGCTGGTTGGTGATAATGAGTAACAGTGATTTCATGGTACTCTTATTTAATAAAAAATAGAAAAATGATAAATTCGCGTGGAAGGGTTAGCACTTTCACAGATAAGTATACATGTTAATTATTTCTTATTTTTTTTAAATAAAAGATGGTATGAGAATCATTTTGCTTAAAATATATAGTAGATAATAAGCATAAATGTTACTTATTGTACCACTTACCCAAATTTTCTAATAAAGGAACCCATTATTGAGGATAAAGAATATTTGTTATTGTATTAAGAGATTGTATGGATTTGCATCTAGAAATTGGAGTTATTATATCTGATATTTTTTAAAAGAAAAATATATTATTTACATGTATATAAATATATAATTATCATGTTCAATATTTCTTGAAAATAAGCAAGTTATTTTTATAAGAAAATATAGACTATTATGCATCAGATTTCTTAAAAGATTTAGCAAGGGGTTATACATAAAAGATTTGGTGAAAAAAAAATATAAACCAACATGGAAGACAAATTCTTGAAAGGAAAACATAAATGAGCATGCACGACAAATAAATATTATGAATTAGATTTCTTGAAATATTTGGCAAGGGGTTTTATATAAAACATTAGAAACTATGTGATTTAAGAAATGTGACTATTCTAATAGTTCAAGAAAGGAATGGATATTAGGGAGTCTTTTTTCTGAAAAAGGAAATTAAGGGAACAACTCTTAGATTCTCCAAGGAAAAGATTAGTTCACATAAAAGATGAGTTCATAATGTTATTTTTCTTCAAAAAAGTTTAGTAGTTTGATTCTTGAAGATATTTCATGGGTTGGGAGATAAGTTAATGAGATTTTCTTGGAAAAGAAGTAGTGAAGAACCCATGTTAGTTTCTCACAACTATTTCTTTAGGAAATATCTTTTTGAATATTGTGTGAAAAGCATCATTTCATTCTTGGGAAAATATTATTTTGTTTTATATATGTTGTTCTTACTTGAAAAAAATAACCTCTTGAAAAGATTACATGGCTACATGAATTCTGTGAACTTCTTTATTTTGGTGTATTAAAATTTAAAGTTAACCTTATTACGATTGCATAGTTTTATGCATAAAAGATGGTTATCTATGATAATTTCGTGAAAGGGAAGCATGAAAAACTACATGTAGAACAACAAAACTAGGTTATATTATTCCTCTTGAAGAAGAAGCATATATTTTTTTACACGAAAGTAATAGCTAAATGATGGTAGAATTCTAGAGAAGGGAATATACATGAAAATAATAGCTAAAAGATGGTAGAATGCTAGAGAAGGGAATATACATGAAAATAATAGCTAAAAGATGGTAGAATGCTAGAGAAGGGAATATACGTTGTGCATATGAGGTAAGGGCTATTATGATAAGCTCTAAGGCTCTTTCATGCACAAAGAATAGTCATTGTGTTAGAGAGTTATGTTCTTTTCATGGATAAAAGATCTATTGAGCTATATTTATTTTGAAAAATTATATGCGATTACTTTATTCTATCGTAATTATTATGTTAGTTTCTTTTGGAATAAGATCATGTATATGCATGCAAGATTTGTATTAGCTTTTTTTGGAAATAATACACATTTGTATGTAGGAAATGATAGCATGCTCATTTAGCCTACATTGGGAAAGATTCTTTGGGAAATAAAATGGATTACATGCATAAAAACCATTGTAATGTGTTGGTTTCCTTGGAATATATATGTTGGTAATGTTGGTATAATATTGGGAAAAGAATACATATATTTATATTTTTTGTAAAGTTAGTTTTATGGAAAAGAAAACATATTTTTGCACGCCTTATTATGAAACTTGTGTTTGCATGCTTTATTGTCTTAAGCATTCCTTTGGGAAGATTCTTTTGGAAACTATATGCATTTACATGCATAGGAGAAACACTCGTTGTGAAGATCTTTATTTATGTATTTTTATGCACCAAAAGTAATAGTTGAAGGGTTAGTTATTTTGATAAACCTATCTTGATAAAATTCATGTAATTCACATGCACGAATATCGTAATTGATGCATTAGTTTATTTTAAATAAATTTTTGGTAGTTGTAGTTATTTGTCTTGCAATAATGTGTGCTTATGCGACGGAAATATTAGTTAATGTGGTTTCTTATAACTAGCGCATATGTAGTGTTGCTAAAGGAAGTATGTCATGATCATTTACTTGCATGTCATGAATGTACATCAATAGATGTAGAAGTATCACTAGTATATATTTTTGAATGGATTCATTAACTAGCGCATATGCAGTGTTTTTAAAGGAAGTATGTCAC
Source organism: Pinus albicaulis (assembly GCA_034641835.2). Classification (NCBI taxonomy): domain Eukaryota; kingdom Viridiplantae; phylum Streptophyta; class Pinopsida; order Pinales; family Pinaceae; genus Pinus; species Pinus albicaulis. The sequence goes on along the minus strand of JAXQQM020082001.1, from coordinate 22,733 downwards.
GATAATTTACTTGCATGTCATGAATTTACATGAATAGATGCAAAAGCATCATTAGTGTAGATTTTTTAATGTATTCATTAAATACTTTATGTATCGTGACATCAATGTATTATGCTAAAGACTACGATAGCAGGAAATGACGATGACTTGTGCAATTTCCTACTTTTAACATGGTGGCTGGTAAATAATTAATGGTTCATGTAGATGAGTGCGAGTTGCAGGATGGTCTAGGATGATCCATTGTAGGTACAACCATGCCACCAAGATATGAAGATTCAATATTAGTGGTTAAATTTTATCATAATGAATGTAATGGCTTTAAGCTAGATATTTGTATTTAAACGATATTTCTCTGTCAGATTTATAACAATGTTTAAAGGATTGTCTCCCTTATAAGGAATTGAGTGAGGGGTGAACATCCTCACGATTGTTTGATAATAAAAGTAAACATTTGTTGGTTATCACCCTTAAATTTTATCATAATGATTGTAATGGCTTTAAGTTAGATATTTGTATTTAAATGATGTTTCTTTGTAAGATTTATAATAGTGAGGTGAACACTCATGATTTTTTATAATAAAAGTAAACGCTTGCTAGTTTTACCCTTAAATTTTATCATAATGAATGTAATGGCTTTAAGCTAGATATTTGTATTTAAACGATATTTCTCTGTCAGATTTATAACAATGTTTAAAGGATTGTCTCCCTTATAAGGAATTGAGTGAGGGGTGAACATCCTCACGATTGTTTGATAATAAAAGTAAACATTTGTTGGTTATTGCCCTCCAGGGTTTCCAAGGTATAACGGTGTTCAGTGATGTGATTTCCTATTGGGTGAGTTTGTTAATGTATATTCGTTGCATGATGTGATGTTGATAATTGCAAGTATGTGATTAATTAATCTGGCTAAAGGAATAATGAAATGAATTGAATTTTACAACATATAGTTTATGTTAGTATACTACAACAATTGTTGTTAATGGTTATGCAGCTTATATTCCTCTACTAAGTGATGTTGATAATGTCAATTATGTAATTAATTAATCTAGCTAAAGGAATAATGAAATGAATGCAAGGTTTATATGGTCATGTCAAGAAAAGAAAACATAATGTTAATAATGATAATCTAAATATGTGACATTGTTTCACTCAAATGGAACCGGCCTCGATCCATTTAACTTTGGATCTGTCATGCGCTAAGAGGGATCAAATCCATTGAGGCAAAAGCCTTCTTTTTGGAGTGCATAGTTTGAGAAAGGCTTGCACCTCGAGGTATTTGATCCCTCCTGATTTAGATGGATCTAGGTTGGTTCCAGTTGATGGAAAAAATGTCACATTTTTAGATTATAATTACTATGTATATGGTTCAGAAGAAATTTAGACTTTGATATGTTTTCTTTGCTTGACATGATTGTCCTACTACTCTGTCACCATATCCCTCCCTCTCTCCTTCTCTCTTCTTCTTTCCCCCTTTTCTCCATCTATCCTTCCTTATCTCATACACACACATCTCTCTCTCTCTCTCTCTCTCTCTCTCTCTCTCTCTCTCTCTCCCCCCCAACATTTACATGTCTATGTCATTTTTCCTCCCTCCCTCTCTCCCCTTGCAACTCCATATCTTTATCCTTCCTTCTCTCATCCTCTATCACTCTATGTGTTTGTTATTCCCTCCCATATATTAATACATATCATGATATATTAATATATACCATTAATATTACATTTAATAATATTAATATTAATATTTTTATATTAATGCTAGTTTTAATGATTTTTTTTACAAATTATGCTAAAAATAATTATAATAAAACTACATCAATATTTCCAAATATTAAGACCCTCGCGTGGAAATATTTATATCTTTAAATATTTTAATATATCCATAGTATATGGTTTTTCTTTTTAAAGATTTATTTTACAAATATTTCATTAAAAGAAATATTAAAATATTTGCATGGTTTTTTATTATTTGTGTTCAATTACCTTTTTTATTTTGATTTAAGAATGGTATTACCTTTAGAAAAGAGAAAAGATGTTTAAAATCTTACTTAATTTGGAATTTTGATATTGTAACAAAATTTTTTTGAAGGTAAAATTTGTGATCCATTCAAATTCAACATATATGATAAAAGAACTATTAAACCCATGAGATAGTTGTATTGTAGTTTTTTTCATTTTTGTTTAGTGTCAAAAAAAAATTTATATCTTTATTATTATTATATTATAGGTACATATTTACACATGGCCCCTAGATTATAGTATAAGCCTTTTCAAACAATAACGAATAATATTTTCATATATATATATATATATATATATATATATATATATATATATATATATATATATATATATAACTAACATTTTCAATATATTTTTATGTAAATTTGATATCTAAAAAACATTTAAATTGAAATTTAAAATGAATAATGTATAAATAAATATCAAAATAAAATAACAATAAAACATACATATATCACTTAATTATATCCTATGTTTTGTTATTTCTTAAACTTTTGAATGAATAACATTGGTTTTGATGTCGAGGTACCCTGCTTACCCACATATTCCACATATTACTCTATCAGTGCATATAAAATGCATCCTAAATTTAAACCCAAGCAATTTCCAAATCTGGGAAATTATTTTCAAACTAAGCGGAAGCTTCGATATCTCAAATCACAGATTTGAGATATTGAAGAAATTTTCTTATGATTATAAAACCATAATTTCCACTATGCATAACTTAAAATGCCCTTCAACCTAACCAATCAAATATTCATGTGAAAACTTCTCTTCTCTTCCAAGCTTAAGGTCAATAACATAGCCAACCTGTTTGTTGAAATGGGAATTTATAACCCAAATTTTGTAAAATCCCGACTATGATTTATAACCAAAACCCGACTTTGATGTATAACCAAAACCCGATGAACAATCAAGTTCATTCAGGCCCCACCACTCTAACATATATATATCTCTTATTTCTGCAACCAGATTTTATGCATAATAATCATCTTAATATAATGATCATTGGCGCTTTCTACAGTTTATTACAACAATCTAATAATCATCGTATAATTAAATGCATACATTTTAAATGTTTCAAACCTTTGAAACCACACATCTAACATTTCATTCATATTGGTCACAGCTTCACATACCTATTCGTCCAGCAGACGGAGGACGCACTCCCTCAACTTCATCTTACCAAATCCACGGGCATCGCATGACAAACTTGTGCGCTCTTTAACGTCCTTCTTCAATCATTAACACATCCGCAACTTTCTATGCAATTTCCCTTGGATCCCTTGCTTCAATGATCAAACACAATTCACATTTTTTTCGTCACTGAGCTTTGACATGCAAATATTTTGTGAAATTAGCAGTTTTAAAATACTGCCTATGCCATGTGTTGGACGCTGAACACTATCTCATAATTTTTGGTGAAACCATTTACTGTTTATTTGCAATGTGAATACCACTGGTTTGTTTCTCAAACTTCCTTCACTATTCCACTTACTCCTCTCACCTTCTCGACATTGTTCCTTCTTCACTACTCCTCTACACCATTGCTCTACTATGATATGTGTCCTCAACAAGTCGACTTCTCATTGCTGTTCTTCAATCCTACAAAATGAGAATTAATTTCATTGTGACCTCATTTAGAAACTTCATTACCCATATCTACAACTAAATTACAGTTTCCTCAGCATCTTCAATGTAGGACCTCGATGCTCATAATTTCAATTCCTCTTAATTGTTTAGTGCAGAACTTACTTAGAAACCCTCTTCGTAGTTCCGATACCTCTTTTATGATCTCATCTATTTAGAATCGTGTTCCTACTATGCCTTAGCTCCTTTTCAAGGATCGAATAAGCCCAATTGAAATGCAATTTTTCAAGGTATCTTCAACGCTGCAGATCGACTGCCTCACACTGTGCTATTGCTTCATAAGGAATGTAATATCCCCTGAATTTCCTTCTATGAAATTAACCCCATTTCAAAACACATCTAGTCAATTTCATACATCAATCTAGCAACTCTTGTCAATCCCAAATTGAATGCTATTCAAACATTCTTTTGCATCATCGATTCCTGTAGTGATCGATGACTGCAACTCTTCTCTCAATATTTCACATAATTATGTAAGCTAATATGCATTCAACTTAAAAGCATAATAATTAGCATTGATTTCTCCCTTATATGAAGAGCATTATTACAATCATTTACAAAATCTCACCTCAACCCTCAATTACACAGATTTAAATAACAATTTCTCAATCGAACAACACATATAATTCCAAAACATATACTTTCATATATACAAATGAAATTACTTACAGAAATCTCTGTTTCTAGCCTGATTTTCAAATCATTGGCCCTTTTTATAATTTCCATAGGTTTACAAACTCTGTTGTCCAAACCTCTCTAATCCATGTCCTCTCTCTTGATGCCTTTGGGCTTACATTTATACAAAAACTCACTAATGAATCGATTCAGCTTCTTAGACCACTCAACAAAACTTTTGGAATTCTCAAAGTCCTAAATTAGCCTAAATCCCCAGATTTATTGAAGTTGACTCTTCACCTTCCTAACTAATTAAATTCTGTCATGCTCTCCAGTGATTCAAGAACATCTACATTCCCTTACAACATTTAATTAAAATTACTTAAAACCCACTCAATTTAGTCATAAAAATTCGGCTCCTTCAAAACTCCTAAGTTTATTTAAAATATATGGATTTTTTTATTTTTAGCTTAATGCCCCTACATCAAACTCCAGGGGTTAAAATGATTCATGATCTCCTGATCATGTACTTTCAGTCCTTTCCTTCCTAGATCCCACACTTTGTTATGTAGTTGATCATCCACTGCAACATTCTTCTTCTACACTTCTCCAGGCTTCCATATCTTATGCTGCATCTTTCCGATTTCTAAGCTTTCACAGTCTTTGAATGTCTTCTTCTTGTTGCTACTGCTTCTCTGCTTTCTTTCTACTGTCTTCTTCTCAGACACTTTCACCATCAACCTTCTTATCAATTCAATTTCTTTATCTAATATGTCTTCTGACTACTAGATATTGTTTCCTCTTGATTGTTGAACTTCTACTTCGGCTTTTACTCCGGATCTTGATCTTAATTGCTGAGCCCTTGCACTAGCTTGCTAAAATCTTGCGCTTGCTGCCACCCAATCATCCATACCCTCTTGTTTTCTGCAACTGAAAACTTCTTCCTGATTGTCACTTATGACAATTTCTTCATTCTCTACCTTCAGCAACTCTTCATACTAGTATTTAAATTTCCATTCACTGTCATCATCTCTTTTATTCTCCTGGACTAAACATTCCTTAGTCCTTCCATCAGTACCTGCAATCATAAAACAAACACCAAATTTATAAAATCCTTGTGTCTCTTCCTCCTCTGGCAACACTTCAAATTGTTGCTTTAAAATTTCCTCCGGAAACATTTCAATTTTCTCCTCTAACATTAGCACATCAGTATGATGATTCCAATCCTTCAAATACTTCTCGAGACTATCAACTAGTCTCTCTTCCACATCATCCTTCTCAAGGATGTCTCTCTACTCTGGTTCATAAAAATGAACCTTCTCATTCTCATTCATCTCTAACTTTACACCCTGAACACTTTTTCTCTGTGTTTCTATCCTCTTCTATAGAACACTCAACTCATGCCATAAATTTTTCATCTCATCTGAGAAACCCTCTGTGAAATCTTCACTACCTTCACAAGTCAAGTTTCCTACTGTCACTATCTCTTCACCTTTCATCAGAATAGAATTTTGATCTTCCATATCTGCAATAATTTCAGTTATCTGTCCATCAATTTTCATTTGGCCATTTAATAAAATCAATTTTCCATTATCATCATTAATAAAAAAATTATCATCATCGGACATAACTGTCATATATTCATTGAAACAATTTCTTTACAAAACAAGGAGTTTATGAATTCCTTTTATTGCAGTAATTCAATTTGATCTTCCCCTGAAAGATAATCATCATCATACTTTACTTGGCAACATTCAGCTTCACTAAATACAGTTTCATCCCATGAACCGTCTTCTTCAATACCTGCATTCACACACATCTTTTCAGTTTTAAAACCATAAGAACCCATGGTTTCATTTGATGATTTTATCATCAAATCCTCCTGTTGTTCCAAGCCTTCTATATAATTCAGAAATTCTTCAATGGTCCTCTCTTCAATTTCTTCAAGCTTTCCAATTGACTGCTCAATTTCCAGCTTCTGGCCATCATCACAATTCAGACTTTCTCTGCTTCCAATGTATTGGAAATAAAAACCTTTCCCCAGCTGTGTATGGACATTTACAACATATCTGGCTGTATCATTTTCCTTCTTAGTGACAATATCAACAATTTTTTATTCTCCACATGTTCTTCCTGCAAACATACAAAATTTTTCAGATGTAAAGTCATTCGACCTCTTGGTCCCACTTGAATTTTCAATCTTCAAGTCTTTCTCCAAATACTCAATCATTCTAAGTAATCTCTCTTTCTACTGAGCATGTATCATCTGCTCTTTCTTCATCTGTAGCCTGTGCCACTTTACTTTATTCTTCATGAGCCAACCAACTCTCTGGCTTTCCTTTATCATTAGCTCCAATTTGTTGAACTGCTCCCTAATCTCAGCTACCTCTTTCTCATACTCTTCCTTTCTTAACTGTCTCAACATGCAATTTGTCTTGGCATCTTCTTTCTTCATCTTCAGTCTGTTGTAGCCTCTCTCAGAACCTCTGCAATCTCTGTTATGACTATCAGTAGACATCTTTTTCTCCATGACTTCTTTACTCATCAGCTGCACCAAGCCTCTGCAATAGCAAGCTCTCATGTTGCTACTTACCTCACCAATCCTTTCCCCCAGATCTGGGCTCTTGGCAAGTACTGGTTCTCCTTATTCTGGAACCTTTTGAGCATTCTCTTTGCTCCTTCAGGCTTCACTCTTTGCAACCTCTCAAAACACATATGTTCTCTTTTCATCCAACCTCTGTTGGGAATTCTCAAGGTTCTGCCACACTCTCTTTTCACTTTAGAAACCTTCACTGGCTTCCTTCATCATTGATTTTCAAAGCTGTGATCTTCTTGTTGAGATGCTCCTCAATTGCTTGCACTCTGCATTCTGCAAAAAAAATCTTCAAATAAAATCACAAATACCTCACCTTCGGAGTTTGTTCAACATCCTCTGTAATTGCTTCTTCAATTTCTCCCAATGCTCTGCTGCACTGCATGTTGTCCTGTCAAATTTAAATCTAATTTCCTTGCCATCACCATCACACCTGTGTTCACATATTTCGAACATATCCTGGCAATCTTCAAAACACTTTGCCTTCAAATTCAGATTCTGCAAATCTGAATACCTTCACTGTACACCTCTTCAAATTTGCAATCACTCTTAAACAGATTTAAAACTTCAAATTTTCCTCACTGTCTTTACTACCATGTATTCCAAAAAAATATTTTCAAAAATCTTATCCAGCTCTGATACCACTTGATGTCGGGGTACCATGCTTACCCACATATTCCTCTATCAGTGCATATCAAATGCTTCCCAAATTTTAACCCAAGCTATTTCCAAATCTGGGAAATTATTTTCAAACCAAGCGGAAGCTTCTATATCTCAAGTCACAAATTTGAGATATTGAAGAAATTTTCTTATGATTATAATACTACAATTTCCACTATGCATAACTTAAAATGCCCTTCAACCTAACCAATCAAATATTCATGTGAAAACTTCGCTTCTCTTCCAAGCTTAAGGTTAATACCATAGTCAACCTGTTTGTTGAAATGGGAATTTATAACCCAAATTTTGTAAAAACCCGACATTGATTTATAATGAAAACCCGATGAATAGTTAAGTTCGTTTGGGCCCCACCGCTCTAACATATATCTATCGCTTATTTCTGCAACCAGATTTTATGCATAATAATCATCTTAATATAATGATCATTCGCGCGTTCTGCAGTTTAATACAACAATCTAACAATCATCGTATAATTAAATGCGTACCTTTTAAATGTTTCGAACCTTTGAAACCACACATCTAACATTTCGTTCATATTGGTCACAGCTTCACATACCTATTCATCCAGCGGACGGAGGACGCAGTCCCTCAACTTCATCTTACCAAATCCACGGCCATCGCATCACAAACTTGTGTGCTCTTTAACGTCCTTCTTCAATCATTAACAGCTCCGCAACTTGCTATGCGATTGCCCTTGGATCCCTTGCTTCAATGATCGAACGCAATTCGCATTTTTTTCATCACTGAGTTTTAACACGCAAATATTTTGCGAAATTAGCAGTTTTAAAATACTGCCTATGCCATGTGTTGGACGCTGACCACTATCGCATAATTTCTGTGAAAACATTTACCGTTTATTTGCAATGAAAATACTGTTGGTTTGTTTCTCAAACTACCTTCACTGTTCTGCTTACTCTTCTCACCTTCTCGATGTTGTTCCTTCTTCACTACTCCTATGCGCCATCGCTCTACTGTGATATGCGTCCTCAACAAGTCGAATTCTCATTGCTGTTCTTCAATCCTGGAAAATGAGAATCAATTTCATCCTGACCTCATTTAGAAACTTCATTACGCATCTCTACAACTAAATTACAGTTTCCTTAGTGTCTTCAATGTAGGACCTCGGTGCTCATGATTTCAATTCCGCTAAACTCTTTAGTGTGGAACTTACTTAGAAACCCTCTTCGTAGTTTCGATACCTCCTTTACGATCTCATCGATTTAGAATCGTGTTCCTACTATGCCTTCGCTCCATTTCAAGGATCGAATAAGCCCAATTGAAATGCAATTGTTCAAGGTATCTTCAACGCTGTATATCGACTCCCTTACACCGTGATATTGCTTCACAAGGAATGTAATATCCCTTGAATTGCCTTCTATCAAATTAACCCCATTTCGAAACACGTGCAGTCAATTTCATACATCAATCTATCAACTCTCATCAATCCCAAATTGAATGCTATTCAAACATCCTTTTGCGTCATCTATCCTTGCAGTGATCGATGACTGCAACTCTTCTCTCAATATTTCACAGAATTATGTAAGCTAATATGCATTCAACTTCAAAACATAATAATTAACATCGATTTCTCCCTTATATGAAGAGCATTATTACAATCACTTACGGAATCTCACCTCAACCCTGAATTACAGAGATTTAAATAACAATTGCTCAATCGATCAACACATATAATTCTGAAACATATACTTTCATATATACAAATGAAATTACTTATAGAAATCTCTGTATTTGGCCTGATTTTCAAATCATTGGCCCTTTTTACAATTGTCGTAGGCTTACAAACTTTGTTTTCCAAACCTCTCTAATCCCTGTCCTCTCTCTTGATGCCTTTGGGATAAAATTTATACAAAAACCCACTAATGAATCGATTCAGCTTCTTTAACAACTCAACAAAACTTTTGGAATTCTCAAAGTCCTAAATTAGCCTAAATCCCCAGAGTTATTGAACCTGACTCACAAAAACCCACTAATGAATCGATTCAGCTTCTTTAACAACTCAACAAAAATTTTGGAATTCTCAAAGTCCTAAATTAGCTTAAATCCCCAGAGTTACTGAACCTAACTCTTCACCTTCCTAACTAATTAAATTCTCTCATGTTCTCCATTGATTTGAGAACATTTACATTCCCTTACAATATTTAATTAAAATTACTTAAAAACCACTCAATTTATTCATAAAAATCCAGCTCCTTCAAAACTCCTAAGTTTATTTAAAATATATGGATTTTTTTTTCTTTTTAGCCTAATGCCCTTGCATCAGGTTTCTATAATTTTGTTTTGAACACTTATGATAAAGAGTTTCCTCTTAAATTATTATGTAATTGAAAATCTAATTACATATGAAAAGCTTTTTAATTAAAAAAAAAATCAAATTAACACTATTATAAAAACATATTCATACAGGTCATTAATTCTCTGAAATTGTACAACTTATCAAAACGTTCAGACGTTAAATAATCTACGACTTGGGTTAATGAGATCTATAACAATATGAAATCTCAATGGCAAGTTACCCTGTGGAATATAAGGAGTTCACAATGAAAAAAACACCACATTGAATAAAATAAACTAAGTGAAAGGAAAGGAATTTGAACAGCAAAAATCCTTTGAGTGTTTACTAATCTCGCTTAAAAATTGATATCCTTATTTTTTTTTTATGGAGATTGAATTGTGTTTTTTTTAAATGGTTGGACAAGCTATAAGAAAAAAAAGGATATTTTCATATAAATTATAAAGAGAATTCCTAGTTCTATTATTAACGTAAACATTAAACACAATTAGTGTGATTAGTTGTAATACTATGTTAAATAATAAACGGATGATATTATTATAAAACATTTAAAAAAAAGTTGTGCGACCACTGCAATAAGGGTTTTTTATTTGTTTTGCAATTTTGGTATTTTTTTTTGGGAATAATTAGAGTGTAAAGGAATTGTTTTTAATTTATTGAATCATATTAGACCAACAATTTGATTTTGATAGAAATTAAATTTATTCTATTCCATATTACCATGTGAACCAGTTTTTTTTAATAATATTAGATAACAATTTTGATTTTGACACTTAATAAATTCATTTTATATGATTTTGTCATATGAACATGTTTATTTAAAAAGAATTAAAATCTAAATCATATGACATTATCAATAGAAGAATTGCAATTTAAATCATAGGTTTGAACTACAATTTAAATCATAGGTTTTGCTAGATGACTTACCTACAAATGGATTATTTAAAAAGAATTACAATCTAATGGATTATTTAAAAAGAATTACAATTTAGAATATACGACTTTGTGAATGGAAGAATTACAATTCAAATCATAGATTTGGCTAGATGACTTACCTCCAAAATGGACCACGGACACATGAATGAATCGAGCTAAGTGTTATTTGATTCTTAATTATTTATTTATTTATATGGCTAATTAAATTTTTGTTTAACCTCACAATATTTATATTTACATTAGTGTTGAGAGACATTAGGTAAAATTTAACTTTGAGGAGGGACATAATTAAATAGTTATTTTTTATGTGCTTATTATTAATTCAATTTAAATATAGTTACTTAACCCCAAGGACATCTCAAAAATTTGACCACATAACCTCTCATATTAACCAGATTTGACAAAATACTTAGCAACTAGAATGAACCAATTAAATTATCGCTTAGGGCTAATTTATAACTATATAATTTTCTTTTATTTAAAAAAATTTATCAACAATTATATTAATAAAAACAAAATTACACTACACATATCTACCCTAAATTGTATAATTAATATATAATCGAATCTAAAATATATTGCCCAACCTCCAACCCTCAGGCATCACGATTACTTGAAATAACAAAGTGCAATGTTTCCAAGGGCACATAAATATTACTTATTATGAAACCAAACTTATGAACTAGTCACATCAACATGTATTTTTTACTTCCTCATTTGTTATTACTCATCTCAACACTCTCTTTGCAACTTTTTACACCGAACTAACCCACCTTGTAAATGGTATATCTTGAGCATGGTCTCCAACATATAGACCCATCAATAAGGCCTTGCTCCTTCAACGAAGGATTTTATATGGCCTCTCCAAGTTCAATCATTGCTTTGTGACGATGACACAAATCGGTGAGTTATCTTATCACTAGAAGATAGTGAGCACGAAGAAAGGATAGAGCTTGCGTATTATTTAATGGTTCAATGACAATACAGAAGCTCATCCACTACATGACAATGTTTACTAAGCCAACATGATCTCGTCCCACAAATCGCGCTAAGAATCAAATCAGGTCCCATCTATTGAAACATCATGAGATCTCACTTTTTACTTCCTACGTTACGGAAGATCTCACTTTTTAATTGCTGCTGTACAAAACAAGTTTTTTTCGTTGTCAACTCTGGAAATTCATTGTCATAAAAATTTGTTGTCAGATGGCAAAGTTCAGATGAAGGACATGGACGCGTGCCGGTGCAATCGACACCGCTGTATATACTCTACTGGAGTGAAGAAATCTCAACTTAGCCACCTCTCTTTTTATGGTATGGAAAGTTTACGTCTGCTCGGACTCTTTGGAGGTGTCATGATACTTCGAGGATTTGTGGGAGAGAAAATTAAATATGGTGAAACATGGCAATCCTGAGCAGTGAAGTGGTGGGGAAATTGTTCAGTCATACTTTACCAGAGGGCAGCTGTAAAGACCATGCGGCTATCACCAATACAATGGGGTCCTGCGCTCCAAATTAATCCGCAACTTGTGTGTCACACCTCCACTTACCAAATTTTTTTTTTTTTTCTATTTAAAGTATTAAGCACATACAAATCTATATATATTACCACTTAAAGTTCCACTAACCATTTTTACAAATCTATAATTATATCCATAGATATCTAGTCATATCGATTACCAATCAAACCATATCGATTTCAAATCAAGCACTATACTTCCCTTACTCATGTTAACAACATAACGATATGACCATATAATTTTAATTATTAATCTCTCACATTTTTTCTCTTATGTCAACACTACGTACATACTTTACGTTGAATTCGAAGATCGTGGTATTGGTTGTCATGGCGCGAAGGCCATTCACCGTTCGATATAATGTTATGGTTAATATATTTGGACTTGGGAATTCGTCTCATGAACGCAAGTCTATCGTCGTTCCTCTACCATACTTTAACTTCTTGTTCGGATCTAATGTTAGCTCAATGATACGAAGAGCAACGAAATTCCTAAATGTTTATTGTGTACCATTCTGGCTCCACACAATACGTATGACATTAATGGACTAGAGAATGCTTTGCCTCGAGCCTCCCACTATAGCTTGGTTTAATTCTAGACAAGACGTCCATATGCCTTGAGACGACTTGCTTATCTGTTTATGTCATCCATCATACGATCAGATTTAGGTTTTCTGACTCTGGGATTTCCTTCGTTGATCCTTGTGATACTCGCTTGATGAATGACAAGTGTAGCGTTGAGATGTTTTGGGTTTTTCCTCTTACGTTTTCTATTAAACCTCTTTTAAGTCACAGGTTCATATTTCTCCAGAGTCTTATTCCCTCTCGGTGTCGTTGTAGGAGCTTGTTCAACCTGAGTTACACATTTTCTACCTGGACGTAATGCGTCTCCCATAACCAGGTAACTCTGTGGGTCTTCCTCACACTTGTTCATTGTTATTTCTAATTTTTGATTTTTTTTTTGGCGTCAAAATTCCCTGAGCGTCCTCACCCTATCTCACAGGTGTAGACGAGGGCCGTTCTGGACAGAGAGGCGTAGAAAATTTTGTTTTAATACCACCGCCAGGCCTTGGTAATTTCTCTATTTTCGTTCTCAAAGATTTATGTGGCCTTCAGTTATAGCTATCGTTGCATAGTTCGATTTCCTCCTCTAATTCTTAACCAGAAGGTGTTGCTTCGTTGTCAACCATAGAGCTTAACTCAGTTTTTCGTTTTTGTCTCAGGTATTATGATTTCGTTGGTTTGGTCTTCTCGGCATTGCAAACCCTGCATGGTAAATGTCACCATTTCACCATAAGCAATACCTTGACGTTGAGATTTCTTTATTGATTTTATTGATATGTCCTGCATTGAGATTTCTCTGTTACTAATTTAACTTAGAATTTATTTGGTTGCAGGTAATGTAGTTCGTTCATCATCTTGTCGCGAGCTTTGGTTTATAGCTCTATTTTGTATTTCCTTACTAATGCAGGGTTACGCTCTTCGCTACAGGTTGGTAGACGTTGCTCTACATCTGTCGACTCTGAACATATAATGTTACTTGACTCTGTCTGCTATAGCTATGAGGGCTAGCCCACGAGGCTATTTTAATTTGATGTGTACTGAGGACTTAATTTAACTTTCTCGTTCTTCATAATAGAGTTTTGATTCAACTGCATAGTCTTGAGTTTTGTCCATGACCCCATGTCGACGGGGTGCTCCAGCTCGATCTATTCTCTGCTATTTTATTTGGTACATTGGTGTTGGTTTAAATCTTTTTTTAACTCACAACTGGACATATATTATCATAATTTTATACATATAATTATGTGTATACCTCTATACTGAGTTGGTTTTTATTTCGTGCATGCAAAACCCTAGGTTCGATGTAGTTTATTTTTTTGTTAATTTCAATCATAATTATCATCCAGTATGACGCATATAATGTAGTCGGTGAAATTATGTTGAAATTGTCGAGTTTGTCCGATAATAGAATAGGGTAGTTTTAATATAATTTTGGTTTCACTGAAAATCTCTTTCTCTCAATTAATTTTCAATTATGCACCTTCAGGTTTCGCAATAGTTATAACAATTAAATTTATGTCAAATAATATGTCTGAATTCTTCCAGTTGACTATATAATTTCTGATCCATGAGTAGATCGTCAGTACTCACCTATGAAAGCTTTACTTCTGGTTCTAATACACATTATAAGAGCTAGTTTTCTGTTTACATATCAGTTCGTAAAATGAGGAAATGTTATGTATAAGAACATAATGCTTTACTGGTTATGAACCCATCCAACATATTATTTCCTGTCATTTGTTATCATTTAATTTGAAGAAATTAAATTTGCAGACTTTGGAAATATATATGTGTAAATGCATGTATTTGTTTAAAGCTATATAATCTGCCTTCAGACCTACTTATAAACCACTGAAAAGGGTTATTTACATTATTTGTATTCTGGAAGCAATACTATACTTACACAGATTCAATTTTTGTAAAGCAATGGAATAAGAAAGTCAATGACTCTAACTGCTAGTAATCACTTCTAACCAGCATTTCTATAGGCTTTGCTAATGAATCTCTGTTTTTCCAAGTAACTTTTGAATTCTGTCTACAGTTTAATATAAGTTATGTTCGGTATTTTACTACTGGTTCTGTACATGGAATCTATTATAAACAAAAGATAGCATTAGTATCATGATTTCGGTTTATTCCATATACAAAGTTCTTCCAGGTTCAGTTTATCATGCAAATACCCAAACTCCTTTCCGGAGTCTGATATTAAAATTTCATTGGCATATATCTACCTCTATAATAGTAGAACTTATCACCATCCCTCAGTATTAATACAGGAGACTAGTTTATTTATTTATTTATTTTCTGAAGCAGATTAAAGTTACACTTCAATTATTCCAGGGAGGCAATTACACTCTCTCCAGATTTAAACCACATCATGGTTTAGACATTCTGGCTAACAGTGTCCCATGGATTTGTTCTTACTACTATACAAAGTTAGGAGAGCTAATTCTTCTATTCAACTCTGTTAAAAGTAAAGAAATTTTATTACACCTCAATATAACTCAACATAATTACCATAACACTTTTCACTACTGTCTAACAAAGATCATATTTAAATTTCTCAAAAAAACAGTGTGTAGACCACTTCTGCAATTTGACCAACCTCCCAACCTTAGAGTTCTTTTGTCCTCAAGAACTCACCCCCGAGCTGAGATCATCTCCTAGAACAGACCAACCTCTAATCTGTTCAGGAATAGCTTATTTAAGCTTTTGCTCCCCAAAGCCTGTTTCTAATTCTGCGTCCAGAATTATAGAATGATTTTCTTCCTTTTTGCCTGGGCTTCCCTTATTTAGGGACTTTTAAAGCTGCTTTCTGTTTTTCCTAGCTTTTTACCTCTTCCCAACTACTCTCCACATCATTGGGGAAACTATATTTTTCCTCAAAAATCTAGTTTAGAAGTAAATTCTTTCAAGGATTTTTGAAAGAATTTTGGGGAATCTTAGCCTCTTTCCACACCTCATGGAGTTGGCAAGTGATCTCATAATTCTCATTTGGTCAATATGCACAGAATCATTTTTTTTTTTTTCATAATTACATACTTAATTACATCCACAAAATATTTATCCATTGGGGTCCACTCCCCTTTGGATTCAAGTTCAATTGTCTAATTTGTAAGATCATAAAACTAGGGGTGTTACATATTCCCCCTCTGAAAACGAACACCATCCTCGGTGTTGATAACTAACTACTAGAGTTTATTTTCCAAACAAAGATGGATATTTTTCCATCAACTCAGCTTCTCTTTCCCAGGTAGTTTCTTCAGCAGCAAAGTGCTTCCACTGCACCTTTACTCTTGCTACCGTTCTGTTCCTCAATTCAATTTCTTCCCGCTCCAATATTTGAAGCGGCTCTGGAAGGAACTCCCCTTCAGGTTCCACCTGTATCACATTACAATCAACAATGTGAGAAGCATCATGTACATATCTTTTTAATAATGAAACATGAAACACATCATGAACTTTAACATGGGGTGGTAAGGCCAGCTTATAAGCTACTGGTCCCACCCTTTCTAACACCTCAAAAGGCCCACAATATCTAGGAGCCAATTTTGCACAATTTCCAGCATAAAGTGTGCTCTTTTTGGGTTTAATACGCAAATACACATGCTCCTCCACTTTGAATTCTCGATGTACCCTCTTCTTATCAGCGTAGTTTTTCTGTCGATCTTGTGATGTCTTAATGTTTCTCTGTATTTGTTTGACAATTCTTTCCATCTCTTGTAAAGCATCTGGTCCCAACATTAGCTTGTCCTTAGGTTGGCTCCAACTCAACGGAGTACGGAATTTCCTCCCATAGAGTACTTCAAATGGACTCATTTTGATGGAATATTGATAGCTGTTATTATAGGAAAATTCAGCTAAATGCAAGTAGTCTTCCCATTTTGATGGCCTATCCATCACATACATTCTCAAGATATCCTCCAAAATCTGATTTGTTCTCTCTATCTGACCATCTGTCTAAGGGTCATAGGCAGTGCTAAAATTCAGCTTGGTGCCCATGCCCCCAAATAAACCTTTCCAAAAATTTGCCGTGAACTTAGCGTCTCTGTCCGAAACAATCATCTTTGGAACCCCATGTAATCTTACTATCTCCTTTAGGAACACATCTGCTACTTGGGCTATCCCAAAAGTAGATTTTACAGGTATAAAGTGTGCAACTTTGGTTAAAGTGTCTACTACTACCATAACTGAGTCCTGTTGGTACCTGGTTCTGGGTAACCCTGTCATGAAATCAATAGAAATAGTGTCCCATTTCCATTCTACAATCGACAAAGGGTTTAGAAGACCAGCAGGATGCTGATGTTCAACTTTAACTAGTTGACACTCCATGCACCTAGCTAAATATTCTGCTACATCTCTTTTCATTCCTGGCCAAAACAACTTCATTTTCAAAGCTGTTAGCATTTTCTGATATCCCGGATGCCCTGCATATGGCTGTTTGTGGTATTCATCTAGGATTTCTTTTTTCAAGGTTTCCACATTAGGGATATACAATCTATTTTTGTAGCAGATCAGTCCTTTTTGGTTTTGAGTGTATTCAGCCATCTCCTTCTTTGGTATTTTTATCTGTAGAATCTCAAAATTTGGATCCTAGTCTGTTACCTTTTTCACCAGTTCTTCTAAATCAAAACTAGCACTGCTTCCCATGCTGTTTATGTTTTGGCAAGCATTTCTGCTCAATGCATCAACAATTTTATTTTCTTTCCCTTTGATATGTTTTATGTCCATATCAAACTCACTTAGAAAAGACAGCCATCTGGCTTGTCAAGCATTTAAATCGGTCTGGGAAAAGAAATACTTATGACTAATGTGATCAGTCATCAATGTAAATTTCTTTCTAAGAATATAGTGTCACCACATCTTCAAGGCATGGATTACAGCAGCCAACTCTAAATCATATGTGCTATAGCTATGTTCATGTATCTTAAGTTTCCTAGATTCATATGCAATAACAGAATTTTCTTACAACAATACTCCTCCCAATCCTTCTCTACAGGCATCAGTACACACCACAAATTCCTTATCAGGGTTTGAAATCTTCGGTATAGGGGTTGTAGTGAGTTTCAATTTTAATTGTTCAAAACTGTTTTGGCATTTTTCAGTCCACTCAAATTTGACACCTTTTATTTGTAGTGAAGTTATGGGATATGCTATTGCAGAAAATCTTTCCACAAATTTGCGATAATAACCTACAATCCTCATAAATGATCTCACCGCTGAAACATCAGTTGGCACTGGCCAGTCTCTAATAGCCTTTATCTTTTCAGGGTCAACAGCCAACCCTTGTTCAGAAATAATATGTCCCAAGTATTGGATCTTGTCCTTATAGAATTCACGTTTACTGAACATGGCATACAACTAGTTTTCTTTCAGAGTTTGCAACACTATCCTCAAGTGCTCTTTATGCTCCTCACTTTTTGAGTAAACTAAAATATCGTCTATGAACACTAATACGAATTTATCCAAATACTTGTTTAAAACGTTGTTCATTAAGCACATAAAGGTGGCAGGGGCATTTGTCAAACCGAAAGGTAGGACTACAAATTCGTAGTGACCATACCTGGTTCGAAAAGTTGTTTTGCTAATTTCTTCCTCCTTAATTTGGAGTTGGTGATAACTAGTCCTTAAATCAATCTTATAAAATACTGAAGCCCCTCTTACTTGATCGAAAAGGTCATCAATTTGAGGTAAAGGGTATCTGTTTTTAATTGTCAACGTATTCAGCTGACGATAATCAATGCACATTCTAAAGGTTCCATCCTTCTTTTTCACAAACAGCACCGGTGTCCCTCAAGGAGACACACTTGGTCTGATATAACCCTTATACAACAATTCTTGCAATTGCATTTTCAGCTCCATGAGTTTAGGGGGACTCATTCGATAAGGGGCATGGGAAACATGTGTTGCTCCAGGCACCAAATCGATTGAAAAGTCAATCTCTCTTTTGGGGGGAAGATGAGGAATCTCATCTGGAAAAACTTCCTTAAACTCTCTCACTACTCGCAGAGTATCCATCAGGTTTGCTTCAGGTTGCTGTTCTAGTTCTTCAACATGTACTGCATATACTTGGTATCCTTTCCTAGCTGTTCGTTTTAGTTGCAGTGCTGATATTTGTCTTACAGAGATAGGTTTTTGTTTTCCCTGGAGAATAAAAGGTTTCCCCTCTTCATCTATACAATGCAAGGTCTTATCCCAACATTTCATCATGGCCTTTCTCTTTTCCAGCCATTCCATTCCTATCATCAAGTCATATGAACCTAATGGAAAAATGTTTAAATTCACTTCTGTCTGAAAATCATTTAATTTGATTGCTATTTGAGGTAACTTATGAGTTACTTTCCTCTTGGTGCCAGTGGTTAACTGGACCAACCAAGACTACTGAAATTTTTCAGTTTTAAGATTGCATTTTTCTACCACTTGTGGACTAATGTAACTCAAAGTAGCACCTGGATCAATTAAAATAGTAACAGATTGGTTAACGATCTTACCTTCCATCTCCACCATGGTAGCTTGGTGTTCTGCTTGTCGATTCTCCAAGGCTGCACTAATGGTGGGTATATTTCTTGCTATATAATTTACTGTGGTAGCTTCTCGATCCCTCATAATCATCTGAATGTTTCAGTGGGGACAATCCCTCAACAGATGAGGTTCTCCACAACCCCAGCATTTCAACGGTTCTCTCATTTTAACTGTGTCTTCCTTCTTATTTTCTCCATCTAGCTGTTTAGAACCAACTTGAGATTGAGCAGTTTGGCTTTCTTTTGGTCTATTAAACTTTTTCCGCTGATGATACCTACCAAAATTCTTCAAGTAAGCTGGTTTCTGCTTCTTTCCTTTGAGTTCGCCCTTGTTTATCCAGCCTTTTCCATGCTCACCTTTTCCTTTAAACTGCTGGTAGCATAACCTAGCTTTCCTCACTGCCTCGTCCATAGTTTTTGGGTTATCAAACTCGATCTTCTCTTTGTATAAAACAGGCAAACAGTTCAAAAATATTTGCACCTTTGCCTTCTCTTCTCGAATGTAAGGGACATATCTCAACAGATTGGTGAACTTGGTGACAAACTCATCAATAGTGAGTTGTCCCAGTTTAAGTCATGGAATTCCTTTTCTTTATCATCATAATAACATTCGTTCAAATAGCGGTTTTTAAACTTGACTTGGAAATATTCCCAAGTCATTGTTTTTTCATCAATAGCATGGATCATTTTCGTTTCCTCCCACCACAAGGTAGCCTTACCTTGTAGCCAGTAGACAACTAATCTGGCCTTCAGATTGCTTTCATATTCATAGACCTAGAAATACTTAATCATGTTCAACAACCAAGCTTCAGCATCTTCCTCCTTCTCCCCATCATAGGAGGGAGGTTTGATCTTTTAGAATTCCCCCTGTAATTCCTTTTTCTGCTTATACTGATGCTTAGTGGCATCATCGTTCTCAGAATCATCAGATAACTTGCCCTTCTTCCTCTTTCCAGAACCTTCACCTTCTTGGTTGTTCCGCAAAGTTAACTCTCTGATGGGCTTTTCCTGCTCCTCTCTGGCTAATGACAATCTGTCATTCTGGCTTCTTAGCTCAGCCATCTCTCATTGCAAACTGTGAAACATAGCCATCACCGGAGCGTTAGGATCTAATGTGTTATCTTCATGACGCAGATCAACATAAATTTCGTCACTTCCAGCCATTTGAATTTTTTATTTTTCAGCACCGCTGTACACTAAACAACACATATCAGTGATAAAAAAAATTTCCTTCAACAAGAATTAATTTATACAACGAGCACACAACAACAGTGAGCACAACAACAATAGCCTAGTTTTATGTAACCTGGGCTCTGATACCATTTGTCACACTTCCACTTACCAATTTTTTTTTTTTTTCTATTTAAAGTATTAAGCATATACAAATCTATATATATTACCACTTAAAGTTCCACTAACCCTTTTTACAAATCTATAATTACATCCATAGATACCTAGTCATATCGATTACCAATCAAACCATATCGATTTCAAATCAAACACTATACTTCCCTTACTCACGTTAACAACATAACGATATGACCATATAATTTTAATTATTAATCTCTCACATTTTTTCTCTTATGTCAACAATACGTACATACCTTACGTTGAATTCGAAGATCGTGGTATTGGTTGTCATGGCGTGAAGGCCATTCGCCGTTCGATATAATGTTATGGTTAATATATTTGGACTTGGGAATTTGTCTCATGAACGCACGTCTACCATTGTTCCTCTACCATACTTTAACTTCTCATCTGGATCTAACGTTAGCTCAACAATACGAAGAGCAACAAAATTCCCGAATGTTTATTGTGTAACATTCTGGCTCCACACAATACGTATGACATTAATGGACTGGAGAATGCTCTGCCTCGAGCCTCCCACTATAGCTTGGTTTAATTCTGGACAAGACGTCCATATGCCTTGAGACTACTTGCTTATTTTTTTATGTACTCCATCATACGATCGGATTTAGGGTTTCTGACCCTGGGATTTCCTTCGTCGATCCTTGTGATACTCGCTCGATGAATGAAAAGTGTAGCATTGAGATGTTTGAGGTTTTTCCTATTACGTTTTCTATTAAACCTCTTTTAAGTCACAGGTTCATATTTCTTCGGAGCCTTCTTCCCTCTCGGCGTCATTGCAGGAGCTTTTTCAACCTGACTTACACGTTTTCTACCTGGATGCAATGCGTCTCCCATAACCAGGTAACTCTGTGGGTCTTCCTCACACTTGTTTGTTTTTATTTCTAATTTTTGAATTTGGTTTTGGCGTCAAAATTCCCTGAGCGTCCTCACCCTATCTCACAGGTGTAGACAAGGGTCGTTCTGGACAGAAAGGTGTAGAAATTTTTGTTTTAATACCACCGCCAGGTCTTGGTAATTTTTCTATTTTCGTTCTCAAAGATTAATGTGGCCTTCAGTTATAGCTATCATTGCATAGTTCGATTTCCTCCTTTAATTCTTAACCAGAAGGTGTTGCTTCGTTGTCGACCACAGAGCTTAACTCAATTCTTTGTTTTTGTCTCAGGTATTACGATTTCGTTGGTTTTGTCTTCTCGGCATTGCAAACCCTGCATGGTAAATGTCACCATTTCACCATAAGCAATACCTTGACGCTGAGATTTCTTTATTGATTTTATGGATACGTCCTGCGTTGAGATTTCTCTGTTACTAATTTAACTTATAATTTATTCGGTTGTAGGTAATGTAGTTCGTTCATCATCTTGTCGTGAGCTTTGGTTTATAGCTCTATTTTGTATTTCCTTACTAATGCAGGGTTACGCTCTTCGCTACAGGTTGGTAGACGTTGCTCTACATCTGTCGACTCTGAACATATAATGTTACTTGACTCTGTCTGCTATAGCTATGAGGGCTAGCCCGCGAGGCTATTTTAATTTTTTGTGTACTGAGGAATTAATTTAACTTTCTCGTTCTTCATAATAGAGTTTCGACTCAACTACATAGTCTTGAGTTTTGTCCATGACCCCAGGTCGACGGGGTGCTCCAGCTCGGTCTATTCTCTGCTATTTTATTTGGTACATTGGTGTTGGTTTAAATCTTTTGTTAACTCACAGCTGGACATATATTATCATAATTTTATACATATAATTATGTGTATACCTCTATACTGAGTCGGTTTTTATTTCGTGCATGCACAACCCTAGGTTCGATGTAGTTGATTTTTTTGTTAATTTCAATCATAATTATCGTCCAGTATGACGCATATAATGTAGTCGGTGAAATTATGTTGAAATTGTCGAGTTTGTCCGATAATAGAATAGGGTAGTTTTAATATAATTTTGGTTTCACTGAAAA